>CM023482.1:15248593-15527361 GCA_013339685.2 Hyalomma asiaticum
TATACCCTCTTCCTTCGTTAATTGCATGCAGAAAACTACGTCCTTTTCTTAACAGAGGCAGAACTATTATTAATTATCCGCTTCCTCCCGGGCTCTGCGAGACTTTTCTTTCTTTGTTTCTCTGTTTCTTTTTCTTCACCATGACAATCATGTAGCACTGCCACTATCACTGCCATGTTGCATTGGGCTAACGCAAACAGAGCAGGCTGCGAATAGGCCTTCCTTCGAATTTTCACTGTCATGTAGCGGGCCCTGTCACAGCGAAACACGAGTGGAACGCCCATCTGCTCCACTCGCGGTCTTTCTTTAACGTCGTTGAAGGCTTTCTAGCACTCGCGGACCCGGGTAGGCAGGCTCTTCCTTGTCGCGTCGCAAGGTGATATACTGCCGCTTCTCTAGTTCGCTTCGTCCTCGGAGCTGCATAGTGCGAGCTTGTCTACGACGCACGGCCTGACTTGGAGCTTACACAACTCCGCTGTTACTAGCGTTCTTCCAATTCTTGCAGTATATTCTCTAGGCTTCTAATTGCGTGGAGATAGCATACCTTTTCAAGTTGATGCGTACAACTATGTCGTGCTTATCGATTTTCCTGTTTCCTGTGAATATATTTACTAGAAAATTCCTAGGTGTTCTTGCGTTTCATGCGGAGGTGCCGCAAATGAGAGACTCAAGGAATTCGATTTACAAAGCAACGTTTACAGCTTTTGTTACAGGCGGAGTGTGATGCGAAATATTTCTGACGCGCCCCGCCACCGACTGCGTGCTCACGACAAGCATTCGTCGTTATTGTTGACAACGCAAGAGGCTAATCGGTAATCAGCGCGCGTTCACTCATAGGTGAGTGGGCTCCTGATCAAGCTCTGTCGAGTATGTTGTCAGCCCGTCCGTTGCGTTGTCAGCGTCGCTTTCCTTGCGCCTAAACGACGCTGTTGTGTGTCCTGAATGGCGTCGAGATGAACCAGCACGTGCGGTGGAACACTGTGTGGGAGGCATGCTTGGCAGGACCGTGCGCAGGCCTGGCGGCGACACCGTCGCCCTCTCGGTCAGCTTGCGAGCTTCAGAGCCCTGTTTGCGAGGTCCCGACGCGCGCCCACCTACCCTGCACGATGCGGACTTGGTCACTGCTCGTCCACGTTCTCGGTAGATGTGCGTATGCTCACGATGTAAAATACGATTTTCACACTGTTGTTACTAAGTAGTCGGTAGTTGGACCGCTTTCATGTCTAGAGAATGGCTCGTAAGTTAAGCTTCTATTTGTCGAAACTGATGTATATGAACGATTATATCACTTTTGTAGAACATATAGCTGTGCACTTTTGAACATCTTGTTGGGCGAGTTGGTGCAAGTCTCTAAAAGGAATCATAGCGTAAAACAGTCAGAAAACACAGGAAGAGAAAGTGGACGGAAAGACATTCAACTGTTTGCCTACACCCATTCGTCGTGTTTTTCGCTCCACTCGCGCCCGTCCTGCTCGGTTTCCTGGTACGGTTGAGCACTTCGCTAAGTCACCTGGCCAACCAGAACTCCATCATCTCAGCTGCAGCTCTTCTTATTGAACCAGCCAGCCAGGCCAGATTGTGACGCAAAACGGAGCAAACGTATGTGGTCCTTTATTCTACGCACCTGAGGCTACAATTCTGTCCTTGGCTATCTGCACACACGCCTTAGCAGGCCCTCGCGCGATCTGAGGTAGCCAAACATTGCACATAGACCATCAGGATTGAGTTTCTTTCTTGGGACATGTACATGGCGCGGAACGTTGTTGAGGATGAGGATCGCACAGGCATTGACTGGTAAAGGTGGGGAAACATTTAGAAAAGGGCCCGCAGTCCGGCGAAGTACTTTAGAACTTCTTGTTGAAAGGTCGCATTTTTTTGTCTCTTTTTTTAATCACGTAATCGCTTCTTGCACGATGATTCCTCTTAGAGTATTTCTGTGCCTGCCATTCATGAGCATACGTCACTCACGAACTTCAAACCGGTGAAGGTGGTTTTAAGAAATGATGACAGCTCAACTAACCTGAAACCTCGGGAGGTGCAAAGGATGTAGTGGTGCGCCGGTGTTTCCCAAGGAAACACGTCAATCGCCGCTATTGGGCTTGCTTAACCGTGGCCATGATGACGACTTTAGGCGCCGACAGCCCGGGCTCATTAACAGAAATTTGTTACAATTGCTTCTGATGCAAGAACCCTGACTGCACTGCCTCCAGGATTGGCTCACCGTTACGGGTGACAGGAGACGCAAACATCCCGAGTGCATAACCCCACTGCCACGAGAATCAACCCGCCATGACGCGCGCATTACCAGGACAATATCCATCGCTCTATGGTTCCGAGATGGTGGTACCACCGCTGCGAACCAAGAGTGCAGTAGAATGGAGGCGATGCTACGTTAAGAGTAATCTTGCCTTCTAAACACTTTTCTTTAACCGGACATCACCAAACGCAAATTGTAAAGCGGTGAGTATATAAGGCCCGTTTGTACGAAATGCAAGAGCCCGTTTCGAATGGCTGTGCTCGATAATGTTTTCTGCTGGAAACACGTATCGGCCGCACGTAGAGAGTCGTCGACCCCGTTTCTGGATGAAGATGCAAGCTACAAAGTCTTCCTGCCACGTTTACCAACCGGTACTGATGTTTTGAACTCCGTATCCCTTCATGCAGAGTTGAGTGGTAGACCGTACACTGCTCGAGACTTTCGTGATGCTCTGCTTGAAGCAGTGAATACTGCGGATATTAAAGGCGTTGGACAGTACCAGGTGAGTCGCGTATGTATGGTTACATGCGCCAGTAGTGTGACGAAGCAGAAGCTTGTCACCTGTGGGGAGCTTTGTGTGAAAGAACTGAAGTGCTTGTCGAGAGAGCCCGAGACTAAGATTATCAAAGTAAAGTTACTATGGCTGCCGCCTCACCTGCAACCTGGACGTGTGGAAGAGGAGTTCCGAGCCTACGGTCAGAGAGAGAGAGACGTGGACGTGCGCTGGTATGGAACAATGGGTGAGAACTAACCGGGATGTTTCCGTGGTGCTCAAGCATACCGCCATTTCTAGCTGTATACCATACCTTATGACTACCTACGGCCACCAATGCCTCGTACTCATTCCTGCTGGGCCTCCGCTACGCCTTCACGGCAAGCGTGTGGGACACGTTCGCCGGCCGTGCAAAACGCTGAGGTGCTTGCAGTATCATCATTTTGGTCATTCGTCAGATGCCGCGTGTCGAGCTACGCCAATAAGCTACGTTCCGGCTCGCCAAGCACAGAAGAGCCGCATCTGGATCTTCTCATGGATGCTACAGAGGCAATCGATGCTTCCGGCGAAGCTGCAGGCGTGACAAAAGACGATGATCATGTGTTCACAGGGACCACGCCCATCATCCGCGAAAGTGCATCAACGAATACTAGCGAAGGGAAGGATGCTTATCCCCATGACCTGGAGAACCTTAATGAAAAACCTCCTGATGATAAGGAAGAAGCGATGGATACCAGCAAGACACGGAAGCGTCCCGCCCCATGCAGTCGTGTTGGAAGAGCGATTACAGTGGTCTTTTCCGAGCGTTTGCTCTCCTCAAGTGGTCAAAGTGTTGCCTGCCTTGGTGGTTGTGGGACGCACCGGTTGTTCTCAAGAAATTGCCGATAAATGCAGAGGACGTGAAGCCGCAGATTGATCTTTGGCTAGAGACGACTAGAAAAAACTTTGAGTGAGCACAATGGCTGCAGTGTTTAACTTGCCCACATGTGTTGCGGCACTCAACGTGTGTGGCCTCAGAAATGTAAGGCGTTAGACACAGTTACGTAATGTGCTGACGCAGCATCACGTTGACGTGACTGCTGTGCAAGAGACAGATTTCGTCTACTGGTGATACAGAAAGTGCACTGAAAAGTTTTACAGGTTAAAGGAGCCCTGCGACACTTTTTCAACTGCCGTCTGCAGTACTGCAGTGTGTGTAGGATCGAATGCTGAGATGAACGCAAAAAGAATTATGCAAATCGGTGGTCTAGAAATGGAGTTATTAGCCTTCGAAGTTCAAAACACGAGCAGACAGCATGAAACCAACATTTCCTTTCCTATTTCGCTCTCCCGCTGACGTCAGTGGAGGCGTCCAATAGCAACGCGCGTCTTATAGAGCGACACCGGAAGACGCCGGGAGCAGAGCGCGCGCGCGCAGATAGCGTCCGGCCGTCAATGCACCTGGTGTCGTTTTGCAAGTAATGTCAGATACTTTCTCTCTATCTTACGAAGCAAAAAAACTATTTTTGGTACATTTAGGTACTGAATAGCGTGATCAAACAGACACCACACGTGTGTAACAAGCACCTTGGAGCGTCAAGCCAATCAGAACGCCCGGCCTGGCCCCTCCTATGTCGTCACTCTATGTCACTTCCTGTAACAAAAATCTCCGTTATGTGTCGCCTCAGTTCAAACAGAAGGCGCTTTTGGGCGGTCTGTTCGCTGAAATAAAATTATAACCACTCTGCTTTCGGCGTTTCTACTCTCGCTGCGACATCCCCGCGTGCAACAGTTCTAGAATCAGTGATAAAAACGGCCTACTCAATTTGTGTCGGAGGGCCCCTTTAAGACATTTGCATTAGCCAATCAAACGGCGCTTTCGCTGGATGCTTTTGATTAGTTAGAAAGCAGCTGAATCAGTCTTTGACGTCGCTACGTGATGATGGGGAAGGCCGCCTCACATGTTGTGGCATCTCTTTTCATTCCCGCCATTGGAGGTTTATTTGTGTCTATGCTCCCACAAAAGTGAATGATAGAAAATCTTTTCATTAGTGCCGCTGCTAAATACTGACAGAGTTTAGATAGTATAGGGGGACCTTATTTGTGTTTGCGACACCAGAGATCACTCGTAGATAACCAATCGCTGCGATGCAAGTGCTTACTCACTTCAGCAATTGATGAAGATCCACAATCTAATAGACGTTGAGACATACGCGCGTTGCTCAGTGAGCTTGACGCACTTTCAAGGCGTGTCTCATGCTCGACATGACCGTGTTTATATCTCCATAAACTTCTGGTTTTATAACTCCATAAACCTCCATAAATCTCCCAACTATGTCATGAAGCCCATATTTTTCACAGACCATTGTTTAGTAGTGGTTTCACGTCGGTTGCACCGACGTGAGGCTTCGCTTCTCTGTCGGTTGTGGTTGGGAGTGGCCTTCACGAACGCTTACTGTGCACTGATTGGAATGGCTGACAGTCCTGCGTGTGCTGTCTGCGGATGCGAAGAGACCATAGATCACTTGTTGTGCCACTACCCACAATTTGAGGAACATAGACTGTCTTTGACCGAGTCCTTCAAGAAGATCGAAGATCGTGCACTTAGTGAACAACCTTGGAATACCGTCCTCACCGACGAACGGCTCAGAAGGCAATGAGAGCGCTTTTGTGCTTTCTAAAAACATCTGGCCCTACCGAGCGCCTATGATATTATATACGACTGTCCTGTAGGCACTCCCCTCTCTCCTTCTTTTTACTTTTCTTCCCCTTTTCCCATCCCCCAGTGTAGGGTAGCAAACTGGATTCCTGACTGGTTAACATCCCTGACTTCCCTTTCTTATTTCTCTCTCTCTCTCTCTCTCTCATGGGGCCAACGAAAGTTCGGCGAGTGACCTCCAAACTGGGACTTATGGAAGCTCAACATACAGCTATTGAGCGAAGAAAGCTTCTTAAAGAAAGTCAAGGAATTTATATTTCAAATAACGCAGTGTCGAGCGCTTCCAATCTTCGCTCACTGGGAAATGTTCAAAGAGAAAGTTAAATACGAAGCCATTGGTATATCATACGAGATAGCTCACAGAATAAGGGTCGAAAAACGTTGTCTTCATGACTTGCGTCATAAGTTGCATGCCTTCAAGAGCCAGCAACCCGGGACGTACGTTGACGAGATATAGTCCGAGCACATACGCAGATGCACCATACGGAAGCGTATGGAGGAGCAATGGTACGTTAACGTGCTTCTCGTTTCTTTGATAAGCAACCCACAAAAAAGCTATTGGGTAAGCCGACCTTTATAAGGAGTTAATTAAAGCTCATGACTGGGTGGGGGGCGGCTATGTGCATTTTATTATCAAACTCTAGCTAACACACCTCTCTCCGATGGATATTGCAACCCCGCCTACATCTACCCGCTATCACACACAGACTTCGATCATCTGGCACCGCCTTTGCGACTTTATTTATTTTATTTTATTTGCAGATACTGTCGGTCCACATCAGGACCAAGATAGGAGTGGGACAATACAAAATTATACATATTAATACAGCAAGCAGTCAACGGAACAATAAAATAAGATTATACATAGTTATACAGGAAGCAGTCAACGGAACAAAAAAATGTAGTGGTACAGCAATATATGGCCTATTGTTGGAAATATTCCGAAACGAGTGCGGAAAACTGCTCACGAGTCCCTGCGTTTACAATGTGTGCAGGAAGACAATTCCAGTCACGTGCTGTCGAAAGGAAGAATGAGTATCTGAAACAATCTTTGTGAAATCGATTTTCATTAACGTGTCTACTATGTTTATTTCGCACTATGCGAGTCTTAAATTCATTTATCTAGCGAGACTTATCAACTAGTAACAGTTAATTATTGATTAAGTAGAAAAGGCTAAGTCGTGTTTACTTCCTCCTCACATTAAGTAGAGGCAGGCTTGCCCTCGCGTAAAGTGGTGATACTGAGTCTTGCCGACGGTACCGGGAATAAATAAACCGTAATGCACGTCTTTGAACTTGCTCCAGTTCTGACACTGATTTTTTCAAATAGGGATCCCACACTTCACATGCATATTTTAATATAGGACGCACGAGCTCTTTATAATAAGCAGTCAGTTTTGTGGCTGGAGAAGCGAGTTTAAGGACACGTCGAATGTAACCTAATCACTGGTTGGCTTTCCCTACTACTTTTTTAATGTGTGGTGTCCAACTCAGGTCAGATGTTATTAAAATTCCGAGATATCTGTATTCTGTTACACGATGAAGTGGTTCACTTTGTAAAGTGTATGTGATTGACAGAGGTTCATGCTTGTGTGAGATCGTCATGCATACTGTCTTTGCGGGATTAAGAGGCATCTGCCACGTGTCGCACCATTGGTACACTTTTCCTAAGAAGTTATTTAAGAGTATCTGGTCACTAATAGTTTTCACTTCCGTATATATGACACAGTCATCCGCGAATAACCTCGCTGTAACTGAGGCCGATTCTTCGATTAGGTCGTTAATATATACCAGGAAGAACACAGGCCCAAAAACTGAACCTTGACGCATCCCTGATCTTACGTCACATACCCCGGACCTATTTTCGTCAAGGCTGACGAACTGTCGACGATCAGTAAGAAAGTCCTCCACCCATTTGACTACACCTGTATCTCCTAAAATAGCCTTTAATTTAATTAGCAGTTTTCTATGATTAACCTTATCAAATGGCTTTTTGAAGTCGAGAAAGATCCGATCTATTTGTCTTTTGCCGTCGATAACTTTACTGAAATCGTGAACACTTTCCAGTAATTGTGTTACGGTTGACAAGTCCTCGCGAAACCCATGTCGATAGAAACTAAGACTTTTGTTCTGTGACAAAAACAGCTCAAAGTTCTTAGAAACAATATGTTCTAACAATTTACAACAGGCTGACGTTAGTGCAATGGGCCTGTAATTGGAAGTAGACGTAGTGTCACCGTCTTTAAATACGGGTATAACTTTACTCATTTTCCATTCCTCAGGAAGAGTACCTGACTGTAGTGACTTTGTGAAGATAATCAAGAGGTACCTCGCAGTCAATTCAGCCTACCTCTTTAAAAAGAATCACAGCATATCCACGAGGTGAATGATCATGAGTGGGCGAAGCTCCGGAGGTACATCGGTAAAAACCGTGAATCTTCCGTGAATCTTTCCCAGTACATCATCAAAGACGTGACAAACACTGTGTGTCGCCATCTAGCGCTCTCCTATCACACTTGAGCACGCAGCGAGCGCCTCCGCGCTCGCTGCGTGCTCAAGTGTGATAGTGCTCAAGTGTGTCTCAAGTGTGTCTGTCTCAAGTGTGTCTGTCAAGTGTGTCTGTCAAGTGCTCAAGTGTGTCTGTCTGTCCCTCCGTCCGAGCGCTCGGACGGAGGGACAGACAGACAGACAGACAGACGGACGGACGGACAGACAGACACACAGACAGAGAGACGGACGGACGGACAGACTCCCATACTGCGCGTTCCCATACATCTGAATGAAGTGAGCACCGCAGCGCCATCACGCCATCTAGTGAGCACTTCATAAAATCATAACAGTGGTGTAGGTTACACGCTACGACGACGATTATACGTGACAACCGACCCACAGCCTAAGGAGCTTCGCCCCATAGAGATAATATACTGACTCTAGAGGCAAAGCTGGGCCGCGGAGGGGGGGTCCCTCCCGCGCGCCGCCCTCTTGCAATTGTGTCAATGTGGCCAGCCTAAGTATTACTGAAAGTGCTAAAAACAAGTGTAGGTCGTCTTATGCTGATTCCTTAAAAAACGAATATCTTGCGAATATTAAGTGTGAATATTAAGCATACTGAATACACTTCCTAAAAATGTAATTATGCATTTCACGATGCAGGCATTCGCTCAATAAAGCGTGGTTTCGGATCTCTTTATTTCTGTTTTCGGATTCTCCCTCTGCTTGGGTGTCCGATATGACATGTGATCGCGCGGAGACATCGGTTGACGCGATAGCGCATTCGTGCAGTTACGTTGTTACTGTTACGACCGGCCCTCTCTTTGTGACCGTAGCGGAGTAGCGACGGACAGGTTGATGCGGTGTTGTTCGAGGGCACCGGCTTGGCAGCCGGGCTGTTCGATCATGCCTCAGCCCGCCTCAGCCGCAATGTACAGGCAAAGAAACACAAACTAATAGGTCGTGCCTCGAAAGAGCTTTCTGCACCAGAGGGAATAAACCATGCTTAACACGTACGTACGGTTATATAGGTGTTCTCTGTACGCACGTTGAACATCGCGCACGGACCGCTCGGACAAGGCGGTAATCGACAAGCTTGCACTGACACAACGCCGGGTGCACCGCGTCCACTGACAACGACGCGTGTCGTCTCTCGATTTCTTGCTGAGACTGAGCTTCCCAGCTCCACGGACGGCCACCGTTCCACATTCTAGGGTTCCATCGCTGGGGATAACGAAACGTGTTCTTTGAAGGCCTTGATTTACCAGCGCTGATCGTAAACAAGATAGGTGCTGCCATCTATCGACGCTGATTATTTTCCGCATGGCTTTCGAGATTGGCGCGCCTAAGCGCCACTTCGGAGGCTATGTGTTTACATACTCTGTTGCCAGATTAATACCGGCTACTGTCCCTAATGATAGCGTGAGCGTTGCAAGATGGCGTCGACCACGGGGGACCCCCCCTCCCATACACGGGCCCTATGGGAGCTTTGCCTCTAGTGTCAGTATATTAAATCTATGCTTCGCCCCTAAAGCATATTTGGTATCTCAACAGGACCTGTCGATTTCTTTGTATTTAGGTTAAGAAGCAAGTTTAATACTCCCTCATACGTTACCCGCAGTTCATTTGCAACTGGGAGCTCTTGGTGTACCTCGAATTTTAATTGCTTTCTATCATCACTGGTGAAGACACTAGCAAAAAAACTATTGAAGGCGTCCGCTATATGACTCTTATCCTCCGTAAGTCCCTGTTCCGTGTTTATTTTAGTGACTGCCTTCTTAGTTGGAGCCAAGTGTCTCCAAAACTTTTGGGGTAATTCGCGTAGAAAAGTATCCATAGTGATACCATTGTACTTGTCCCTGGATTCTTTCATCATTAATTTTTGCTGTGTACTTAAGTCTGTCATGTCATCATGAACAGTAGGATCATGTGTACGCTTATAAAGTGTCCTACGCCTTGCCACGTTTCTTTTGAATTGTATGATCTATCTCGTAATCCATGGGCTGTACTTTCGTTTTGTTTCACATTTGAGAGGGACATAGCGGCTTATACATTTGCGAACCGTTCTCTTAAGGTTTAACCACAACTAATTGATATGCGCAGATTCATCTTGACTTATTCTTTCAAACATCTCGAAACAAAAGGCTAGTTCATCTATTATTGAAGTGTCATCAGCTTCATTAAACTGTCTGTAATAAGGAACAGATCTAGGTACCCTTGAAAGGGAACTTATATTTAAAGACAATCTGACAATCGAGTGATCCGAAATCCCGGGCAGAATGTCAATGCTATAGTATCCCGATGCAATGCTATGTCTTAAAAGAAAGAGGTCAAGAATAGATTTGCTGTTATCGCAGAGCCTCGTAAAGTCACGGACTACTCGTGTAAGTCCATGTGAAAAACACATATCTATGATTGCTGAGCCTACATCACGGTCTCGTGTACCCGTTTGCATTTCGTCCCATTGAACGTCTGGAACATTGGAATCCCCCGCTATGATAACGTTTTTGTTCTGAATTCGTAAATCATGCAGTTTCTTATCCAGTGCATCAATACTGGCGGCAGAGGTTCCCGGAGCGCGATATACGCATCCCACAATCAAGTCGGGGCGTCCAAATACTTTGCAACATATTCCTTCAATGCCGGATGGTTTGTAAAGGACCGTGTATTTAAGGCTGCGTTCCAGAAAGATGGCAACGCCCGCACCCCTGCTACTGCGGTCATGTCTGATCACGTTATATCCCGGAGGGCATATTTCACAATCTCGGGCGCCCTCATGTAGCCACGTTTCTGTTACAAAAATTACACCATCTCCCGCTAAAGGGGACCATGAGGCGATGCGAAGCAGCACGTGGGGTGCACACCGCGTTTGCATCGCTCTGACTAGGTGTCGCGCTTGCATCGGTTTGACGCTAGCAGACGCTGCCTGCGTCGGCGTTATCTCTCGCGGGCGAGGGCGCGTTCTCGTTCCTTCGAGCTGGTAAAGCGTTCATCAAAGAAACGAGCCGAAAGAGTGTTACCACTCGATGTGCGCTCGAGCGTTGCGAGCGGTGGAGAGGCCGAAGCGAGAGAGAGGTGACACGTACGTTAGGCGCGCGTCAGGTTTCCGTCAGGCGGCAGCTGCGGGCGCTGCGGCGAGCGCGAGGCAGGCGAGGGAGAGAGTGACGTCAGCGCGCACTGCGAGGGGAGCGTGACGTCAACGCGCAGCGGTGGCGTGACCTACTTGGCACCGCTCCAACACCTGCGGCGAGGGCAGCGCGTTGCCCTCGCCGTACGGACGCACGGAGGGAGAACGTTACACAGGCTAGTCAAAGAGCTGCTTCGCATCTAATACAATATCTGGGTGATGCTCGAATAAAACGTACTCCAAGTCTACAGCCTTATTAGCAAGGCTACGAGCATTGACTTTCAGTAGCCGAAGCTTGTCCGGATGCGCATGTCAGTCGTCTAAGGAAGCAGTGGTTCTTGCATCTGTATTTGGCGGGCTGTCGTTCACCCGATAGCGTTGGTTTGTGGCTTCATCCCATGCGTACATCACTCCGTTGATCCGAATTTTATCATACAGAAGTGCAACCTTCTCCTTTCTTTTCCTGTTTTCTAATGCGCTGTTCCACAGGTATTGCCTTTTTCTTCTTACATCACGCGAAAAGTCCTCATTGATAAAAATATTCATGCCCTTGAGCTTATTGCGATTGCGCAGTATGTCCTTTTTTCTGTGAGGCTTCTCAGGCGCAGAATGACGGGTCTTGGTCCGTTTGAATAATGTTTTCCAATTCGATGTATACATTCGACACCGTTGTGACTGATAGATTCAGTTTCCCTTGCAGAATTCCCGCTGCAACCTCCTGCTTCAAAGATTGCTCTGTCTCATTCTGTGCACCTGGAACGCCTCTGATAACAATGTTATTACTTCTGCTGCGATTCTCCATTTGGTCAACTTTTTTTTTTATCAAATTCGCCAAGGTGGATCGCAGAGTTAGCAGTTCTGTTTCAGTCACTTCTACCCTTTTTACCAGTGCAGGTATCTGGGACAAAGCCATTTCAGCACTAACATTTTTTTGTTTCATTTCTGTTATTTCTGCTTTGATTTCCCTTTGCCCTTGTATCAGCTGTAAGATCATTTCCTGCGTTTGAGGGCCAGGGTTTGTTTCAACGTCTCCACTACACGCTAGTAACAATACTATGACCTCCTAACAATCGGCAACAAGTACACTGAATGCCTGTGGGCTCGGCCGCACTACAAGAAAACGACAGTCATCTCGAATAGAGTCAGAGTAACATTTCGCACCAACCTGTACAAACAGCAAGACATGGTTTAGCATTCTTGTCTCTCCTGTGCTGCCAAGCACACTGACGGCACAAATACAATCCTGGCACGAAGAAACCGCCGCTTGTGTTGATGTCGATGATACCAGGACCTTCGCTGTCCATGCCCCTTCGGCGACAATTTCCCGTTCCGTAGTTTCGTAGATTCCATGAAGTTTGCGCACGTCCAAACACCAAGCAGCATGTTCCGACGGAGGAAAACCGTTATCGGCCTGTTGTATAGCCGAACGAAGCAGCAGCAGCACCTGTACAAACAGCAAGACAGAGTTTAGCATTCTTGTCTCTCCGGTGCTGCCAAGCGCACTGACGGCACAGACACAATCCTGGCTCGAAGAAACCGCCCCTTGGGTTGATGTCGATGATACCAGGACCTTCGCTGTCCATGCTCCTTCGGCGACAATTTCCCGTTCCGTAGTTTCGTAGATTCCATGAAGTTTGCACACGTCCAAACACCAAGCAGCATGTTCCGACGGAGTAAAATCATTATCGGCCTGTTGTGTAGCCGAATGAAGCAGCAGCAGCACCTGTACAAACAGCAAGACAGGGTTTAGCATTCTTGTCTCTCCGGTGCTTCCAAGCCCACTCATTCCGTCATGTTTTTCATTCAGCTATGGCGGCTTCAAAGCAGAGAAATGCAGGGTTCTTGCAGTCCGCTTTAACGATCCCCGTTTGTGTCTTTGTTAAGAATGTTCAATAATAATACCTTGGTGTCGTATTTCAGGTCTCCTACGAACATCCCACCCTTCGATAAAAGGTAAATAAGTCGACCGGTTGCAATATTAATACAAAAATGCTAAGATTGTCATTGCTAACATTTCTTTTCCAAAATTATTTACCAGAGTTTGTTGCAGGATAGAGCAGTCTTCTTTGACTAGTGCCCCAAGAACCTCACAGCAAGAAGTTTAAGCATACTTGTTTAGGTATGCCATTCAACGAGTGGAAAATACATAGCAATTCTTTCTTTGCTATAGCAGCAGCCTACATGAAGAAGGAACAACACAGGCTTGATTCTCAGTAATGTAAGTACACATTAGGCAACATCTGCAGTTTGTTCTAACTTCTGTAACTCTCTGCCATAAAGGTATGCCGACGACATGGCCAGTGGTTCTGACGAAGACATCACGCAAGTGCTTGTTTTACTGATGGCCATGAGCTCTACATTGTACAAGGCTCACAAGCAGTCTATGGTGTAGCATTGCCGTATTGTGGAGAGGGTCACTTTAGCATCAATATATCACAAAAGATCTTGTTTTCTTTGTGAAAGTATAACACATTAAACTAAAGCACCTTGTTCCGAAACTGACTGTAAACCTTTCTCTTTGCATCTTCGATAGGGGGGCAGACGAACTGGATATGATCGATATCGAATTTGAAAGGTTAGTGTACTACATAGGGCAGGTTTGACCTCTAAAGCAGATGCTGAAACTTTGGCCACTGGTGTGAAATTAATATCAAACCACATGAATAGCAGTGGCACACAGTGTTTTTAACTTTTGTATTTATGATGGCTCTGCATTTCGTTGACCGAGGAACAAGCTAGGACGCCTGTGGCTTCTCGTGAGAATTCTGCAGAGTAAGCTTATGGCTTTCCTAGTGTCTAAGAGCCAGAGAAAGTGATCCAACCAATGTGTGCCCAGCGCAAGCCTCTTTTTCACATTTTTTCATTTTTTCTCTCTCTAACACATAAGGGAGCGACCACTAAGAAAAATGGTTTTCTTCGCTTCGCTCACCCTTGTCTTCACAATGTTGATTGATCATGCGTTCACCTTATTCATCAGTGCCCCATTGATTACACCTTCTCAGCACCATCAAGGGAATCAGAAGGTGCCACTACATGAAGGTAGCATGAAATATAAAGTGAGATGACTGTTTTAATGCAACTCTTTATATGCGTGTTTGTTCATCCACAAAGGCCTCCAAAGAGGCCACTGCCTGCATCACATCTTCCAAGGTATATTATGGTTCACATTTCCTGAAAAAGAAAGTGAAATCATCGTTGCACTCCCAATCCACTTTATCTTCTTGGTACTTTTCAGAACAAAAAAAGCAAAAAACTGGGGATAACATTGACACTTCGGTCACAGATGTACTTGGCAGATGTTCTGACGCTTTGTATAGCATTAAGCAAAAAAATAACGAGAAGCCGGAGGATGAACAGCATCATTGTGCAGCATTGGGGCTGCGGGTGGCAAGAAATCTTCGTGACATGCCGCCAGATGTTCAATCTAAAACAGCATTGGCAATTCTCTCAGCTGTATTTGAAGCCGACAAGGAAATACAGCGAGGTTGTCTTTAAAAGGTTTCAACCTCTAAATGTTATCTTTGAGTGAAATGTATGTTGTGGTCATCATTGTTTGCTCGACTTGCTCCTTCATATATCATGAGCTTGAATTAAGATGTTTTCATGACGTATACCATAATGTTTGGTTATATTCACTCAGTTTCCTTGTTCTGTATTTCGTTTGTCTCTCTATTTTTAAAAAAGATATGTGTACATTTTAAGGAAAAATAAAGAAGTGCAGTGTCAGCTGACCGTGTCCACAAAACTTCTTTTGAAAAGAAGAGTCTTTATGAAGCGCTGTCGAGAAGTGAGCCGATAATGAGTTTTTGGTCATTTTGGAAAAAGCCATGTCCAATCAACCAAGTGATCGTTACTTTCATTTTCTTGCATATTCAGTACATACATTTATCTTGACAGTATTCAAAACTATCTGCTAGAGGTAGATGTTAGCACAGCCCTGACATTGGCCCATGCGATTCTGATGCTGCTAAGATCCTTGCACAGATAACAAGTGCACTATGCACAAGCTGTACTACATGAGAACGTTACATGTGTTAAGCTTAGTTTTACACATTTACCTCAAATAACGCTTGCTATGTACCATTTCACCGTCCCACTGGATCCAATGACGTTTTTTTCAAAAGCTTGCCCCTAGGTAAAATGCAATGAAGTTATTCCTCTAGATAATGTAACGGTAACATTGTTTATGCAGCTACGGTAATCGTGTTTACGCAGCCAAGTCATCAAGGGCAGCAATGAACTGGAAATAATATGGCACTTTGTTTACAATGAAGGGAACTGCAAGCGTGCTTTAAGAATAATTTTCAACGTATATGAGGTTCTGCATGAAGCAACCAGCCCACTGTGCTAGCAGTATTACAAAAGTTTCATTTATAAACGCACTCGCACTTAATCTAGGTGTGACATGACGGCAGTAATGTGACCTGTGTCCTCTTTACAGGACAGGTTTCTTACAAGAGTGGGACACGCATCAGCATGTGCGCCTATGTGCAGTTCACGTGCTAAGTAAGCTCGTTCCTTTTGTAACCTACTTTTCTACCTGCACATCTCACAATTTTTTCTTGCCACGGAACATTGCCATAACGCAGGAAGTAGTGTGCAAGTCTGTCCCGCACGTCCATAGCATGTCTACAAAGAGATAAAAGCACATATTCAAAGGATTTCAACACTGTAGCATGCTTGCAATATGCTTCTGGAAAATATCCTATAATTGCTGTGAATATTTCGCCCAGATTTGAGCTCTTAGACAAGACGGTATGAGTCTACTGTGGACACAATATACTGCTCATATTCATGCCCATTCTGTATCACTGTGGTTCTCTGCACAGTCCTGAGATTCTAAGTTGGTATTTATCTGTTGAATTCAAGGGGGCACATCGCCAGGCCCTACAAAGTTTCTGATGGATCATTCAGGGCAGTAAGCCTAGAAAGCATTATGCATGGACAGAGCTGTCTCTGGAAGACCTCCAGAGTGGCAATGTTATGCTCTGCTTTTACTGCACAACAACACTTAAGTACTCAGTAAGGTAACTTAGTAATGCAATTTGCAGATGAATTTCAGATGTTACGTCCACATCTTGTTAACTAAGCAGCCAGATATGAATGGTTAAAATTTAGAAAAGATATATTTAAGCATTTTCATGCTTCAAACTCAGAATGAACATACACCATTTGAATGATGTGAAATGTGATTAAAGAAGGCATGTGACGCGTCCATCACATGATGCAGCAAGACACATAATGCACGTCTTATGTAGCACTGGAGCTCCATGTGTTACCTTGACCTGATTTTACAGATGGGGTTACTCTCACGATTTACCTTGATGAGTGGAAACCATACCTCTCAAGTTCCCCAAATGCTAACCCCCCTCCTTCAGTTCGCCACCTTCCTTCTGTCACGGCTTCTTCCCAGTCATCGCTGTCTGTGTACCCAGGTGGGCTGTGTGCCATTTGTGAAACTGTGGAATCTTTTATAAGAAAATTGTGAAGTGCTTCACAAGACCTTACAATATATTCTGTGGTATGCTCAGAGGCTCTAAATGATTTGCGTAGTATTCGCCACCTGCTGGGCATGATACCAAAGGAATTTTCAATGAGCCACTGTGCACGACTAAGGTAGTAATTTAACGTTGCTCGCAGAAGGTACTCTTCAGTCATTGCTCCTCCAGGTCGATGTTTTTGGAGCTCTAAAAGAAAAATAAACACCAGCACTGTTATGTGACTTCTCTCTACATTACGAGGCAAGTAGCTATTTGTGACATTATCAGGCACAAAAAACAATGGTTCATAATTTACCCCTGCGATAAATAACGCACACCTGCAGGTTGTTGCGGCAGCACAAAAAATAGCCACCTGGTAACACCGAAGTGGCTAACCAGAGAACCACATACCACGGTGTGATTGTGAGCAGTGCAAACAGGTAGAAGGAAAAATAGCCAAGAAAGGATGAAAACACCAAAGTTGTAAATTTCTGTAGAAAGCTATACAAGATGAAAGCTTCCTTGGGGATAGTGCGGAATCCTTTGCAGCCCTAAGATTGTCATGCATCCATAAGATGCTCAGAAAATTCAGCACAGTACCTAATGTGGCTTCCAGGCACCACATGGACTTGAGCGAACTCACCGCGACGAGAGTATGGTCTCATGAGCGAAGGTTTCAATGGAAACACCTCATCTCCCACCATAAGGCAGGGGATGAGTCCTACCGAGCCAACATGTCTTGCAGGGGGAATTCCACATCTACGTTCGCTGAGTGGGGCTGGCAGTTCTGGCCTTGAAAAGATGAACCCGTTACTCTCGTCACCGTAATGGGGCAAATCAACATATATAAACCTGAAACAAAGAAGAAATGTGGGATTGGCTACTCTTGCATGAATCTGGCCTGCAATGTAGGTGAAGTAACCAAAGCTGAAATAAATGAAATTTTTGTTATCGTAAGGTGAATGGAGTGCATGCATGTTCACTGCACTTTACCAAATAGAAACATTAAGTTGAATTAAAATGATTAATTATTTTGTGAGAGCTCTGTGATCAACAAATGTATAGCCATGCGTTTACTACTTTTAATATGAAATTCAGGTAGAAATTTAACTGTGTAAATTTCGTGCCGAAAAACAGGTAACCAATGTGATACCACAGATTATATTGTATTTCTCCACGTTTTGCTGCCTAGTACTTGCATAATATGTATTCTGGATATTTTAAAACGTAATTTAATGTCTTCATACGAATAACAAATTTCGTGGACTAAAATCTGTAGTGTGATAAATCAATAGGGAGTTTAGAACAGGGTATGTAGCGTTAGTTTCTATGGGTTCGTTGGGTTATCGTAATGACACGAAAAGTTTTAGAATAACGTTTGCACTCCGCAAACACTAACCGTAAGGAAGCTCAAGATTTCTCGCGCCGTGCGGGATCTCAACAAGATCATAAACGCAAAGCGGCTTTGGGTGCTCTCAGTAGGATGCGCTATTTCCAGAAAATAGGCGCCGGAACGATAACCCAAATTCGACTTTGTGTATGACGCACGCACAGTGTAAGTAAACCCAAGCAATGCGATACACAAGGCTTTGTGTACCCTTTTCTAAAACTACCTAATGTATCGTTGTGGCATGCCATTTCTTTTGCACTTTCCTAACTTACAGCAAATGTATGCTCGTAGCACCAGTGGCGACCTTGATAATGTGGCAGGACAATTGATCAGTAGAAGTGAAATTATTTTAATCTTTAATGACCATCTAAGTTACTTTCGCATAAACAGGCACACCCTTGCGTTTTTTTTGTCGTGAATTCTCCTATGGCCTGCAGAATTTAATATACGCTGGTTCTAAGTTTTCTCGAAGCATCACATGAATTTCTTCATGGGAACATGAAAAATCTGTCTTAGATGTTTAGCAAGCTGCAAATAACCTGCAGATGTGCATTTTTGTCATGGGAGTACAGGAAGAATATTTTACGAATTAAAATAAACTGCAGAACTAATTATCAGCCCTAGTTAACTGAATGCATGAGAGATTATGTCACCAACAAAACTAGCACTTTGGGCCATGCAGTAACATGAAGAGCACAGTAAACCTGTAATTTGCATCGCAAGACACCATGGGAACTACACTGAAGGTCTTTTTGTAGTTCAGGTTTCTTGAGCCGGATCTGTCGGGGCACTCTATGTTAACGTGTTTGCCGCCAATGCTCCCTATACAATTGGGGAAGTTCAACTTGGCTTCCATTTCATCAGCAATCTGAAACAAATTGACAAACAAGCACCAAAATAGCAAGAGTCATGCTGCACATGTTTAAGCTGTCTAGCTTTAAAGAACGCCACTTGAGTGAGCAAAAAGAAACTTGGCGTGATACGCAACATTCGGCTGTTATTTAATGAAGTGCTGACAGTGCTGCTTGAACTGATCTGGATGGAAGGAGCATGCCTCACATACTGTGGAAATGTACTGCAATGACTGAAATGCTGTGATCCATGTGCTGATTTTATATACTATGTAAAAACGGGTGTGTACAAAAATGTTCATCAGGCTGCCCTTAGAACATCAGAATCGGCAAGGAATGTAATTACACCAAGTTGCTTATCACAGCCTCGCTATAAAAAATACTTCGAAGCGACAAACACAGGATATAAAGTGCTTCGTTGCCTATCGGCCATTTCGCAAGTGTTATATTCATGACAGCTAGAAAAATTAAATCACCAGAAAACTTGAACACGATATTTCATCCCCTTTCTGTTACTTCGGTTAAGACTGGTGTATCTTATTCCTTCACAAAAAGTTTCTGTATAAGCTACTCCTGCCATTAAACGAAGTCAATTTAACACCACTGTGGCCTAATTTTTTGGAGTAAAAATCCGAGCCTTACAGATGACTAGGGTTATCTTGCCATTGTAAAATATATAAACCAGTTTAACTCATGCATGAGTGGCCAGCTTCATTGATATTTACTGCGGTAAGAAAATTCACATGCAAGAGAGCTGGCACAAACTGACACAATGATCATTTCTTGGTCTGCAGTAAATCCAGGAGTCAAATGCACATGGTGTAGCAATCAAATGAGAAGAGAAGCTCAAGATGGAGGCTTTAATTTATGAACAGATTCCTGAAAACGATGTAGAACAGGGAATGTCGCTGGAGCCGATGTTTTAACAAGTGGACTTGTTAAAACTTGTTGAAACGTTAGCTTCAGTGACATTCCCTGTTCTACATTGTTTTTAGCGATCTGCTCATCAATAGTGTAACATATATTTCCTATCATTGATTTCACAGCCCCTGACGTAATTAAAAATTCTCTTTATGGCGAACCTGCTGACTTTATTGTGTTTTAAGGGAACACAATTACCCGGAAAACATGAAAAAGGTCAAATACGTTACCATACGCATATATTTACAAGGTCTTGAACAAGGTGTTCTTTAGAGTAACACGGGTTACTGTACTTCGTGTGGTGTGCAGAAATTCCAGCCTGTCTGGGCTAATTTTATTTTAACTTTTTTTTTCTTCAGTGGTTTGGGGAAACCTCGCATAATCAGCTTTCAGAGCCTTCCATAATGCCCTCGTTGTCTCTTGTACAGTTTTGGCTACTTTGAACACGCCCAGTTAGAAAATTAAAAGAGATGCTTCGAAATTTATCGCCATTGGCAAGGAACCTGAAAAACAAGCATATTTAATATCTTCATTTCACAATTTATACAGCATTTTTGAAATATTGCTGATAGAAATCATTGGAATATAATACCAATAAAATGTAGACGCTTGGGCCTTGCAGTACAAATAATTGCGAATATACTTACACGCTCTCGAGGTTTTGGGCAAGTAACAACATTATGATTTTAACATCCTCTTCGTTTGTATTAAATGAACATTTTAGAGTTAGTGTACGGTTGCCCACAACCAAGCCTCCAGGCCATCACAAACAATAAAGTTGTTGGTCAGGCGCCACCTCAGTTCAGCAACCGTGTTTCGCCTAAACCACTGCGTTATGTACATAATGAACAGTGATAAAATCAAAATGGCCTTAACGAACTAAAAACAAGCACTGTGATAAGATTTCATGCTATTCTAATAAAATTTGTTATCATGATACTATATAGGGATAAATAAAAAGCAACGGAAATACCGTAGACTATCATTCATGAACACAACAGAAATATTAAAAGCATAGACATTTCGAAAATTGACAGGTATAAGCAAAATAACGGAAAGAAAAAAAAAGCTAACAAAAATGAAGGCAGCGATGAACTGAACACACACTGCTTGTACCTCATCAGGTCAACGCAATGTGCCTTAATTTGCTTGAATGTTACGGTATTGTTCGCCGGCAAAGGCCAAAGTAAATAAATATATAACACACGCACACGCACGTACAGGTGCCCTCACAAATTAAGTAACGAATTAAGTACGAACAATGGGGTTCATTCACAGCCAAATCTCAATTTACGCAAGAGTATTTTCCCATCAAACAGATTATGAGCTTGTCAAACTTGCCTGATTGTCATAGCAAGACGATGGTGTGCCGAAATCGGGTCCCGAAAGGGACCTTGCGTTCGATCCAAGACCGGACCAATGAGAGCAATTTGTCATAGACGCTCGGTGGCATTCTGAGGATACTGCGATCAAATGGACCAACGGTTATGTATTAAAGAATTTCTTTGCTAAACATGTACGAAACTTGCCCACTTACTCTCTAAAATAGGTCTCGTCCTTCGCGCGAAGCCGCGGCCGCAGAGAACGTGCTTGCCCCTCGGTGTCTCTGTACCTCCAGCTTGGCCGAACCCAAAACGTCCGTCCTCTAGCTTGCTTACGGCGGTGTCGGAGAAAAGGGAGCATGTCAGAATGATTGCAGTTACCGTCGTCACC
The DNA here is from genome assembly GCA_013339685.2 of Hyalomma asiaticum. Classification (NCBI taxonomy): domain Eukaryota; kingdom Metazoa; phylum Arthropoda; class Arachnida; order Ixodida; family Ixodidae; genus Hyalomma; species Hyalomma asiaticum. The sequence goes on from CM023482.1 coordinate 15,270,014, forward strand.
AGATCATCCGTGTTGCCGACGCCGATGAACATTGTCGCAATATTCTTTGCGTAGTTTCACAAGCTACAGCAAAGCAAACAACCATGCCGGAGTTGCCAGAAGAAGACGGCGCGAAAGCGCGCGAAAAAGAGCGCGAAACCTCGCCCTTCACGCTCGCCAAGCGATTGAACGAGGCTGGGTCGCGTCACGTGATCGCCGCGCCGGTGAAACTTGACTTGCAGTGTGGACAGCGCTCGCTCGGCTGCCGTCTCCAACCTCCGGAGGCCGGCGGACCGTAACGGCGAGCTTGCCGGTAGTGTGGGCGCGGCTTAACAGTCCTATTGTAGCAGTGGCGCACCGACGGGAGGGGGGGGGGGGGGTTCGGGGTTGTGACACCCCTGAAGCCGACCTAACCCCCCTCCCACTGCGTAACTGCTCCTATGTCCTAGAAGAATGTGGAGCTAATGTCTGCAAAACGCCGAAAAAAAGAATAAAAATAATCATCATCATTGATGTCCCTATTATATGGCATTTTATTTACTTTTTTTTTACACACGGAACAACTGTGTAATCGCTTTCGCGGCCCTTCGTGAAAAATTGAATCCCCCCTGGCAGAGATCCTGGGTGCGCTACTGTATTGTAGAGACTATGTGTTTAAAAGAGAGTCGACGGGCTCGACTTGCTCTGTGGCCAAGATTGAAACGGAGGAAAACTACTTCACCGACCATAGAACAATATTTGCTGCCGTAAAACGAAACCGTGAATAAACAATGCAAAACATGTGACTGTGTATATGAGCCCAACCTGGCTTAGCAACGCAGCTCAACAAGGTTTCGCGTGCACAACCGGCCCTAACTGAGCTAAGCTGCAACCCTTTCTTCTACCGCTCAACAAGGGGGGCCTCAATCGTGTGCCTTTGTTTGTGCGACAGTTGGTACTGTATTTCTTTTGCCTCATAGATGGCTGTCATTCATTTATACCAGCCATGGCTGTCATCCATTTATACTAGCCGTTCTTAGGTTTGTCTTATCGTCCACTTTAATTCCTTTCTCCTTTCTCCGCAATTAGAATAACACAACTTCCCCTATGCTTTCCTTGGCATCATTGTCTGTTTGCTCATTAAGTCGCTTCCCGGTGAGTGAGACTTGAGGCAACGGCACGTGCGCAGTCGAGACAAGGGAGAGAGTGGTGCCCAGAGGTCTAGAGACTAGAAGAACTCACGTGGTGTTTGGTATGCTGTGCGCATGACGCCACGTCTGTTGTGAGACGACAGTGCGTGTGAAGGCTCGACACGCGCTTTGTAAATCAGAGAAAATGAGAATTGTGGCTTCAAGTAACGCAACATGATCCGATCGATTATCGCTGAGCCGCGAAGGCTTCAATCACAATTTCAACGAATTCGCAGAATTTGGAGTCATACAGGTAACCACAGATGTGAAATATCGCAACTACTGACGCAATGACGTGGCAACCATGCAGAAAGGGTATTATGAAAAACGGTATTATGAAAAACTGTTTTCCTTGTTTTCCTGAGCTTTGGTGCGCTACCACGGCAATACTTGAGACGTACTTGATAAGGAAGTAGATGAGTAGGAATCCGAGTACGAGGACAAGAAGTCCGTACGCGTAGATGAAAGGGGCCCACGTGGCGTGCTCGGCCCCTCGATCCTCGCTCTGCAAAGACAGGGAGTAGAGCGTGGCCGTGTCGATGCCTAGGTACTGATCCGGTGGAGTCTGTTGCTGCGGTTGATGAATCTTGGCGAGCTCCTCGCGGGGTTCCGTCCACAGCGAAGCCGCCGTGCTGGGGAAACCACTTCGCTCTTTGGCCATTTGTCTTCCTCTTCTTCTCACTGCACGCTTGAACGCCTCAGCACATCATATGCTGTTTGACGTATACCCTCAGAACTTTTGACTCATTTGTGGTCATGCAGTCAATAATGCGGTAAAGAAATGCGGTAAGTGTGAAGAAAAGCCAAGCGAGGCGGGGTGCGGCATTAAGTCACGTAGGAAGACCAAGTAGGCTATTGCTGTATGCGATATGTTTGGTTGCTGCGATAGCCCCAGAGGTCCTCATCACCGACTGACGTACGGCTTTTACGCCTGACCTAGCTCGGGCAATCCTGAGATACAGCTATACAAGCTACCGTCGGACCGCCACCGAGCACCCGCAGAGTAGATAAGACACCGAGTGCCTAGGTAAGACCATTGCCCACATTCTGGTCATGGGCGTCGACGTCGAACACAAGACGTGGGAAGCCACCCTTGCGTATACGTGACCTTCACGTACAACAAGGCCGGGCAAGAAACGACGCTGAGATGACGCCATGCAAGCTTGTCTATGGAAGGGGCCCGGCAACAGCGCTTGACGCCGTGCCACGAGCCACCACCGATGACGATCCCGACGTTGCTACCTGCTTGCAACGCGCCGGAAAGTATTCCCGCTAAATGATCTGGTGCACATATCTCTTTTGTAGAAGCTGAACGTTATTGCTCAGGCACAGAATAAAAGATATCCAGGAGTGGTTTATACAGCTTTCTGTTACATAGCGAAATCATGTGTAGTACATTGACACAAAGGGTGTTCGGGTGATTGGCGTATTTTGTGAATAAGAAAAGTCGACCAGGGACTCGCGAGGATATTCTATTGTGAACATTCTGCATGCACGTATGATCTGTATCGGAATTCGAGTGTATTGTATACACTGCAGCACCTGCGTATACATAAGGTTCGTTTCCTGGTTTTGTTTGAGGAACAGGCCCGAATCTATAGCCAATAATGTTTTTTATCCGGAAGCACGGGTTCGTTCGGCTATAACCCGCATCTGAATAGTTGCCGAACAAATATCCATAGTTAACGGCATACGAAATCTCTATGAGGCGCAATCAAACACTGTTCGTATTGCAACCGGATTCATTATTCGGTTCACATTGGCCTTGATTTCACATGCCCCGAGTTGAATTTTTACAATCTCTTCTTATAGAATTGCTTGTAAGAATACAAAGAAGAGTTAATATAGCGACTGAGGCGTCACAATAAGAAGTGTGGTATTGTAATATGCAGTTCTTTTCTCGGATACTGCTTTTCTGTCCGCATAACAGATTTTACATTGATCTTCACTGGGGAACTTTCAGCTGTTGTACTGGCAGCGTGCAAACTGAGCGCATGAATAATTTCACCTGTGGTAAGAACAGATGCTTTATCCTTGTGCACTGCCATCGATGCATTCGGTGACTCAAAACTTTTGAAAGCATTCAAAGCACTAATACTTGAAAACATGATTGATGTTCGATTGGTTTGGGTACATGGCCATAAAGGCCTAGTTCAATGAAGCGGCAGATGCATTGACGAAGGCGTCGCCAGATGGTCCAGCTATTAGCATTCTCTCCACAGCAGGTTTTATGATAGCGGCCAGATTTCGGAGGCGAATAACAATACAAGAATTCTGGAAGCTGTCTACGAGAAAGTGTCCGCACTTTATTAATCTATGAACACCCTGAAAAAGTACTCTGTGTCACTTAAGCATCGAAGTTACGATCACTCGTCTACACTGTCGTATAGGACCGTTAAATTGTTATTTGCGCAGAGCTGGTCTGACTTCCTTCCCGCTTTGTGCTCATTGTTGGGAAGGGGAAGCGATAGACCATTTTTTCAACTCACGTCGGAGATTTTTGTATTAGGAGCTGCCCTCCGCCTAAATGCCTTAAATGTTACTGCTCAAAATTTATTATCCTTTGGAGCACTGACACCTGAGCGCAGCGACGGGTAAGAATGTATGTGTGGCCGTTCAAGATTCTGTAACACAGTCAACAGGTCTTAACTGCAAAATCATATGGTCTTTATTATTTATCGACGAAAACCATGTAGAAAGTACTTGTTTTCATTTTTGTTAACATTATATATTTTCCCAGAAAAGAATTCCAGCTCTCCCTGTTTTTTATATACCACAATTCCAAACGTAAAGTACATTGGGAATAAAACAATAGTAATTTTTCTTACATAATTGATTTTAGCTACCCAATTTTCGGACGATCCTCCACAGTGGGTACGTGCCAACTCTGTGCATCTAGATGTACACCGATTGGCTCTTGGCCAATCACAAACACCTCGTGTGCGCCGTCTTATTTGGTGTACTACTGCAAGTATGGCAACAAGAACAACAGATCGCCCGCCTGCGTGCCATGAACTGGCAGGGTGTCTCCAGCCATCACTGCAATATTTGATGACGCCACACAGAATGCCAACACACAGCGACCTGTCAAGGGTGAGAGCGATATCGGGAGCGCTTGCTCAGATGGATTGAAGCACGGTTGACGACGACGACGTTGGAGGGACGAATGTCACTTTATACAGGGGGACGATCACAACACATGGGAACCAGGGAAAAATACAATTCGCATACAAAAGGGACAAAAACCCCCAAACTAAAGGAGCAACCTAACGTCTGCGACGCTCAATGTTCGTCTACGCTAGGCGTAGTCCCAACCGCAGTCAGCCAACAATGGGCCTCGCTTCCACGTACGCGGTGGTTGCTCAAGTTGAACACCTTTAGTTTGGTTGCAGTGCGGGTTCGTAGACTAAGTCCCCTCGGTGTTGTCGCGTCCAAGTGGCCGTTGTTGATGAGCAGAACCTGTGGTAGCCGCTGCACACGTAGGGTCCTGCCAGTCTCCGCCGCCTGCCCTCCCGGCTGACGTGGCAGTCGCCGGTTCGTCGTTAGGCCTAGGCGCAGCCTCGGCCTCTCATTTGCAGTTATTCCCCATCCCCCAAAGTCGCCTGGCCCTCTGCTGTGATTACTCTGCGGGTCGTCCCGTTTTGCCGGCGAAGGCGGAGCGTTGCGAGTGTATCGGGAACCGCTGCAGTTCGGCAGCTGCCACTCCGAGGAATCTCGCATCGACCGTAAGACTGGTCGACGGACACTCCGGAGCCTGGCGCCCTCGGCTCCTCGTCAGAGGTCCGTAGCTGGCAGGACAACATTCGTCGACCGGCGCCACGCAGAGAATGCCAGCTCGGCGCTTTCCAACCTCGATCGCGGCTCGGGTCGCGCGCCACGAGCCCACTGTTCACTATTTGCGTGCATGGACGTGTCTACGGCACGTGCTTTCTCGCGCCTCTTTGCTAATCGCTGCTTTTCGCCATGTGGCCCGTGCCTTGGGCTCCTTTACTCATGACAAGACCCCGTGTGGGCGATTCGACGACTCGGACTACATAGGAGAAAAGCCCCTGCGGCGACACAAAATAATCCGGGGTTGTGGTGCACTGGTCGTGCCTGATGAGGTGACGCCATTACCGCTGCGCAGGACTCGAAGTTGTCAGCGTGGTGCGCCTTAAACCTTATTACGCGCGCTAATGAACGGTGACAGCTTGATAATTTACTTCATTTATTTACGTTGCCTTTATTTTCACTCATGCTCTGTTTTCAGGATCGGGACGATGTTTTTTCAGAGGGGAACTCACACACGCGGACCGCCTTTATCACTTTCTTTTGACGCGCAACGCAGGCCTTGCTTACCCTGCATTCTGCTTCGGGAATTTTATCGACCGTTTTGCATTCCCGACGCGCTTGTTTTGATGCATTCCAGAATATCAGTGATTATACCAGAACGCACCGCTACGATAGTAGAACAGATCAAAAGGACAGAAAGTTGAGCGAGGTGGTAAGGGTCCATAGTGAAAAGAACAGGCATGCAAAACACGGACACAAGGCGAGGAAGTGGACAGCACGAACGCCGACTATCAATTGAAGCAGAGCACAGAGGCGAAAAAGAAAGAAGACACACAACTTATCTGCGCATGCTCAGGAAAGGTAGCGCCACCTGTCAAACGGTTACACGTGCTGGTCTACGCGATAGATAACTGTTAAGGCATTATATCTCTTTTCTGTTTAAGCTAATCGACGGCCTGACTCACCAGGCACAGAATAAAAGATATCCAGGAGTGGTTTATACAGCTTTCTGTTATATAGCGAAATCATGTGTAGTACATTGACACAAAGGGTGTTCGGGTGATCGGCGTATTTTGTGAATAAGAAAAAGTCGACCAGGGACTCGCGAGGATATTGTGAACATTCTGCATGCACGTATGATCTGTATCGGAATTCGAGTGTGTTGTATACACTGCAGCACCTGCGTATACATAAGGTTCGTTTCGTGGTTTTGTTTGAGAAACAGACCCGAATCTACAGCCAAATAATGTTTTTTATGCGGAAGCACGGGTTCGTTCGGCTATAACCCGCATCTGAATAGTTTCCGAACAAATATCCATAGTTAACGGCATACGAAAATCTCTATGAGGCGCAATCAAACACTGTTCATATTGCAACCGGATTCATTATTCGGTTCACATTGGCCTTGATTTCACATGCCCCGAGTTGAATTTTTACAATCTCTTTTTATAGAATTGCTTGTAAGAATACAAAGAAGAGTTAATATAGCGACTGAGGCGTCACAATAAGAAGTGTGGTATTGTAATATGCAGTTCTTTTCTCGGATACTGCTTTTCTGTCCGCATAACAGATATTACATTGATCTTCACTGGGGAACTTTCAGCTGTTGTACTGGCAGCGTGCAAACTGAGCGCGCGAATCATTTTACCTGTGGTAAGAACAGATGCTTTATCCTTGTGCACTGCCATCGATGCATTCGGTGACTCAAAAGTTTTGAAAGCATTCAAAGCACTAATACTTGAAAACATGATTGATGTTCGATTGGTTTGGGTACATGGCCATAGAGGCCTAGTTCAATGAAGCGGCAGATGCATTGACGAAGGCGTCGCCAGATGGTCCAGCTATTAGCATTCTCTCCACAGCAGGTTTTATGATAGCGGCCAGATTTCGGAGGCGAGTAACAATACAAGAATTCTGGAAGCTGTCTACGAGTGTCCGCACTAATAAAGTGTCCGCACTTTATTAATCTCTTTTCTGTTTAAGCTAATCGACGGCTGACTCACGCACGCGCTTCCACTACTAATATGCCAGATCTCGACCATTGAACGCGTTTCTTCAATCTTATGTCTGTACAGGATCTCGCTTTCGTCTAACATGGACGTGCAGTTACAGACCTGGCAGTGCAAAGATAGATTAGAAGACGTTCCACCTGATAGCGACCTTCTGTGTTCAGTTAATCTTTGATTAATACAACGCGCTTCTTGCTCTACATAAAAAACGTCTGTAGCTAAAAGGAATCTTACACACCACACCCGTGCGACAGTCGGTAAAATTAGTTTTGGCTGTGTGCTTTACCTGACAGATATCTGTTCGCTTTTTTCCTTCCATCAGCTCATTTTTTCTATGCACGGCAGCACAAATCGTACGTTACTGGGAGCCGTGCATTTTTCTTACATAATTGATTTTACCTACCCAATTTTCGGACGATCCTCCACAGTGGGTACGTGCCAACTCTGTGCATCTAGATGTACACCGACTGGCTCTTGGCCAATCACAAACACCTCGTGTGCGCCGTCTTATTTAGTGTACTACTGCAAGTATGGCAACAAGAACAACAGATCGCCCGCCTGCGTGCCATGAACTGGCAGGGTGTCTCCAGCCATCACTGCAATATTTGATGACGCCACACAGAATGCCAACACACAGCGACCTGTCAAGGGTGAGAGCGATATCGGGAGAGCTTGCTCAGATGGATTGAAGCACGGTTGACGACGACGACGTTGGAGGGACGAATGTCACTTTATACAGGGGACGATCACAACACATGGGAACCAGGGAAAAATACAATTCGCATACAAAGGGACTAAAACCCCCAAACTTCCCGTGTACTTAAAGTCAACGCTGGCTGGATATAGAGAAGGCGTGTTTGTGCAGAAATCGGGGATTTTTATAGGTTCGTAGGTCGCCCCTTTTATAAGTGATCTTTACTTGAGCAAGTTTGACAGCCGCTTAAAAGAGGCCTTAGGTGACCACATCATCAGGGTTTTTCGGTATGCTGACGATTACTTGATTTTTGTAGTAAGGATTATTTTGAATTTGTCGTCAACTATGTAAGCGATCAATTTAAAGTTAATGGAGATGGTCTAAGATTTACGAAAGAACCGCCTGAGAGAAACATAATACGATTTCCGATATCTCCTTGTCATTTGAGCAGATTCACGTGTGTTGGCAGTATTCCCCTAGATCATCTAAGCCGTTGTTAAACGATCATTTCAAGCAATCGAAAGTAGTAAAAAACGGAATAGCCTTGTGTTGTCTGAAGTCAGCCCTATCGAAGTCATGCGTGCATCGTTTGACCATTAGCTTGAATGCGCAGGTCGAGCGCCTTTTCGAAGGAGGTTACCCTAGACTAGCTATAGCCACAGTAGCTGAGCGTCTAAAGAAGTCGATTTCGACCGGAACGATTGCCTTAGCAGTGAGTAACATTAACAACAAAAGAGTCGTGAGTACTTCCGTATATCCACGCAGTTTCGCACAGGCTTAAGGGGTCGTCTACCGTCTTTCATCGCTGTCTCGTTTTTTGGCTCAATAGAAGCGTACCTTTCGAAGTGTCCAAGCTACGCAGTGGTTTCTCCAGAAACTGAATAGAAATTATTAAAACAAATTTTTTTATCTACGAAGTCGCTCCTTTCCTAGTGTAGGCATGCCAGCAACATTGGTTACCGCGCATGATGCGTCGTCGTATCCATGGAAACCCTTTCGGGCGCGGGAGGCTTCTCAACAGGATCCGGCTTCAACGTCGACATTCCAGAGGCGACGACGAGGAGGACAGGCGAGGGAAAGTCGGCGCGCGGGGGTGCGTCTCGGACATACAGCGCCGCATGCATGACAAGCGCAGTACTACGCGCCTCTGCAAGCAGACGAAATCGAAGGCAGCGCCACCTGCGCCACCCCGAAAGCAGCGAAAAAAAAAAGAAATTGCTCTTGCACGCTATAACAAGGTGTCTCATAGGGTGAAGTAGGCTTGTAAGACATACATAATAGTTTTTCAGCAGAGTATGCATACATGCATGGGTTTGTTCTCGTACACTTGGAAAATGACGAACACGCTGTTGGGTGTCGCTAGCGGCGTTTTTTGCACCACTTTCAGAGCGAAATTAAAACCATAATTCCTTTCTTTGTGGGGTGAAAGCGTGCTCGTTCCCGTAAATGTGACGCACGATCTGCCCAATTTTAGCACAATCTTGAAAAATTTTCTGAGTGGTAGACAGTCCCTTTAAGAAAATGGGAAGTCGATATAGGGTTAACGATGTGTTTACGGCTCCCAATAAGTTAGGTAGGGTTTGTGGCTGCCGTGCATAGAAAAATGAGCTGATGGAAGGAAAAAGGGAACAGATATCTGTCAGGTAAAGCACACAGCCAAAAATAATTTTACCGACTCTCACACGGCTGCGGTTTATAAGATTTCTTTTCGCCGCGGAAGTTTCTATATAGGGCAAACAGCGCGGTGTATTAATCAATGATTAATTGAACATAGTGACACGTGCGGTTGTTTTGGTTTAAGCGGAAAGCCGTTATCACTTCCCAGTGACCCGTGCGCTCTTTTGATTGTTTGCGGGCAGCGCTGTTATCACTTTCGCGCAACGCAGGCCGCGTTTTTCTTGCATGCCACTTCTGCAACCGTGTCGACCATTCTTGAAACTGTGCATGCTTGACGCGCACATTTCAGTGACTCCTGGAACTCCAGAGATAATGCGAGAACGCGTTATTACGCGTGTGTGAAAGTGGACGCGTTGCGCCGCTTGTCAGTCTTTCCGTCGACCGACGACTGTTCACGTCGCTATTGCTGTGCATTGTCACTGGCTTTGTTTTACTGGGCACAAGTTCGCCCAATAAGCAGTTTGCCTGACATCGCTTGAGTCCTGCGTGCTTCGCCTTAAGTGCGGCGTGCGTCACTACCACGTGACAATAGAAGGTCGCTATCAGGTGGAACGCTGTCTAATCTATCTTGCACTGCCAGGTCTGCAAATGCAAGCTCAGGTTAGACGAAAGCGAGATCCTGTACAGACATAAGAATGAAGAAACGTGTTTAATGGTCGAGGCCTGGCATATAAGTATTAGTGGAAGCGCGTTTGTGAGTCAGCCGTCGATTAACTTAAGCAGAGAAGAGATAGAATGCCTTAACAGTTGTCTATCGCGTAGACCGGCACGTGTAACCGTTTGGTAGGTGGCGCTATCTTTGCTTCATGGTGGAACAGCGCGCACACACAAGGACCGAAGCGAAGAAGAGACGACACGAGCGCTGACTAACAACTGAAATTTTATTGAAACGATAGCACATATATAAGGAGGAAACACACGTGAACATACTGGTCATGACTAACTAGCCCAACTTGCTGCCTTACTATCTTTGCTTAGCATGCGCAGATAAGTTGTGTGTCTTCTTTCTTTTTCGCCTCTGTGCTCTGCTCCAGTTGATAGTCGGCGTTCGTGTTGTCCACTTCTTCCCCTTGTGTCCGTGTTTTGCAGGCCTGTTCGTTTCACTGTGCATCACAGTGTAACAGCTGACGCATTTCACCACCGGTCGGTTTTCATCATCGAGAGACGGCTGCTCTCACAGCTTCGGTCTTACAGTGTGATTTGCTTTTGTTTGCTGGGCATAGTTTAACCAAATAAACAATCCGGCTCTCAACGTTTTAAATTCTGCCCCTGTCATCGTCACGAACACGTGACAATATGACCTGCCGAGGGTGAGAATGACCTATTGAAAGTTAGTGCTTGTGTTATGTTCTCCTGTGTTGTACTTTGAAGAGATGTAGACCTGTCACCACTTTGCTACAATCCTTAAATACACTTTTTTGTCGAAGAATTTGTGCGGGTCACCAAAGGCGTCATGTCCTGAATGCGTTGAAGTTTCGTAAATGTTAGCTTGCCATGAATTCCGCTATAATTTTTATATGTATCATTTTGTCTAAGAATTTCCTGTGAGTCACCAAAGTGCGCTATGTTGAATGTGTTGGAGTTGCGTATTACCTCGTCTACTATCATTCTAAGTGCATGTTTTGTTTTGTCTAAGAATGTCTGTGAATGAACAACAATATCACATGTTAAATGTGCTTAACTTGCGTATTGCTACCTCATCATGAGTGTGCTTATAAGCTAGGTACACGTTTTGCTTTGTCAAACCACGTCACATATGTGAAGGAAGCCAACGGTCACAGATACAAAGGTGAAGTATGTGAATGAGATTTGTCTTTTTTTGCTTGCACTATTTGTAAGGGGAAATTAGCGCGATAAGAGATTGGGGGCTGGGATGGCAGTGTGTGCCTTTGCGCTTTCTAAACCTCTCAGTCATTAAAATGATTACGTTCCATTGTGAACACCACAAATTTTTGAAAGTTTAGACATTCCGTATACTGGTTTCGTGGTGTCTGTCACGGTTGGCTTCTGTCGTACGCTTTACAAAAATGGTCACACTGGACAAATGCCTTCGTTGAATAAAAATTACATGTCAGCTTGTTTACTTTTTTGATTATTTGCAGATCAACAGTGCACATGGGTCATATGCACATTGCCCATGTGCACTGTTACCTACTGCTTTTCATTGTTAGGTTCTATACTACACAATCATGGTGTTTCTTATCAATTTGCTTTTATAACAAAACGATCCCTCACCCTACTATCACAGAAACCCGCCTGTGCCATGTATATATCAAAAAGCAAAAATGGCGAGATGTTGTGCTGTATATACATATTACGTGTATAATGGATATTATCTGCATATGATATTTTAACTGCAGTTCAGCAGTCATATATTCCCCTGGAAAACAATAATTATAAGTCTGTTTTGTGTAGGACGAGGGCCACTCCCAATGATTCCCAATTTGTCCTCGCCTGAGCGAAATCATTCCACTCCATGCCTGCAAATTTCCTAAGCTTATCGATAAACATAACTCTTAAAGACGATAGTCTTTCTTGGGCAGCCGAAAAGCGGAAAATATTGCTTGTCTGTCTGCTGTCACTCGATTAAACCGCCCGGCCAAAACCAAGAGATCCACTGGCACTTGTGGCTTGAGACAGCGTTACAGATAGCGAAGGAAACCTCGGGCCTCTACAAGGCAAAATATACCGTGGTCCGCAGCGTATTACACATTGCGTTTGTAAATGAAGAATAAACGCGTTAGAAATGGTGCCGAAGGGGCTGCTACGTGTTAAAAACAAGCGGAGAGAAGCCACGGCTCTGTAGCCGGCTTTAAGCCAGTAGTAGGCCAACAGTGGAGTAGATCTATAGATACGGTGACGATATGCACAAAAAATTTCCTACCAATAAGAAAAAAAAATTTGCAGGTCTTACGCTTGCGAGAATGGGTTTCATGGAAAGTAATCAGTGATAAAATTGTCTACGACGAAATGTTTGGCATTAAGCCAAGGCATACGCTTAGAAATAAGGCTCTATGGAATAGCATGAGTGGGTGTATGCTTAACGTGGACTGAGCAGGAAGGTCGACAGCACCGTGGAGACTGAACGTTGGGTGATGGTACGACATAACGTTGGCATTCGTGTCAGTGCACTGCATAGACCTTTTTTTTTTGTTGTTGAGGCAACTCCATGCTACGGTGCGCTGATCTGGGTATCATAAACGTCGTTTGTTGATGTATTCCTACAGGATCCAGCAAAGTCGGATAAAAGCATGCCGAGTGAGACTAAAGCATTAGTATTTTTTATGTCATCGTTATGATAGCGCTTAACACGTATTAGAAGCGGTATTGATTGATTGATTTGTGGGGTTTAACGTCCCAAAACCAGCTCTGATTATGAGAGACGCCGTAGTGGAGGTCTCCGGAAATTTCGACCACCTGGGGTTCTTTAACGTGCACTGACATCGCACAGCACACGGCCCTCAACATTTCGCCTCCACCGAAATGCAGCCGCCGCAGCCGGGATATGATCCCGCGACCTTCGGATCTGTAGTCGAGTGCCATAACCACTGGACCACCGTGGCGGGGCTTAGAAGCGGTATTCACGTTGCTCAAGCGCTATCGTCACAACTGTGCTCAGGCGCAATCATAAGACTAAGTTTACTTACTATATATGCCGTGTGGAAAGAGCCGCCGCAGCCTAGCGGTAACGTACTTGCTTGGTACCCTGGGGGCCCGGGTTCGATGACCCTTAGAGTTTGGTAAGTTGGCTGTGTGCCGATGTTTATGTTTCAGTCGCAAGCTACGACAAACGGTGGGCCTTTCTTATATTGTCGCGATCCAGGAACAGGACAAGTCAGGAACACGGACCTGGTTAGCTTAATGGAAATTCAGACGGAACGGCCACACGTGGATCTGGTCGTCTTTTTCCGTGTGCGCGTTATCCTCGTCTTCGCTCGCGCGGCAGATTGAACATAGCAGTTGTCTCCCTCCAAGAAGGAAGGATCGTCCCGATGCTCGACTGCAATACGTCGCAGTAGAAATATGGTATTATGGCGCACATCATTACGATTAGTAGGGCTTTGTACGCACAATGTGCACAACATCCGGTTCAAGAGGACGCGTTCTTGAGGTATGACCTCGCAGTTCACATCGCTTAGGCGTCGCAAAACCTCATATGGACCGAAGTACATCTTCATTAAGGCCCAACCGCATGCACGCGATTTTCGAGCGACAGCGACAAGCGACAGCGACAAATGAGCTCCGTCGCGCTGTCGCGTCGCGGCGGCTGCAACCACATGTTGGCGACAAAGTGCCATTGTTGCTAGATTGAAAACTATCGCGTGCACGCACGTAAATTGCAAAAAAGAATTTAAAACTAGATAAATGACCAGATGATAAATTTATTATTGCTCTTTTTGCGAGAAAAAAGACATCAGTGTTCGGCGACTCCCTTTTTTTCGCAATCTTTTGTTTAACCGCGACAGTAGTACCTGCAGTGACCTCGAGGGGGCCCCCGGATGCTACGCCGCTACGCCACAGAACACCTGCCTACGCTACGACGCACTTTGGAAACTGCGTCGTAGATGTTTGACTGCGCGTCCCATCGCTGTTGCGATACGACGCCACGCTACTTCTTTGAGTAGCTGGGACTTGTAGTGTGGGCTCGACATGTCCCATATAGCGTTTTCTTTTTTAACTTCGTCGATGAGACGCTCGTTGAAGTCGTGCTTCTCGAGGTTCGACATGGCTGCCTCGGACAGAGTAGGCCTGCCTCGCACAACGACGTTGTTGACATTGCAGCAAGCTACCACCATTGCAGTAAGCTACCACCGAAGCATCAAAACAAGCCGTCGATAACAAGATTAACGACAAAATACGGCCGCTGCCTCACTCTCCGCGTGAGATGTGGCTCTAAAGAAGGTAGTCTATACCTTACAGTCCTTAAATAACGCGCGGATAACAAGCATCAAGAGCAAATTGCAACCGAAGCGAAGATCAGGCGTGCCGCCATGTTGCCGGAAATCGTCACGCTCACTTCCGGGCGACAAGCGATCTTTTCTAGTTTTCCAGAAACGCGCGACGCGACGAGCGACAGCGACGGATGGGGCTTCGCGACAGCAAATCCTGTCGCTCGTCGCTGTCGCTTGTGGCTGTCGCTCGAAAATCGCGTGCATGCGGTTAGGCCCTTACTCTTTCGGAAAGTCGCCATCGACGAACGGGAGTCCAAATCGATACTTTCTCTCCAGGTTGATAGGTGAGAAATCATTGCCGCAGCTTATAACATCATAACGTTTTGCGTCAGTTTTGTTGACGGGTGATATGGACCAACGCCACCTAGAAAAAAAAGAAGGCCTCCGCATCACCTCCTCTCCTTGTCAATACGTCTCGCAAGTTGAATGGTAGCGGCGGATGGGGGAGCGCTGCGTTCTTGAAACGCGGTGCGCGTTCTGTACAAAAAAGTGGATGCAGAGCATCCGACGAGACCGCATATAGGCTCTGCTGTAGTCGCATGGCCTCCGAGATGGCGGGCGCACTCGCCGTCTCAGAGGCCATGGTAGTCGAGACATTGCTTTGTATGTCTTCCGCTAGATGGACATAGTTGTCCATTTTTGGAGCTGTTAGTTTTCACTCACGGACGATTTTTCGCTCACAAGAGACGCGTGGAGACGCCGACACCGACGGCGGTATTTATGCGGAACGAGCTCTATAATGCAATCGCGTTAAAATTTCTCCGTGAAGGAAGATGCGATCGCCGCTAGGGGGTTGGAGAGAGCGGACGCACTTCATGTGGGGTCCGCATACGCACTTTTCGAGAGTGAAATCATCAGCAACGATTTTGGAAGGCCAGCACACCTGACCGACACCAACAGTTTATTCGGGTGAGCCATTTTTGGCCGCAAACCCACTTTTTGTTGGGACTGCGCTAACAGCAGTGCTAAGCCCAATGCTCGACTTGGCGACGCCATTACTCGCGCCGCAACCGTGGCCGGAGCTCAAGTCTCAACGAGGGGATGCATGCCCCTTGACTCGCATCGCATCTTTACGCGATGGGGAGCGTAGTGGAAGGCGAAGAAATCTCTGCAAAGGAAATTGAAGAAGAACAAGGCAGGGAAACGATCCATGCACGTGTGGCGGCCTCACGGTCGCACCACAGCAGCCATGCACCCTTTCCCATCTCTGATTGTCCGTAAAAATCTTATCGTGTTGTGTGCGGGAAAGGGAAGTGGTGCGAGTATGCGCAACCGAGCTGTTGGGGCTGGACGATAACGAAAATAGAGTTTGTTTTGTTTGTTCTTCAGGGACGCATCACTCGTTTCTGTCTGCTGATTTCCAGCCGCGCTCGCGTCCCGCACAACACACGTAACAAGAAGAATAGAGCGTCCGACGCGGACATGGAACCGACAGGCAAGGGGACGCCAAACCAGCAGACGCGGACTAGCATAAGAGACGAGCGTCTAAGAACATACAGAGAATGAACGCGGCACCCAAGAAGCCGCACTTGCCAAAAGAGGACATTAAGGTCATTATCCGACCCAAGGATGATTTTAACACGGCTGGATACAGCGTTGCTCAGATAGGCGACTGCATACTGAGAGCAACAGGGCTGAAGCCCGAAGAAGTGGTGAAGGACTCCATTCGCATCAACGAGAGGCAGGACATTGGTGCAGTGAGCACGCCCGTCCTCGAAAGAGCAGATATATACAGTGCGGTGAAGGACTTGTACATGTGAGACAAAACATACGAAGTCACCGCCTACATGGCGGCGCTGGAAGATACGTCGAAAGGGATCATCCGAGGGATACCAGACTACGATACCCCCGAAGACATTGAGAAAAGCCTAGTGAACGAGAGGAACCAGGACATGAGAGGAACCCAAGAGAATGGGTCGCAGCAATCACGCTATCATTGTGTTCCAAGGCATGTATGTACCGCGTTGCGTGTCCTACTGGAGTTGTGAGTACCGATGCGTACTCTACAAGAAGCAATATGAAACACGTTACGCACGCGGAAAACTAGGACACAGATCTGACGTCTGCCCACAGCCGCAAGTGAAGAGGTGCCGTGAATGTGGCAGCACCGAGCCCACCCCCGATCATCGCTGCGAGCCTGAGTGCCTACTCTGCGGCAGGGACCATCCGACTGGTGACAGGAAATGCAAGGCCAGGTTTAAGACCCCATACTTGATCAAGAACCGACAATAGGAGCGAAAACTATAAGAAAACGCCTCGAGAGAACGACAACGCACGGAGAACGAAAAGCGCGTTGACAACCCCGCAGCGCTGGATAACGGGCGCGAGCGTCGGTCTCGCTCGCGTTCCCGCTCCCGCACCCGCTCCCGGTCGATAACCCGAAAAGAGGGTGATGGACCCCAGCCGAGGGCCAGTTCCGGAACCAGAGTCCGGAGCAGGTCGACGTCCAGGAATGGAACCACACCGATACAGAGAAAGGAAGGAGCAACCGACAGTGGACACCACGGACCGCTCGAGGTAAGCTGGGCGGATGCCGTTTACTGCGGACGCGCGAAGGTCGAGGCTTCTCCCTGCAACGCTAATGCCGAGACAAACAAAGGCTTAGCACAGATTAAGCAAATGCTGATGGAGGTTACTAAGGTCAACGCTAAACTTAGGGACGAGATAAACGCTCTTAAGGAAGAAAACTCTCGACTGAGAAATGCAGGCATAGAGGTCAAAGACGTGGCACAAATAGCCGTAGTTCCGAAGGACGCAATTCAGAAGTGGGAAGAGCAGGCTGTACCCACGAAACAAAGGGCTATATAAGTAGCTTCGGAGTGCAGTGAAAGTTTCGACATGCCTTGCAAGGAAAAAAACATCTTTTGTATCGCGCCCACATAACCTACAGTAAGTCTGGCTTTGGTGAAGCTGTGCAAATGCTGAAACTCCCTCCTATTAACCAGCCACAGCGCCTACTGCCTGCCACCTCTCCTCCCTGGACACTTTCGCCGCTAAATATTATCCGGTTTGTACCTGGCATAAACGAAGCAAAGAGGCGCCTGCCACAGGTCGCGCTGTTGCAAGCTACTCTCCTCTACTTAGCAGAGAAATATCCCATCACACGCATATTTACACTGATGCTTAAACGACTCGAGAGGCTTCTTTCTGTGGCCTTTATGTGCCTTCAACAAGAGAAATGCGTTCCTGTCGGCTGCAGCGGAAAACACATTCCATGACAGCGGAACTTCACGGCATTAAGGAAGCTATCCTGTATATCGTGCGCCAAAAGCCTAGCCGATAGGCAATTTTTACCGACTCCAAAGGAGCGCTGTAAATATTGTACAACCATCTGAAGAAAACTAATCATCAACCCGTCTCTGCCGACATTGCCTATTTACATCACCTGGCTTTTACCGCAGGCAGCACACTGCATTACATTTCAGTTTATACCAGATCACTGCGGCATTCTGCCCAACGAAAAAGCCGACGAAGCAGCACGATATCAAAACTATAAGATATCAAAATTATAAGCGAATCTATTTCACCAAATCTGATGCTTCCCAAATGGCTAAACGATTCGCTTACGAAGAAAGGAACCGGCTATGGAAGTTACCGACACATCATCACCCTTTCTTATACTCAGTCGACCCAGATCCCAAATCAAAACTACAATTTAACATTCCTCGACATCTGGAAACTTTGTATCATCGACTACGGCTCAACATTGCATATTCAAACGACTTACGGTACCGCTTCCATCAGGAGACAAGCCGACACTGCAGCAACTGTGGCTCTACTGAAACCGTAGAGCTTATTTTAGAGCGCCCGTAGAGCGGGCGCTCTTTTATAATAAGCTCTTTTATAATAGGCGCTCATTTATAATAAGCTCTACGGGCGCTCTAAAAGAGCGCCCGTAGTAGAGCGGGCGTATAATAGGATGGATTTGCAGGCTAGTTGGTCAAGCATCATGGAAAAAAACAGCGCGAACACAAGGGCGATGAAAAAGGGAACAAACACCACATCACTAAGCGCTGACTATCAACTGATTTTATTTCGGCGAAAACGTACATATATACACATGTATGAGCCTCGTCACAAGTGTTATACACTGATAAACACACAGGAAGATGCAAAGGTCATCTCATGATAAAAACAACACATGAAGGAATAAGCAAATGTCATCACCGCACATGCTGCATGTACATTATAAAAAACCGGTCATCTAAGGCTTGTTAGCAGAAAGATATGAAATTTCTTTGTCTAAGAGAGCGACAGATGGGGTGCTGACACAGTTATCCTCTAGCAAGGCGATCCTATGTGCTTCTATAATTTCCCGCGTCAACTGGGAGGGGCTTTTTGCTAAAATTTCACATTTTTTTATATAGGGGGTTACAACCACAACGCGTACAATGATCGCCAAGGTGACCTCTAACATTGCTGGTGACGTTATTTTTATGTTCAGGAAGCCTGTCATTCAGGCATCTGCCCGTTTGTCCTACGTAAAACTTGCCACAAGACAAGGGTATACGGTACACCACACGCTCAATGCAAGGGAGAAATGGCGGGGTATGCTTCTTGCCACAGGAGGAGACTGGTTTGGGGGGTTTGTTGACGCGATTGCACAAGGTTGAGAGCTTATTAGGCGCGCTCAAGGCGACTCTAACATCAACTCGCTGGCCGATTCGCTTCAAGTTGTGAGACAGCTTATGAATGTAGGGAATTACAGTGCACCTATGAGGTTTCTCTTGTTTGGCTTTTTCAGCACACACACGATCATCAGACCTAGACAGGCTTATTTCCTTTATCATCTTTTGTGCGACAGACGCCAGCACGTGAGGAGGATAACCTGCCCCTATCAATCTAGTAACCTGCGCACGAAAACTGTCACCTTTACAATGAACGCAGGACTTCTTAAGGGCGTTGGACAGGCAAAGCTTAGCGATTCCTCTTTTTATTAGCTTCGAATGGGCGCTGTTGAAAGACAAGATATGTTTCCTACTGCGCGGCTCAAAACAGCAACAGACGTACTCGGAGCACCATTTGATACGTAGATCCAGAAATCTAATGGAGTTGTTAGTTGGGAATTCGCAAGTTAACTAACAACTCCATTAGACTTCTGGATCTACGGATCAAATGGTGCTCCGAGTACGTCTGTTGGTGTTTTGAGCCGCGCAGTAGGAAACATATCTTGCCTTTCAACAGCGCCCATTCCAAGCTAATAAAAAGAGGAATCGCTAAGCTTTGCTTGTCCAACGCCCTTAAGAAGTCCTGCGTTCATTGTAAAGGTGACAGTTTTCGTGCGCAGGTTACTAGATTGATAGGGGCAGGTTATCCTCCTCACGTGCTGGCGTCTGTCGCACAAAAGATGATAAAGGAAATAAGCCTGTCTAGGTCTGATGATCGTGTGTGTGCTGAAAAAGCCAAACAAGAGAAACCTCATAGGTGCACTGTAATTCCCTACATTCATAAGCTGTCTCACAACTTGAAGCGAATCGGCCAGCGAGTTGATGTTAGAGTCGCCTTGAGCGCGCCTAATAAGCTCTCAACCATGTGCAATCGCGTCAACAAACCCCCCAAACCAGTCTCCTCCTGTGGCAAGAAGCATACCCCGCCATTTCTCCCTTGCATTGAGCGTGTGGTGTACCGTATACCCTTGTCTTGTGGCAAGTTTTACGTAGGACAAACGGGCAGATGCCTGAATGACAGGCTTCCTGAACATAAAAATAACGTCACCAGCAATGTTAGAGGCCACATTGGCGATCATTGTACGCGTTGTGGTTGTAACCCCCTATATAAAAAAATGTGAAATTTTAGCAAAACGCCCCTCCCAGTTGACGCGGGAAATTATAGAAGCACATAGGATCGCCTTGCTAGAGGATAACTGTGTCAGCACCCCATCTGTCGCTCTCTTAGACAAAAAAATTTCATATCTTTCTGCTAACAAGCCTTAGATAACCGCTTTTGTAATGTGCATGCAGCATGTGCGGTGATGACATTTGCTTATTCCTTCATGTGTTGTTTTTATCATGAGATGACCTTTGTATTTTCCTGTGTGTTTATCAGTGTATAACACTTGTGACGAGGCTCATACATGTGTATATATGTACGTGTTAGCCGAAATAAAATCAGTTGATAGTCAGCGCTCCGTGGTGTGGTGTTTGTTCCCTTTTTCATAGTCCTTGTGTTCGCGCTGTTTTTTTCCATGTAGAGCGGGCGCTCTATGAAGATTGAATGCAGTAACTTACATAGCTCCCTTTATCACCTCAGTGTGTTTTAGGCCCTCTAGCTTGCGCCACACAACAGAGACGTGCAATGGACATTTTGTTTACATATTTAAAAAGTATAGGTCAACGCGATAGATTTTATCTCCGTCGTCACCATCACTCACCCATCATGCAACACATCCTATCACATCACTGCGGATTGGTGCAAACGTTGAATATCTTTGGACGCAATTAGGCATCATAGTCAGAAACACAAAGCCCAATTTTTCTTTCTCTTTTCTTTTTCACTGTATCTTGTACATCATTCTTCTCGTCTTTCTGTCCCCAAACTCCCTCGCCAGGCAGAGTAGCATGTCAGCGATATTTGAACGCCGGCTAAATTCTCTGCCTTTCACTAAAGAGCTCTCTGGGTTTTGCAGTGAAAGTAGAGGATATAAGCGCGACAGTATGACAAGAAGATGGCAGGAAGAGTTAGAACTTCGAATGGAGGAAGATAAGGAAGGACATGAAATGAAAATTGGGGGAATGTTTGGAGATATCACTAAATTAATGCAACAGCAGTTCGCCACAATGCAGCAGCAGATACAGCAGCAGTTAGGCACCATGCAGGCGCGGGTGGGAGAGCTTGAAGCGAAATTATCGGCGGCAGTCAGTCTTCCTACGAGAGGTTCGCAAGAAAGCCGTTGCGGCCCCACTAAGATGACTGCAAAACCTTACAGCAGGCCTGCGGTAACAGAGACGACCGAGATCGCCGGCAAACCGTAATAGTATCATGGCTAGATACGACGCGTAGGCAATCTGGAAATGGAATAGCAGGGGTTACACGAGCAAAAGGTGTCATTTACAGCAATACCTGATCAACAAAGAACGTCCGGACATCTTAATATCACAAGAAACTAACGGGAAGGCAAAATTATCGGGCTACCCGCCCTACGGTGGCGCCACGCGGAAGACGTCGGCCGTTACCACGCTGGTCAGACGAAATCTCACGGCCGTTCAACACGATACAGAAAGTAAAGATATCGAGCACACTTTAATAGAAATTATACCGACCCGGAAGGTAGCTAGCAGCCTCTTCGTTCTCAACGTCTACAGTAGTCCGCGACGCAAACACTGGTTCGGCATGCTGATTCGCAAAGCAATCGCCATCGCCGGCAAACGAACGATCCTTATTGCCGGAGACTTCAACGCTCAACACACCGCGCGGGTTTACAGATTCGAAAACGTCAAGGGTACGAACTTGTGGCTCGACGAGCAGCAAGAGGGGCTCACTGTCCTTGCAAAAGCGGAGAGGTAACAACGTTAGTGTACCTCATTTCGTCTGACATCGTGGTAACGGCCGACACCACACCGGACTTAACCTTTACGAGAAACATTAGCGATTCACAGTGGACAAACACGCAAGAAGATCTGGGTAGTGATCATTTCATAATAGAGATTAAAGTTGGAGCGGGACCGTGCAAGGCTAGAGGTAAAGAGCTCAAATTGGCCGAGTGGGACAAGTTTAGGAGCATAAGAGAGGCGGAAACAGCCGAGGAAGCAATTACGGATACTTGTGAATGGACCGACTCGTTGAAGAGGGACATTGCTACGGCAACGCGAACGGTCCCACCGGGGCGGAACTCGAGATTATTACGTATGTGGGACGCCAAGTGGAGCTTGCAGGAAAGGTGGAAACGGCAAAGGCATAATAGATCGCTTAGGAAGAAGATTGCAAAGCTAAACAGGAACATTGAGAGTCACACGCAGCAGCTGCGCCAGCAACAGTGGGAAAGTACCTGCAGTAATACTGAGAACCAGCTAGGGTTCGCCAAGACGTGGAACTTGCTTAGGTACATGCTAGATCCGGAAGAGTCGAAACCCGCTTACAGGAAGAGCATTAACAGAATCATACATGCGTACGAAGGCTCCGAACAGGACATATTACAGGAGCTCACGGAACTGTACGTTAACTCTGCCGGATTATAACTGCATCCTGATTACGGAGGTGCACTCAACGAGGACCTGAACAGTCCGATCAGTGAGTCAGAGATCAGGATTGTGTTACAAAAACTTAACACCAAATCAGCACCCGGTCCCGACGGGATCACAAACAAAACACTCGAGAATCTCGATGATAAATCGATAACAAAACTACGTCAACGCGTGCTGGGAAACTGGACGGGTACCACAACAATGGAAAACTGCGCAGGTAGTGCTAATACCGAAGCCGGGCAAGCGACTACAGCTAGGGAATCTCAGACCAATCTCGCTGACCTCGTGCTTGAGGAAGGTAATGGAGCACGTGGTCCTCACAAGGCTCACAAACTACCTCGAGGACCACGACCTGCTTCCCCGCACGATGCTAGGGTTCAGGAGAAACCTCTCTATGCAGGACGTGATGCTGCAGATAAAACACCAGGTGATAGATAGTCCAAGCAGCTCCGCCAAGGCCATACTAGGCCTGGACCTTAAGAAGGCTTTTGACAACGTAACGCACGCAACCATATTGGCCAAAATGCAAGAACTCGGCCTCGGCGAACGAACGTACAACTACGTTCGAGATTTTCTCAAGCATAGAAAGGCAAAGCTTACTTTCGGGGAGCTCACTTCCGAAGAGATAGATTTGGGTAGCGCCGGCACACCGCAGGGATCGGTTATATCTCCCGATGCTCTTCAACATAGCTCGCGTGGGGCTGCCAGCCAACCTACAAGAATCGAAGGGCTCAATCACAGCCTTTACGCCGATGACATTACGCTCTGGGTTGCGGATGGCTGCGACGGGCACATAGAACAAACGCTGCAACGTGCGATCGAGACGGTTGCAATACTTAAAAAACACCGGTCTGAGCTGTTCTGCGGAAAAATCAGAACTTTTAGTGTACAAACCAACGCGAAGAGGCCGCAAGCCGAACGGCACAATGAACGATGAAGGTCCCGGTATACAGCTGACGACTTCCGACGGCCAACTCGTGCCCAGAGTAGATACAATACGCGTTCTTGGCTTACACACCACCGCACACGGACACAACGGCGAGACCATCAGAAGACTGGAAGGCGCGGTCGCTTAGACCATCAGGTTACTGAGACGCCTAACCGGCACAGCGGCATGAAAGAGGGCAACATAATCCGGCTGGTCCAGGCCTTCGTAATGAGCCGAATAACGTACGTGGAACCCTACCTTAAGTGGCAGGTAGCAGAGAAGACGAAGCTGGATGGCTTAATCAGAAAGGCTTACAAACAGGCGATAGGGCTCCCGATCACAACAAACACGAATGCGTTATTAAATCTAGGCCTACACAGTATGCTGGGCGAGTTTATAGAGGTGCAGAACATACCGCAATATGAAGCCTTCCCAAAAGAACGTTGGGCAGATCCATACTAATGACGTCGCTGCGACTCTGTAGTCTTTGGTCAATTACACCTGAGGCACGCAAACAACGGCAATGTCATGGTCGTCCAATGACTCTGACTGCGATTTGGGCGATTTTTAAGAGCCCGTGTTCATACGTCATCGTAGTGTCCATTGCAATGGGGCTGGCTTGCTGTGCTGGGCGACGCGAACTTTAAAACCAAATTAAAATATTTTGTACGTGTTTCCTGGCTTCCGTGTGCGGAGGGCGTTAAAAATACATGGCTAGGAAACGAAAAATGTATATTTTACGCCGCCGTAAAATCGTGTCAGTACTCCTTTAAGCCCCCCGCCGCCCCGAACCTAGCAGCCACCGCCATGTTCGATGCTTTTTTCCATTCCTTTCAAAACGCATCGCTCTCCGGCGATTCTAAAAAATGTTCCTTTCGGCCGAGCATAATGAGTGCGTAAACGTCATTTTGACGTCACGGATTCTCCGCCCCCGCTGGCATTAGCGGCGCGAAATCTGTCTCGACCAATGGCAGGCGGCCAGGACGAAAAGAGGCATGAAAAAATAAATATAATCGTTAGGCGGTAAGCATCCCGTGATTCTGCGCTCTCGCGGACGTCAGGCGACGTCATGCGGCGCGAAATTTGTTTCGACGAATGGCAGGCGTCAAAAAGCATAAAGTTACGTCAAAAAGCATAGATTTTGGAATGGAATCGTTACGCGGTAGCACCCCAGGATATACAAAGCAAGCACGGCAACAGTGAAGATACGGTGTTCGTAGACGCGGCCAGATACGCGTGCAGGCGCAGCTTCGCAGCCGCGGTAATAGATCACAAGAACGCTTGCATCACGGGCGTCATGGTACGCACAGAGCATGTGTAGACGGCGGATGAAGTGGCTATCGCGCTCGCGGTTGCCACCACCACGGCCGACGTCACCATTAGCGACTCGCAGACAGCAGTCCACAACTTCGCCAACGGCCGCGTCTCCCGTGAGGCGTTACGAATTTCACTTGAGGGAAAAAAACGAGGATAGGGACGCTTACATTTTGTGGGCGCCCGCACACACCAGCTCGCTCGCCGGGAATGAGGCGGCGCACGGGGCGGCTCGAGGGATTACGGACCGAGCCGCCACCGTCAACATTGCCGCCGCGACGTCGAGCGGGGAGTGGAGTGGGAGGATCGCCTCACCAGTTTCATGGACATAACGCAGCACTAAAGATTGGCTAGGTGCAAATTTTCCACCACCACACCAAAAGCTGAACAAGGAACAGGCGGTCATGTGGCGACAGCTGCAGACACGAACTTTTCCGAAACCGGTGATCTTAAATCTCTGTTACCCAGAGCTTGATTCTTCAACCTGCATGTTTTGCGAAGCCAGGGCAACCCTGGAACACATGTTACGGGAGTACGAAGGAGGTGGCGTTCCAGACGGGGACGCAGCCTCGCACCGAACGCGCTGGCAGACTGCACTGCTCCGCTTCGACCTCGAGTACCAAATCTGGGCCGTCCAGCGGGCCGAAGAAGCCTCCAGAGCTCAAGGGCTCGTGGCCGACGCCTAGGTGGGGATATTCGCCCGAATCCCCAAACAGCTCGCCGGACTTTTAAAGTTGTTTCCTCATCCTCGTCCGTGAACGAAACGCTAGAGCAGCATTGCGTGGAGCATGCTGCGCCGTAAGCGCGCTTGCATTTCTTCGATTGTGCCTGGCTCTTCATACACGGAAGCTCAACGATGTCTGGATGTTGTTTCGCCGCAAACTGCAAGTCCAATTACAACGGAGGACCAAGTGTCCGAGTACACATACTCCCAGCTGACCCAACGATGCGGCAAGCTTGGACGAGAGCTGTTCCTGGAAAGGACGTCACGCCATCGAAGTACACAATGGTAAGCATTTGTTCTCTGTGTTGCGATTCTGGGTTTCCAGCCGAATAGGCTTCGTCAGCATTGTGCGCAACGCATCCGTGCACGCGTGCACAATAGGTGGGTGGAATGTAGAATTTACAGGCGCAGACACCCATTTATTGTGCACGTGTGCACAATGTCGGCGCCTGTGTAAGCGCTTGTAAATTCTACATTTCACTCGAGCTTCATATTTGTAACGCCTTTTTTTATATTTCAGCTCTGCGACAAGCATTTCTTACCATCGGATTACTTGAAGATGACATCTTACACGGACGTCAAGACAGGAAAAGTAGTCGACGTCGCCCTGAAAAACATTCGTCTCAAGAAACGTGCAGTTCCCAGCTTGTTTCCCAACTGCGCTGCCTATTTATCGCGCCTGCAAGCGTACGTGAGAAGTGCCTGATGCGAAAAGAGCGCGCTTGGAAGCCGCATCTTTGCAAAAAGCAATAACACTTCCATAAAAACCCAAGCAGAAGATGATGCCAAAAATGTGGTTGCTAGTTTTGCGGACTTGCTGAACGCCTTGCCAAGCTTTCAGAGTTCAGACTTCTGGACAGTAATTAACCAGGCCTCCAAGGTTTTCCTTCTGGACTTGTCACTTCAATCTGCTCCTGCAGTCCGTAATTTGGTGATCGTGTACACAGACCGGCGCGACGAAGTATTTTTTTGGTGAAACGGGTGTGAGGAAGTGTGGTCGCGTGTTAGTTCCTGAAAAGCTGTGCGACTTGAGAGATTTGAAAAGTGTGTTACAAGTCATCGAACAGACACATAAGGAGACACATAAGACACTGAGCATTCTGAAAAGGTCCGTCATTTCCTGATATTGGCTTCAACGTTGCTAGAGGAATTAAGTGGAAAAGATTTCGCATGCGAGTTGCAAGAATGCCATTCAGAAGCGCTTAAATTCTTCAAGAGCCAAGTTGATCTTCCTTTGAATAATGCTGGCCGATAGCCCGCAGATTTGTTGGTTTTTGCTAGCGATTTCACAGTTTCCCCTCATGCATACAGACCCTTGAGAACGTCGATGAAGCCTAAGCTGCCGCATCCTGATACGATCAGAAGATTGGTCATCGTACGATTTAAGCCCTGTAACGGAGCAGCCGGAATCTAGCTTTCTTTTCTATGCAAAGCGTATCGTGATGTCTGTTTACGATTGAACTCTCCATGCTACCGCAATCCATTATTGCATGTATCGTGATGACTGTTTATGAGTGGAACTCTCGATGTTACCACAATTTATTATTACACCTTTTGGGTTGACAGGAGGCCTTCCGTTTCTGATTGCCTTTTCACCATTATCGCAACATTTTATGAAGACCAAAAAAGGCCGCAGACAAGGCGGGTGGACATAAATAAGAACACAAGAAAATATTACAAGCAAAACGGAAGCTTATACGATATGGGAATCAGTTGGTGCGTGACCCTTCAATCATAAAACTTCCACAAAAAAATTAGTCTCGATAGTCGTGTGTGTAGCGTGGACTGTTTTACAAAACGCAGAAGTGAGAATGATATATGCATATAGAAAATTTAGAATGTTCGTTTCAGAATGCAGTTTTTCCCATTTGTGAATAAAACATATCACGTGTGTCATCAACAGACAGCTTTTCTCTCTCTTTCGTTCCGCTAAGGCTAAAGGATACTAAGCAGCACGCAGTTTGCTTGTCTTAGCCCCGGCCAAACATGCGCAAGGACAGTAAAAGAGGTGACGTTACGATACAAAACAAAAACAATGTCACCAGTGAATTAAAGTTAATTGAGTGATGGATTATATCAAAATGAAATTAATCAAAATTAACAGACACGGTTGCTTTCCATGATGATGTTGATCGCGGTGAACGAGCGGCTTCCCCTTATTTTCACGTCAACTATACGTATCTTGCTGTAAAACGTAAGCGTATATATTGCTCCGTTGCTGTCACTTTAAGCACATCACTGATTTTCCGAAGCCATAATAAGCGTGATGCGCTGAGACACCCTGCAAGCGCAGCAAACCAACATGTTGCGCGGCTCAAGCGATTTCATCGTGCACATCCCAACTGATGTGCACTTGCCCGGCGGGCTTCGTCTGCGAACCGGGGAATGCTACATAACCGGTCAAGGTATGAGCCGGGGACGGAAGAGAAGAAAGACGACGTTAGCTGGCGTGCAGCGGATCGACGCCATCATTGCTTGATCATCACCAGCCTTGCCCTGTAAATAAACATCGTCCACTGTTCAACCGTAACAATATATATATATATATATATATATATATATATATATATATATATATATATATATATAGCCGCTGTGTGTGTGAGATGTCCACGCAGCTGCTATCGCACACAACATGAACTGCGATGTACCTCATTGCTCCTGCAACTACCCGCTGTCCATGCGGGCTACTATAGGCATCTCGGGGATTTCATTATGTTTTCATTCAATTCTTTTATTATACAAAGCATCTGGATCCTTTGGAGCGAACATAAGAAATATATAAATAAGGTATGCGAATGGAAATTTCATGAGCCAGGTTCTAGTAGTAGATGCGGTCAAGTTCAGTTACCTGCTGCTCGTGTCTTTTGTGAGCTGGGCACCTGTTTTCAGATATCTGTGCATTTGGCTTCTTGGACAGTTAATCTTGCTCAGGTGGTGTCGGTGGCTTAGTAGGCGGAACTAAGTTTTCCTCATGATTATCTGTAGGTAGATGGTATGCAGGAAAGGCGTTTTCCTGGTCTGTGGGTGTCTGTGATTCGAGAAGCGCGAGGAATTTTTCATGTTCCTTGGGCGCTGTTGGTTCAACATTGGCAGCTAGCTTTTCTTGATCTATTCGAATCGGCACTTGAGGCAGTGCAGTGAGGTCTCCTAGCTCTTTGGGTGTCGGTTGAGAAATAGGCGCCGATAAGTCGTTTTCTCGAAGGGGCGTCTGGTTGAGGAAAGCGTCCCGGTGAAAGTACGGCTCGCACGAGGCGTCGTACTCGCCGGTCGTGGCTCCGGCTTGCCCTGTCGTTGGGGCCAAGTGGCCTTCCGGTGCAGCGGCCAGGTCCTTGCACATGACACTGTGCACTACCGCGACACCCACACAGTCGCCGGCTATGTTCATCAGGGACAGCAGGGGGTCGCTGCATAAAATATGACGAGTCAGTACACACTGCGTCGTTGTTGCAGTTGCCCCAAACAATTGTATCCGTTACAACTTCGCTCTTAACTATCTATGTCATGCAGTGCTTTCATGTAACTACGCAAGGAGACGACTGCGCAGCGGTACTAAAAGAAGCTTGCAACTGTGGGGAGTAAGTCTTTGAAATGTACAGGTGTTTAAAACGATGAACGAGACCACCGTCGTCACCCCGCGCATGCGCGTATAGCGTCAACAGTTCTCTAAGGGCACCCTGAAACTGAAATTACGGACGTCGCTTTTATTCTACGTTTGCTTGTTGAGGGACTCAATGATTAACGTACCACCAGGGAAAGCGGAGAAGTGAGAGCGTATTATATTTTAATTATTTCATGAAGTCGGCTTCCTCGCCGACGGCGCCGTCAAACATGAGCCGTTTCTTCGAGCAGATCTGACGTCGCTGTTATGGTTCTCACGGGCTGGGAACAGATTGAAATTAAGATATGCATCTCACATGCCTACAATGTATTGACTATGAACAATCTTAAATGTAAACATGTTTTGTTCTTTCCAGAGCCAATAAAAGGTACAAATTTGTGCGTGACAATTTCATTTTGCGTGTAAGTGACACAGGGAGCGCTGTATGGCCCACGCGGTTCTTGTGGTAAAAAAAGCCCCACAGGGCACCACGGCGCCGGTGCCGAAGGATGTAAGCCGCGTTTTCATTGGAAGCAGCGTGGCACGTCTCTGGATGAGTGAAATGCCAGGGCGCATGCCGATATGTGTCATCTGATTTTAATTAGATTTGTAAGTTGAATAACTTGCATTTGCGCGCCTCGATCTCGAAAATTATTTTTGCATTTATCTCAGGAGAATACGAAGAAGCTGTTTCGATGCAAATCTCGGCAAGCAAGGTAAGGTTTAAGGGCCCCTTTAATGAAAAGCGAAGTGGCCGCACTGCTAAATATTCACAGTTACACTTGTACGTGGAGAAATTTAAAACAAAAGGCATGCGAAAAAATTGCCCGTGTGTCTGCTATTGTAAACGCTAATGTCTGGCGGAGTAGTGGCGGCTTAGCAAGCATTACAAA
Source organism: Hyalomma asiaticum (assembly GCA_013339685.2). NCBI lineage: Eukaryota > Metazoa > Arthropoda > Arachnida > Ixodida > Ixodidae > Hyalomma > Hyalomma asiaticum. Next base: position 15,299,905 of record CM023482.1, read on the forward strand.
TTGAACCAAAAGGGAGACAATTTGTTACCAATGCGACAAATAACTTTTGCGAATTCGAGCAATAATGCTCGTGTGAGCTATGACAGGACTACAACCGCACCGGGCCCGACGCGCCGACGATAATTTCGGTGAGCAGTTAAACAAACCTTTCCTCATAACAGATAGTAGGATCGGTCAGTTACTAACGCAGCTGCATGTTCTCACAATATTCCGCACAAACAAAACCGATGCGGCGCTGGATATAACAACCGACGGTCTCCGATAGTAGCAACTCATAAGAAACGGAGAAAATTAGATAGATAGATAGATAGATAGATAGATAGATAGATAGATAGATAGATAGATAGATAGATAGATAGATAGATAGATAGATAGATAGATAGATAGATAGATAGATGACAAAATAACATCACAAGCGCAATAAGGATTATACATTACTCCTTGATTCCTCCTCGCCGTAAGATTCAAGCCGTGCACTACTAACCTTCACACAAATCTTTAGCTAGTCGATGTAAATTGGATGACGCATTAACACTTTGAACCCACTTCATATAAGAATGAACGCGATACTTTGCCTTCACCACCACAATAGATAGTTTGCGTGTGTCTGATGCGGTGTATGCTTGCGTGTTTGCGTGTTAATAGATATGTGCGAATGTATCTGTGTGCCTGTTACCTCCCTGATGCCTGTCTATTTCCATTTCGTCTCCACACATCCATTCCGGCATATTAAATGGTAGATCTCATTACTCATTGCACATCATGCAACCGCGATTTGTTACAACCAGCAATTTGTTTTTTTTTTTTTTCATATTCACGTACGTCGCAAGAACTATTTCTGTATACGGGACAACATGGAAGGTTTTCAATAATTTCTTTTACCCCAACTTCTACTACGCTACGCTTCTACTACGCTGAAACGCGCAGAACTCTGCACGCGGAAACATGTCTGCATAGCCACAACCCACAAGTTAAAACGATTCGCTAAAACACGATTTTCCACGCGCGTCAATCTACCTGTCAGAGCAGTTTTAAGAACCATGACGTTCTGGATGCCGCGATCAGCAAAACTAGAAGGTCGCGGACATTTTGAGACCAAATACTGTACGCAATATAATTCGGATAGAAATTATCGCCCATGAAAGGCCTTGAAAGAATGTACGTTTAACGATGCGGAGGCGCTGAAACCGGGGCCGCCACGGGTCACAGGTTCGACGCCCCCACCCCCCCAACCCCCCTTTTTTTTGCGGGTTTATTACTATACTACTCTAAATCACGTCGGCAGGGGGCCTGGCGATGGTTGGGTACGTGAAATGCTTTCAGTCGTTCAATTGGCGTTTACGACTCACTCCTACACCAGAACAGGAATTGGCCTCCCTGGTGAAGTACTTGGCCACCACCTCCCACACGATGTCTACAATTAAACCCTCGCGCTCAGTGTCCAGCAGCTGCAGAACATCTGTCCATGGCGGCGGTCAGCTCTGTGAAGCAGTAGAGGGCTGTAATAATCACTGGACCCGGACAGGCCGCCACTGGAAACTAAACATTGGAACGTTCAATGCAAGATCCCTCTTCAGCGAAGCTAGATTAGCGGAACTACTCGAGGAACTAGAGGGAGTTAGTTGGGACGTCATTGGCCTTAGCGAAGTTAGGAGAGCAGGTGAAGCTTACATCGTCTTAAACAATGGACATGTCCTCTGCTATAGAGGACATGTCATGGTTCTTAAAACTGCTCTGACGGGTAGATTGACGCGCGTGGAAAATCGTGTTTTAGCGAATCGTTTTAACTTGTGGGTTGTGGACCCGAAAAGAGAGAATATGGCGTCGGGTTCCTAATTCACAAAGATATAGCGGGTAATGTAGATGAATTCTACAGCATTAACGAAAGGGTAGCATGCGTCGTAGTAAAACTAAATAAGCGGTATAAACTTAAGATAATCCAGGGATATGCGCCAACAACGAGCTACGACGACGAACAAGTGGAGCAGTTCTACGAGGATATCGAATTAGCAATAACGAATGTACGCACACAATACACAGTAGTCATGGGGGATTTCAACGCCAAAGTAGGGACAAAACAAAGTGGAGAGCAGGCGATTGGCAACTACGGAGTCGGCTGTAGAAATAACCATGGGGATATGCTCGTACAATTTGCCCAAAGAAACCGACTCCCAATAAATGAACACGTTTTTCAAGAAACACAAGAATATGAAGTGGACGTGGAAAAGCCCTAACGGGGAAACAAAGAATGAAATCGACTTCATAATGTGCGAACAACCAGGTATAATTCAAGACACAGAAGTAGTGGGGAAGATAAAATGCAGCGATCACAGATTAGTAAGAGCAAAGATTGTACTTAACCTAAAGAAAACAAGAACTAAATTATTTACTAGAAGAAAATGTAATCTAGAGGCAATCAGATCGAAGAACGAAGAATTTAACGTCGCCCTAAGCAACAAGTTCGAGGCCTTAGGCGAAAATGGTGACGATGTAGAAGAAATAAACAAAATTCTAACGAAAACAATCCTTGAAATAGCGATAGAACTCGGGGGCAAAAAAACAGCAAAGCAAACAACAAATAAGTTGTCACAATCTACCAAGGACTTAATAAAAAAACGCCAACAAATGAAAGTAACTTCGCCAAAAGATAAGATTGAATTCGCAGAACTATCAAATTTGATCAGTAAAGCCAGGCGAAGACATATAAGAAACTTTAACACGAGAGAAATAGAGAAAGCAGTAGAAAAAGGCCGCAGCATTAAATCGGTCAAAAAGAAACTGCACTTAGGATAAAACAAAATGCATGCGCTAAAAGATAAACAAGGTAACGTTATCAATAATTTCAACGAAATAGTAAAGGTAGCAGAAGATTTCTACTCGGAACTGTACAGCTCTCAGACAGACCATACAACCTTAAAAGAAATAGAATCAGAGGAAGATACTGAAATTCCATGTATAACCGCTGACGAAGTCAAAAAAGCTGCCAAAGGCATGGCCCGCGGTAAAGCAGCCGGTGAAGATGGTATAACAGTCGACTTGATCAAAGACGGAGGAGATGTTGTACTTGAAAAACTTGCATCGTTCTTCACGAAATGTGTCAAGACATGCAATGTACCGAGCAGTTGGAAAAATGCTAATGTAATCCTTATCCACAAGAAAGGTGACATAAAGGAGTTAACGAATTACAGACCAATCAGCCTACTCCCAGTAATATACAAGCTATTTACAAAAGTAATTTCTACAAGGATAAGAGAAACCCTGGACTTTAACCAACCGAGAGAACAAGCTGGTTTTAGGCAAGGTTACTCGACAATGGACCACAGCCACGCTATCAACCTAGTAATTGAGAAGTACGCCGAATATAACAAACCTCTTTATATGGCGTTTATCGACTACGAGAAAGCATTTAACTCCATAGAAATACAAGCAGTTCTAGAAGCTCTACGACGACAAGGGGTACCTGGCGTATACGTGAAAATCATAAGCAACATATACAAAGATTGCACAGCCACACTACTCCTTCATGAGAAAAGCAGAGAAATACCGATCGAGAAAGGTGTGAGACAGGGAGATACGATATCCCCGATGCTATTCACTGCATGTTTAGGGGAAATTTTTAAACGTCTAGACGGGGAAGACAAGGAAATTCGAATAGATGGAGAATATCTCAGCAATTTAAGATTTGCCGACGTTGTACTCTTTAGCAATGATGGAGACGAACTACAAAACATGATTGATGACCTAAACGAAGAAAGTATTAAAATTGGGTTAGAAATGAATAGGCAAAAGACCAAAGTTATGCTCAATAGCCTAGCTAAGGAACAGGAATTTAAAATCGACAATGAACCCTTAGAAGGTGTAAACGGATATGTATACCTGGGACAGTTAAAACAGGAACTCCTAACCAGGGTGTCGGAACGAAATGTTTTTCGTTCCGGTTTTCGTTTCGTTCCACAGCAAAAAGTTCCGTTCCGTTTTCGTTCCGGAACAAAAAAGAAATCGTTCCGTAACGGTTCATAACGTTTTTTTTTTTCAATAAGAAAAACGAAGAGAATACTTAAAGGGGCACTGACACCAATATTTCGCTACTAAGATAGCCTGCGGGATCGATTTTCGTGGACATACACATGTCATCTACCAAATCTCAATGGCGAACACAGCTCCGAAGTTAATATAAATAAATATTGAAGTTCGCATGCGCAGTCGAGCGCTAGACGCCGTACATCGCGGCATCGACAACAGCAAAGGTGACCTGAAGGGGACCCCCAACTTCCGCGACGTCACCGCGGCAGCCGTGCTCCGACAGTGCAGCTAGTAATGATGACGTCATAGCCGCCATTGCTTATTCGCTGCGGCTGCTTTAGTAGGCTGCCGGCGACGCCAGACCCCAAGAAAATAGTTGTCACCCAACACCGATGACAGCAACAGCGACAACAACGCGCAGGACATGCGACAGGCGAAAGAAAACGGCACGCGGCGGTTGTCGTGCGGAAATGCGTCACAGTTATGTGTGCTCACGTGGTCGAACTCGTTTACTCCATTTCGAGCGCTAGATGGCGCCAGTTGCACAGGGCGCCTTGTCGTTTTTTGAACTCTCCCAAACCAAAACTGAAACTGGTGGGTAATAAACAGGCCGTAAATAATTATCTGACGCGCGCTGGAGCAATTGATCTGCCGTGTCATGGCTAACAGGTGCCCAGCTACGTATTGCAGCGAAAAAACAGCAGACGAAAATTTTCGTGTCCGTGCCCCTTTAATATTAAAAGTATCTTTTAAAACCAGCAAGAGATAGTGGACTAATACATAAAAAATGCAATAATAATAATTTTGGGGTTTTACGTCCCAAAGCCACGATGTGATTACGAGGGAAGTCGCAAAAAGTTTTGAAGCAAGGACACAACAAAAACTTGGTGCTGATTTTTCCTCAAGTTCGAATCCCGAATTTTTGTTCAGGGGGGGGGGGGGAGGGGGGGCACCCGATTTCCGAAGCAGCAGGTCATCAAGTGTACTCGCCGATAAGCGAGACCGCTGCTCTGACAAATTGAACTTGAGTGCCGAAAATGTCCTCCCAACGCTGACTTGTGTGGCTGGCACACCAAGGGCCACTTGTGCTAACATGTACAGCTCCGGTTGCCGCTCTTTGCGCTCGTCCCAAAATTTCAACAGATTCAACACGTAAGCGACGACAAAGCCCTCTCCACGACGGCCTGTGTGAGAGGTACGCGAAAGTCCGCTTGAATTTAATACAAACAGCTGTGGTTGCCATTTCATTCGTTTCCTGCATTATTTGAACGCATCTTTCCTTTGAAATACCTGCCTGAGAGGCGAGCTGACGTTGAACCCTGAGTTATGCATTATTGCTCATGTTGCATGACCCCCGGTTGTTCCGGATCGAAAAGATTTCCCGTGAACCGGAAAACGATAAAAATATTTCGTTTTCGCTCCGGAACGAAATAATAAATAACGTTCCGGTTACGTTTTCGTTCCGGTCAAAAATATCGCTTTTTCGTTTTTCGTTTTCGTTTTTCGTTCCGTTCCGACACTCTGCTCCTAACCATAAAAAAGCCCCGCCACGGTGGTCTAGTGGTTATGGCACTCGGCTGCAGATCCGAAGGTCGCGGGATCGAATCCCGGCCGCGGCGGCTGCATTTCGATGGAGGCGAAATGTTGAGGCCCGTGTGCTGTGCGATGTCAGTGCACGTTAAAGAACCCCAGGTGGTCGAAATTTCCGGAGACCTCCACTACGGCGTTTCTCATAATCAGAGCTGGTTTTGGGACGTTAAACCCCACAAATCAATCAATCAACCATAAAAAAGAAATTCTCCGTAGAATAAGGATGGGCTGGAGCGCATTCGGAAGGAATTACGAAATCATGACTGGAAACTTACCGCTCTCACTAAAGCGAAAAGTATTCAATCACTGTATTCTCCCAGTACTAACGTACGGTGCAGAAACGTGGAGGATAACGAAAAGACTAGAGATGAAACTAAGGAGCGCGCAACGTGCAATGGAAAGAAAAATGATAGGGGTAACGCTAAGAGATAAAAAACGAGTGGAATGGATCAGAGAACAGACAGGAGTAGCCGATATTATTATATCAATTAAAAGAAAGAAGTGGACCTGGGCAGGACATGTCATGAGGAGAAAAGATAACACATGGACAGTAAGAGCGACGGAATGGATACCAAGAGAGGGAAAACGCAACAGAGGCAGGCAAAAGGTTAGATGGAGCGATGAAATTAAAAAGTTTGCGGGCATAAAGTGGAACCAACTCGCTAAGGATAGGGTGGAGTGGAAATCGATGGGAGAGGCCTTCGTCCTGCAGTGCACCTAAACAGGCTGATGATGATGATGAGGATGATAAGACACACACACACACACACACACACACACACACACACACACACACACACACACACACACACACACACACACACACACACACACACACACAAAGAAAACCATTAAAGCACTATTTTAGATGCAAATCAAGCATGTATTTCACATGCACCAAAGCAATCACCTGACCTTCGCTCGTTCGGCTATATCTTCTCTATTTGTTTCTATCTAACTCTCTTCTACATCTCCTCGCACTCTCCTAGGCCGCCCTCTCTCTTTTTCTCATTCTCTTTTATTTACCTTTTTCGTTTTTCTTAACTATCCCTATCATATGGCACTGGCGCTGTCGCTATGACTGTCCCCATGTAGCTGTGGGCTTATGTCCAGTGATGGATAGTGGGAAAGCGTGGGTCTGCTTTCCGCTACTGCACAACCCGTGACTTTTCCTTCGTTCTGAACTCTTTAATCTATTTCCCTTCCGCCCCCCCCCTTTTTTTTCTCTTTCTCTCTATATTATCTCTCACATAATCACTAACATGGAGCGGTGTGGCTGGTCGGTGCAGGATAAAAGCTGGTGCACTTTTTCTTTCTGTGAATTGTAAGGTTTGACGAAAACTCGTCTGGCGAGGAATGACCGTGGTGAGAAGGAAACGTACACTCACCAAATGAAAAACACAGAAGAAAACTATTTATTTCTGTGGGACCACTCCACTGTCAGGTGCGGAGGACGGCCTAGCCAGTCCTAATAGCTACGCTGTAGAAAGGAGAGCACCGAGCGGTAAAGGACAGCAGGAGCTGTTCTCGCCACAGCCTCATGAGCGTCCTATAAAAGGCAGGATCTGAGTTCATTTGTACGGATACACTAAGAGAAAGCAAGCAGATTGTCCGTAACTGGTTATATTCCCTGCCTTTCCCCCTCCACTTCTTCTTCTTCTCTTATCCCTTTTGCTAGGGGCCACAGAACTCTTCTAAGTCCAGTTATCGCAAAGCGAATGGTACGTGTGCGACGTGTCGTGCTGATCCGGCCTCCGTTTACTGTGGAGCTTCGGCAGACAATTTGCATTTCACTGATATCTCGCAGCCTGTCGTCTACATAAATGGGAGTCTGAAACACGTGGCGCTCGCACGCTTGTGTCTGCACGTGAGCGCTCCCATCTCGCATAACTTATTTCTTAATGACCACGTTCAGGGGTCTGCTACCATTAATAGTCAGTAATGACGCCAAATCTCCTGCAGAAATCACTCTTATATAAGGAACCCAGGTGGGCCTCCACTACGGTTTCTCTTATATTCACATCGTTGTTTCAGGACGTCTAATCCCATTAAACAGTCGATCACTTAAAACAATGAATATGGGAAATAAATTCCTTTAAGCGGCAGCGTTAGCTGAGATTTCGTTCAAACTCTATTCCGCCTTTCGCTGCCCCAGGCCTTTGGGGACTGAATTTCGTGACTGTTTATGTGAGTACAAGGTGCCTGAGCCAAATCTACTGAATGGACTGCATCCAGCCTGTGCGTGATTACGCCACAACGGCTGCAAGTGTATCCGTTTATTTCCAGAGCATTGTGTTGCTAACAAAGATCAAACTGTCGTAAAAGAGCCAAGGCTTAAATGAAAGGGCACACCACTGAACGGGAAGCCTACAGCCGTGATCGCTAGCGCAAGCACCGCGGAAAGCCCAACGGCAAGGGCAGCGTGAGACGATTCCCGTGAAAACGTGTGCAACGCGCGTCTAAAATTGTGGGAAATATTCGACGAGGGAGTGCCGTGGCGCAGTTCTCTCGCGAGTAGCGACCGCCGCGGGACGAGACATTGTCCATTTTCCTGTTCTTTCGGCTCTTTCATTCACCTACCGCTGTGGATGCGGAGCCGTGCTCTCGTGAAGGGCTGCAGAAACAACCCGTCCTTTGCTTAGCCAAATAATAATAATAATAATAATAATAATAATAATAATAATATAATAATAATAATAATAATAAATCACTCCAGCCCATGAAGCATCGTCGGCGAGGGAGAAAGAGCAACAGGAAGCTACCAGAAAAGCGAATCATCTGGCAGCCTTCGCGTGTGCTGCGAGCAGGTGACGGCTCCCGAATGTTTTCGGCAAGCGAATAAACGCAGTCGCGCTTTTGAGGAATTCAGCAGTCGACGTTGCCTGAAGATGCGGCGTAGGCTTGGACCGAGCAAAACGTGTCTCCGCAAGTGCCTTTGTCTTCAGAGAGATGTCGCCAGCAGCTCCTGGTGAAAAGTCCATTGCTTGTCTGCACACTGCAATGAACGCTTTGTTATATTTACTGCTCGTCAAGAATGGCTTCCTGCGCTTGATGTAATCGGTGCACATTTATATGTATTACAAATATCCCAGTTTTGCAGGGTCAGCAAGGTCAGCTCAGATCCCCAACCAGGTTGACTACCGCTTAGATTCATTCAGCACAGAAGGCGAGGTGGCATGAAAGAAAGGAATGTGTTCCTGGAATGCCAATTACGCTGATTTTATTTTACGTTTGCTTGACGTGATACTCAATGATGGCTGAGGAACCAAAGCGTCCTGAATTCTAATTTTATCTAAAATGGGCTTCCACACCAACCACAGCGTCGTGCATCAACACTTCTCGCTAGCGAATGTCACGTTATCATGCTGCTGGTTCCGGTTGGCCGGAAATAGTCGGGAACAAAAATGTGTATCGCACACGCTGAAAATGTAGCGATTACAAATAATTTTAAAAAGGAAAAGCAAAACTAATGCTTTTTATGCTTGCTAAAGCTACTAAACCAGAAAAATTGTGTCTTTACGATTTCAATTTGTGTATAGCTGACGCAAGGAGCACTGTGCTTGTACCGTGGTTGCTGTGTTGCTGTAGCCCATGGTAACGATGTCGTCAAAAATTGTGGTGACCCTTGTAGTAGGATGCCTACAATGGGCTGCATCGTTTCGGTACTGCAAGCAGCGTAAGATATCTCCGGTTCAGTAAAATTCGAAAGGGGATGCAGTATTTGTCATCTGCTTTTGTTTTGAATTTGCAGTTTGAATGACTTCTGCTTGCCCGGAGTCAATCTCATGTGTCTCGGGAAGGAATGCGTGCCTGTACTTGAGCGCAGCGTCATGCCTGGAATTCAAGCAGTGCGCAAATGTGAAGCACTCGGCACATACCACCTCTGTAGGCCCGATGAATAGCAGGTATCAAAATGCACTTTTTTTCAGAAACGCAGCCCATGCCTTGCGATTTCCCTCTTGGACTTCTTATCAAAGTGACATAGACAACGAGAACGGGACTGCATATCGACGACGCATTTTCGCGCGTTCCTTGCGAAACTGAGCTTGTGTATGAAATACAGGAATTTAAAGTTAATGATGTTTCTTCGTTACCTGTTTGAGATGAGAGGCTTATCAGCGTGAAAGCGGAGACCGAGAAGCACACTATCATCCAGAATTCTGCCGTTACGCTAATACAGAGAGGCCTTAAAGCAAGCAGCAGCTGCCAGCTGCCGTAAAGCAATACTGGAGCGACCATGATTAGCTCCATGTAAAGTATGGGCGGTTTCTCAGAAGCAACAAGCTTGTAATTCCTCCATACAAATGCAGATAAGTTCTCGACCTGCTTCACATTGCACTTAAGGTCATAATGAAGTCGCCATTAGAACAACATACACACAAAGGTAGAAACACAGGAAGAGGACAAGCGGCCATTGTGGTCAAGATAAAAAGAAAGCGAGACCAAGACATGTAACGTATACCGGCCACACGTGAATGCTAACATTTTTGATGTAGCGAAGGCATGCCGTTTGCGACAAGTACAAAAAAAAGGAAAAGAAACGCAAAGCTGCCTATGCTTAGAAACTAACTGCGAAGTTTTCCATAGCAGGTTGTTGGGGTCGATCTTTTTCATCACGAAAGCGATGATTACCTTACTGTGGTAGATCCTTACTCGTTCTTTCTTTTTTCGAGGTTCGCAAGCTAACCGCACTACTGCTGTCGCTGTAATCAACTCAAGCGCACAAATATTCGCGACAGATAGCATTCCCGCCACAGTGTGCAGTGACAACGGCCCCCCTTTCAACAGTGCGACTTTACAAGCTCTCACAGCCAGTTTAATATGGGCCACACCACTTCTATAGCCCGTATTAACGCATGCCAACGAATTCGCAGAACACGCCGTTCAGGAAGAAAAACATTTAAAGACGTGCCCGTCTTCCATGCTTGAATTTTACAGTGCGTTGTTCGAGCGGAGGAAAATGCCCGTTCAGTTTGTAGTCGCCGGCAACTATAAAGTGAAAAAGAGCAGTGAGGCTAGAAAGAAAGACTCCTCTGCGCATGCTTATAGGGCGGCTCAATGGTCCGCCTCCAACGCTACAGAGTGAAGGCACAGCTTTTTGGGTGCGCCATCTTGGTTCAAACGGTCCTGTGTGTCTGCCCGGTACGCAGCGACTGAGCGCTTTCCGGCAAACGCGTGGACGCTTGGCTCAGCGAAACCCTTTTAACAGTACGGCTTGCGAATACATTTGCCAGCAACTTTTACAGAATAATTCTTTCGCGTTAAATTTGTGCTACGTTCTTCCTAAGTAAGAAAATAAGCTATTCAGACTATCTGGATCGGTATGCGCGGCATCAGTATTTCCGATGCTACTCAAAGCAGGTTAAATATTTGGCACTTGTGCCAAAGCGCTGCCTAAGCTTTTGTGGACGTCTATCCGAGACGCTCACAGCGCTTGCTCTGCCCCGCCACGGTGATCTAGGGGCTATGGTACTCGGCTGCTGATCCGAGACTCGCGGGATCAAATCCCGGCCGCGGCGGCTGCATTTCGATGGAGGCGAAATGTTGAGGCCTGTGCACTCTGCGATGTCAGTGCACGTTAAAGAACCACAGCTCTTCGAAAGCCCTCCACCATAGTGTCTCTCATAATCATAGCTAGTTTTGGGACGTAAAACCCCAGAAATCTATCAATCACAGTACTTGCTCTAAAAAAGCAAGAGAACAAACCCTCATGGCAGGAATAGAAGAGCACTGAAAACACACTGCGCTAACAGGTTTTTTATTCGTAGTTCTGGTTTTCTTAGTTACCATCTGGCCGTCTCTTTGAAGCGCGTTTCCGCCTGATCCAAGTGGAAGCCAGGTTGCTGGAATTACCGCTCCTCCTTGACCTCAATCTAGTCTTCTCTACGATGAACCGCTGTTACTATTCTTTGCGCTTGCCTCCTACATAAGCTTTCACACTTCGCAGAAATTATGACGCAGTCACTCGCTTATTTTTCTCTTTCACACAAGATGTGTACCGCACGAAATCGGAAGTGTCATCCGCCTACATGTGCATAAGCTGCTTTAACCTTTAGAATTCCCGGTTCGAAGGAGTATTTTGTGGATAGCACAGTCCAGGAATATATCTTTTAAACGTATGCTCCTAACTTTCTGATCATAAAGCTGTAAACGCTTTTTTTTTTCCAATCTGCCTTTTTCTTGCGAAATTGAAAAAAAAATCTGAGTAGGACGAAGATAACATACGACGCATTTTACTTGCTGAAAGGCTTTCATTGGTATCGCGAGTGCGAACTAAACAACTTCTTAGTGGGAGGCTTCAGGAGCTTTGCTGAAATGCAAAGTAAACAGGTGCAGTGAATAAAAAAAAACGACCTTTGCTTCTCATTAGTCAGAAGACCGAGCAAAAACAGACACGAAGTGTGCGTGAGAGCACCCTCATATTGCCCTGGTATTACATGCATTACAATCTACCGACTAATGATTTGCCATGTTTACATCGATCCAAGCATCCATCTTCGCCTGTGCTTCTCTTCTAGTTTGGATTTCAACCAACGGAAGATGACGGAACATGGTGTGTCTCCTGCTTTCGCTAGCACACATAGCTTTGATATGTGATAGCCAGTACAAGTACATACATGAACACTTCCCAAGAGGCAAACATGCACCATACATAAGATCTAAAATCGACGCCACAATTCACGACATGAAAGATCTCATTGCCGCTGCGCCATGGAACATTACGCACTTCATCATTCACTACGGACCTAATGAATTGACACATAACACGGGTGACGACACTGTGCAGGCCATAAAAACAATCATAAACGATTTCCAGACCAACAGGACAAACCCTAAACTTACCCTGACAACAGTGATCCCGAGGATCGCAAACAAGCACAAGCTGCTTATCGTACAAACACCCACACTCGTAGTTCACGCACAGTGTACGCGTAAGATTAATGATTTTCTTCTCGACACCGAACACAGCCACGAAAACGTCGACGTAATCCAGCACGCTGAAATTCATCAGGACCCTGACATTCTTCTAGCTCGGGATGGACTACACCCGATTTATTCAGGCGTCGCAGTAATTAGCAGAAATATTTAGTATAGAATCAGGAATGAATTTAAGGAGACGCCACCAAGGAAACACTCTAACGAAACGTCCCATACAGAACAAGACGCAACACAATTGACAAACATTAGCAACAACACGCGATCCATCAAAGTCACAGGAAGCCTCTACTCAGACGGCGGACGTGCAACCAACACCACCAGCAAAACACAGAGACACGTGTTCAAACTAATATTCATGCAGTGCTGAATGGTATGACATTCAGCAAGGACCTTTCAACAACATCAGCGAGAAAGACGCGGCATCGGTAGCTCAGGACTTCGCGCACAGCCCCGTGATGGAGAACGAAGTGGTGGAGCAGGTAGGGAGCAACGTCACGAGCTGTCGCAGATGGGAGGGCAGCCATTTCAGCGTACCTCGCAAGGTGGTCGCTAGCCGCAATAACTCAGTGATTTCCGACCAGCACTGTATGACAGGAGTCCGTATAGGTCTATTCCGATCCGGTCAAATGGGTGCAAAGGGCACGGCAAAGGCGCAGAAGAGCGGCAAGGGTCAGGCTTGCGGCGCTGGCAGTCTGTACACGATCGAATGTACTTTTGCACAAAGGTTACATGCAGCGACAATAAAACCTAAGGCGAAGGCTGGCGTAGAATTTTAACAGACCGGTTTGTGCACACTGAGGATCAGAATGGAAAGCGGCGCATATTCGCGATTCCATCTAAATGCTCACAACCTAGCGGACGCTCCTGGAAGCAGCCGACCCAAGGTCGACCTCGAAACGAGGCATGTTATCGCATTACCGCGCGCTGTAAAACAACTCTATAGTTTCTTAATAGATGCTATTCCGCCTCGAAGAAGCCCGAAAAAGAAGAAAAATGCCCCGCCACGGTGGTGTAGTGGCTAAGGTACTCGGCCGCTGATCCGAGGGTCGCGGGATCGAATCCCGGCCGCAGCGGCTGCATTTCGATGGAGGCGAAATGTTGAGGCCCGTGTGCTGTGCGATGTCAGTGCACGTTAAAGAACCCCAGCTGGTCGAAATTTCCGGAGCCCTTCACTACGGCGTCTCTCATAATCAGAACTGGTTTTGGGACGTAAAACCCCACAGAACAGAAAAAGAAGAAAAATCCTTATCAAAAGACTTGTTGCGTGCCGCAGTGCGTGTGATCGCGCTGCAAAGACAGCAACACGCCATTGCCCAAAGAAGCAGACGACGCTTCGCGCAGGGCAACATGGATTAGGAACTTGCGCATCGGCAAGAAGGTGACGGGAAATATGCTAGTTTGTTCCAGGCACTTCACTCGCGACGATTTCTTCCCGGTTAGCTCAGAGATTATATTTGTGCGTGCGCGCGTTTATTATCATGCGCGCTTTTCGAAGAGCCGGAGTGTAGTTTAGTTTAGGCGTAGTCCCTCAATAAAGTATTGAGGGCCTATGGTTTAGGCAAGCGTGTGAACAAAATAGCGACGTTGTTTATACGTGTATATCTGGTAACGTTTTCTGAACATGTCAATGCTCAACTTGAACCGCGGTAATATTATTACTGACGTACTTTTGCCCGCATTCATTGCCGTAAGCAGACATAAAGCGAGCGCTTGCCTTCGTTCGCCGCCTTCGTCCCATGTGCGCGCTGCACCTCGTAATTTGTTTGGTGGTTATGGAGGTAATGTGTGATCGTTTCACTTAGCGCGTTTGCATTTCGAGTTCATCTGGTGGCAATTCGGGATTTATTGCGCGCGTTCCAAATTTGAGCCCTCGACATGTTACCGCTGCCTCTAAGTTCGCGTTCCGGCACTGCGCGTAGAACTGAATTTAAACGTTTATAAATGAAGCACCTGCACTTAAATGAGGTGCGTCAAAATCAGTTGCTTGCATCTTTCGGAGAGGCCTTCAATACGCATGAACACCTGCCTTCAACTGCAGGCTCGCTCGAAAGGCTCTTTATCCTTAAAAAAAAATCTGATACGGGTCTCCGAACAAGTGCGACGTTTGAACGCACCGCGCAATTATTTCCGCTGTTTCGCCGCTGAAATCCTTTAGGCCGATTTATATCAGATGTTCGGCAGCAAGAACGCTTTCGCCTTCGACGAAGCGTCGTGATTCGACCCCGCAATCAAGAAAACTTATCACTGCGCTAAGCGAATGCGCGGCCGTGACCCTGGATGTAGAAGCCATCTTTGTTTGTATGAGCAGTGTTGCCAGATTAACCACTTTCTCTGGAGTTGCGAATAGTTGCGCGGAGTTGTCTCGGTATGAACAGCCGCAATTTGCGCCCGTATGATTGGTAATTGGGGCGATAAAGCATTATGTCCCTCATAACGAAATGGGAAGCTTGCCGGCGTAGAGCTAGGCAATGGGCTTGGGGATGGATTGGACAGGTAATGTAAGAGAGATTCAGTCGAAGGATCCTTGCACTGCTCTATAGATATGTCGACGGAAGCTGATCGCGAAAACGAGCCGTCATTGGTGGAGACACTGACAATGTCGGTGTCGACTGGCGAACAAGTAAGACCGTCGGCCTCGGCGTATTTCTTTCCAGATTGGAACACAACACGGATGTCGTGCTCCTGGAGCCGTAGCGCCCATCGGGCGAGACAACCAGACAGACCTTTGTGCGACGACAACCAGGAAAGGGCGTAGTGGTCAGTAACGACGTCAAAAGGCCGGCCGTGCAGGTATGGCCGAAACTTTGTAATGGCCCGAATAATCGCCAGACATTCTTTCTCGCAGGCTTATTAATTGTCTTCAGCCTTTGTGAGAGTGCGGCTTGCGTAGGAAACATTTGTTTCTGGTAAGCAAGCTTTCGCTGCGCGAGAACAGCACCGAGACTGACACCGCTGGCAGCCGTGTGGAGTTCTGTGGCAGAAGGAGAGTAAGAATGGCGCAGTATAAGAGGCGTTGTAAGGAATTGCTGTAGCATCACAAAGGTACGATTGCAAGTCGGGGACCACGCGGAAAGTTTGGAGTCTCCCCGGAGGAGATCTGTGAGCCGGGCCATAATCGAAGCAAAATTTCGAACAAGCGGCGAAAGTAGGAGCAGAGGCCAATGAAACTGCGCAAGTCTTTATATTCATTGGTCTTGGAAATACTTGAACAGCCCGCAGGTTTGCAACTTCAGGAAGAATGCCGTCCTTTGACACGACGTGCCCGAAAATAATCAGCGTTCGTGCCCCAAAGGAAACTTTTTCATGTTTAGTTGCAGGCCACGTATGGTGAGGCAGCGTAAGACCTGCTCCAAGCGATGAAAACGAGTAGTAAAATCACGTGGAAATACAACTGCATCATCCAAGCAGCACAAGCAGGTGTTCCATTTGAGGTTTGCCGAATGGCGTCCATCATGCGCTCGAACGTGGCGGGCGCGTTTCAAAGGCCAAACGGCATCCCATTGAATTCGTATAGGCCTGATGATCTAATAAAGGCAGTTTTCGGCTTGTCATCTGAGGCCATAGGTATCTGCCGATAACGGGATCATAAATCAAGAGAGGAGAGAACTTCGCAGCTTGCAAACAGTCAAGGGCATTGTCGATTGGCGGCAATGGGTAAACACCTTTTCTGGTTATCTTGTTTAAGCAGCGGTAATCCACGCAAAAGCGAATCGACCTGTAATGGACGTGACTCGGAGGCAGACGCTCAGCAACAGAAGGTTTATTGCGCGTCTCAGTATATAGTGGCACACAGGTGACGTCATTTGCACGTGGCTCACTTGAATCTTGTCACACAGAGAGCGGCGTCTGATGCCGCGTCCTAACATTCCTCCCTTTTTAAGTTAAAATATACTACGTTGTCTCTAAACCGTAGAGTCAAAGCCAACGACTTGTCTACGAGTTCGAGTAGATCTTCTCAGCTGCGGTTCCTCGGGTGTGTGGAGAGGACTAGGGCTAGCGACGCCGGGCTCCATGTCGACAGGTGCTCGTACCGGAGGAAGCCGGAAGTGGTAATCAGGTTCTGAAGGCCTCTCTGTCGTCCATGCACGCCTCAGTTGGTTGCGATGTCTGTGGTGCACGTCACCATTGGTCATCCGAACAATGTAGGAAACAGGACCCTTCACTTTGATGACTTCAGCCCTTTTTCATCGAGGTCCTGCAGCGAAGTTTCGGGCATAGACCGAATCCCCTACACCGAATCCTTTCACGACCACGTCAGAGGTAGTGTGCTGACGGACTGGGTGCAGCTTGTCTAACACTGAGCGTAATTTTCTGCCCATCATCATTTCCGCCGGGCTCTTTCCAGTCACTGAATGGGGGGTGGTATGTTGCTTGAACAAGAAGCGGAATATCTTGCACCGAGTGCCGTTTCCAGACAGTTTCTTCAACGCTTCTTTTACCTCCCTCACCATTCGTTCTGCCCTTCCATTACTAGCAGGGTGGTAAGGCGCTGTAAACACAGAGCGGATGCCGTTAAGATTGAGGAACCCTTGCATCTCATCGCTCGTGAATGCAGTTCCGTTGTCGGAAACGATAACATCTGGAACACCGTGAGTGGCAAACAGTGCGCGCAGAGCTGAGGATTACAGCAGAAGTCTTCATGGACGGCATAATCTCCACTTCCGCCCAGTTGGAGAATGCGTCGACCACGAAGACAAAAACTTCGCCTTGTACTGGTCCAGCGAAGTCGATGTGCAACCGGCTCCATGGCTGATCTGGCTTAACCCAGAAGTGAACTGGGGCTTTTGGATCACTTTGACGGTTTGCTTGGCATCTGTCGCAGTGATCGAACAAAGTCCTCGAATTCCTTGTCCATATTTTGCCACCATATCAGCGATCTTGCTTGACTCTTCATAGCTGTCATGCCAGGATGATTTGCGTGCAACAAGCGAAGAACATAATCTCTTTCTTCTTGAGGTATGACCACTCGATTGCCCCAGAGGATGCAATCCCGATGCAGAGATAACTCAGTCTTCCTCGTTGCAAAAGCCGCAAAATCATTCTCACAATCTGTCGGCCAACCAGAGAGAATATAATTCTTCACTGTAGACAAAATATGGTCCCTTTTCGTAAGTTCTGCGATGTGAGACGCTTATAATGGTGGATGCTCCACAGCGTCCAACAGCAGCACGTCACCGGGTGGTTGCGTCTCGTCCTCGCGTCCCGGTACTGGAAGACGGCTTAACGCATCAGCGTTGCTGTTGCGGGGACCAGGTCGATATTCCAAGGTGTAGTCATATGCAGCCAAAAGTAGAATCCAACGAAGCATTCTTGGGGAAACCACTTCTGGAATGCGTTTCTCTCTGTTAAACAATCCCAGCAGAGGCTGGTGATCAGTTGTGATTATGAAGTTACGTCCAGCCAAATACTGGTGAAACTTTTTTACACCATACACGATGGCTAAGGCCTCCTTGTCACTTTGCGCATATTTTCGCTCGCTCGATCCAAGCGTTTTAGATGCGTACGCAATTGGGCGTTCTGTGCCATCTTGTAACCGGTGAGCCAGGACGGCTCCAATTCCAACAGGTGATGCGTCGCATGACAGAACAATCGGTTGCTTCGGGTCATACGAAATGAGAACTGCTTCCGACGACAACAAGTTCTTTAGGGCAACAAAGGCCTGGTCGTGTTGGCTATTCCTGCTCCAACCATTATTCTTGTCCAGCAAGCGGTGAAGTGGTTCCGCCACCTCAGCTTTTCCCTTTAGGAATCGGCTATAAAAATTAATGAGCCCAAGGAACGATTGCAATTCCTTCTTTGATGACGGCCTCGGTGCGTTCGAGATCGCGTCCACTTCGCTCGTAGACGGAAGAATCCCCGTGACATCAATCACATGACCCAAAAACTCAATGCTTGTCTTGCGGAATTCACACTTTTCTTTGTTTACCCGCAGACGTACGTTCTTTAGCCGGGTGAGCACTGGCTCCAGGCGTTCAGCTTGCTGTTCGAGCGACTCTCCTGGTATTAAGATATCATCGAGATAGCATTTGACTCCCGATATTCCTGCAAGCAACGTGTCCATAGTGCGCTGAAATAACCACGGCGCTACGGAAATGACAAAAGGAAGTCTTCGCCCTTTAAATAAGCCTTTCATTGTGTTCACAGTGAGGACTTCAGCTGAACGTCGTCCATCACAAGCTGTTGGTAGGCTTGAGGCAAATCCAGCTTCGTGAAATATTTGCTTGGCCCTAGCGTTGCTAGCATTTATCAATTGTGGGCAAGGGATAGACGGTACTTTGAACGCCCTTGTTCACTGTGCTACGATAATCGCCACACAAGCGTATGGAACCATTTCGCTTTCTCACGACTGCGATGGGGGTTGCCCATGTAGAAGACTGAACTGGCTCCCACACACCTTGTTTAACAAGCTTGTCTATCTCTGCTGCCACGTCATCTCGAAGGGCAAACGGCAGTGCTCTGCTCTTCAAAAACACCGGCTCTGCTTCATTTTTTAGATCAGTGTGCACTGGGTCTTGAGTACATCCGGGAAGATCATTTGCAAAGACCTCTTCAAGTTGCTCAAGCATTTCTGACTCCTCATATACTTTTTTATTCCTTGAATTGTAATTCCTAGTGCCTTAAACCAGCTTCTTCCAAGGAGACTACTGCCTTGCTTGTTCACCACTAGTAACGGCAATATTGCACATTGTTCTTTGAAACGCACTTCGACTATTGCTTTTCCCAGCATCTCAAGTGCCTCTTTCGTCCAAGTAACAAGCTGCCGTTCCGGTACTGACTAGTGGAATTTTGCCTGCGCGTCCTTCATTCTTTCGCCACGTTTCTTGACTAACCAGCGAATGAGACGCTCCCGAGTCTACTTCCATCTGCACTTCGTTCCCTTGGATCAACACAGTGGTACTAAACTTTTCAGACTCGTGAACTTCGCAAACAGAGTAAAGCTCTTCCACTTCCTGCAACGGTCTCCTTGCCTGATTTTGCTTTTGTGCCTGATTTTTTTCTGGCTTCTGAGCCGGAGTTCGATTTTGCCTTGACGGCGATTCTTTTCTCAAGCGACAAGCTCTAGCGATATGGCCTTTTTTCTTGCAGTAGTGGCATGTCTCATAACGAAATTTGCAAGTTTTAGAACTGTGCTCACCGTTGCAGCGGTAGCAGACGCCATTTCTGGACGCAGCTGGTTCCTTTGGGCGCGTTTCGGGGACGGACCCGTCGCCTGGGCAGTTAGCGTCTCTGAGGCTCTGTGTCCCGATTTCTCGTTGCTGTCGTTGAGTTGCTTCCGCTGTCACAGCCACGTCGTACGCCACAGTAAATGTCAGGTTCCTTTCTGCCAGTAGACGCTGCTGCACCGCCTCGTTGCTGATGCCGAAGACGAAACGGTCGCGCATCATCTCGTCCATACGAAGCGTGCTGTCTCCGAAGCCGCAGTTTTCAGCCAACTTTCTCAGCGCTGTCACTTAGTCTGCGACGCTTTCGCCTTGCGCAATTGGTTACGCTTGTAAAACAAAAATCTTCCGTACAGCACTGATGGCTTGGATGCATATGTTCTCGGACCGCTTTCTTGATTTGCTCGTAGGCTGCCGCCGTAGGCCTGTCGGGTTTGACCAGCGTCACGATGAGACTACGTTTCTTCTCCACAGGAGCTGAGTAAAAGCGCACGCTTTCGTTCATCCTTGGAAAACTTGTTCGCTTCGCAGTACATTTCCAGACGCTCCACGTAATCGCCCCATGACGCACTTGTACCCAATCAGTACTCCCCGATGCCGATGACTGACATTGCACTGCGCGTCTCGTTCGGGCCTGCGTTGGTTCGCGGCCTGTCTTCGTCGCCAACTGTAATGGACGTGACTCGGAGGCAGACGCTCAGCAACAGAACAGAAGGTTTATTGCGCGTCTCAATATATAGTGGCACACAGGTGACGTCATTTGCACGTGGCTCCCTTGCGTCTTGTCACACAGAGAGCGGCGTCTGATGCCGCGTCCTAACACGACCCATCTTTCTTTAGGTAGAACAACTGGCGATGCCCATGGACTGTTGGATGGCTGACCTACACCGCGATTCAGCATGTCACCCACTTGTTCGTCAACGACGCGCCGTCCCGTCGACGATATGAGGTATGGCTGCTGCTGCGGCGGCGTGCGGGCACCTGTATGATGCAGTTACATACAGTTGACGTTCAGCCAAGGGTATTGCGGTAGATGTCGAAAGCATGACGAAGTTTCTCAAGGAGGCCGAGGAGTTCCTCTCGTTGCGTTGGGGTTAAGTCGTCGTCGATGACATGGCGGAAAGCCTCTTGAGGCAATGGCGCAGTTGGAGAACTATAAGAGAGGATGTTCATCTCCGCCGACCCGGTCATCTGAGATGGCTAACTTAGTAATGGGTTCGTCAGGCTCCACAGTACCGAAAGACTCACCGTGAACAAGCAATGTAATCGGGAAGGGGAATCGGTTACAGAAGAGGTGCTAAGCCACACAATCTTGAAGGGCAAGCGGAGCGGTTGGGAGTGGTACGAGGTGTCGATTGATGAAAGCAGCCGAAGGTGTGAAGAGCACATTCGCGTCAGAAGCTGACAGCATACAGGTGCGATGACAGACGTATGCGGAGGGATTAGGATGTCATCTGCAATAATCAACTTGGGGCGAGTGAGCGGTAATTCGTGAGATATGGCACAGCCAAGTGAATAGAAGGTGTCTTCTGCTCGGAAACAATCGATGACGGCCTGGTGACGCGAGAGGGATTCCCCTCCTAAGGTGGTGGTGTGCGAACAGGGGGCGAAACGACGAAATAGACGGCGTAGAGCTCCCGTCGAATGAGGTGAACACCTTGAGTAAACACCGCTTGACGTGCTCTGCTACGACTGTGCCAAGTAATGTGCCAAAGAAGGGCATTGTCACCTTTCGAAATGAACGGCACACTTTTTCGGCATTTACGGACACAGTAGCACCAATGTCAATGGACGCAAACAAAGAAACGCCTTGACGACATCTATAACATTTGTTGCCATCTATAACATTTGCATATAAAGACGACATCTATAACATATGTCGGCTAGCGAAGAGGGCTTGGGCACTTCGACGATGACGAAGTTCTTGAACTGCGCCACTTTGTTTTCTGGTTCGGTAGAAAATGGACGCCGGTGCATCGGGGAGAGTGAGCGACAATGACGAGGGTGACAGTGGAGGGGCTTTTCGAAATCAGCATTTGAAAAGCATCATCATCAATACCCTTCAGTATGGGGTTGATTATTTCTCCCTCCGGCATTCTTACATCGACATGATTACACAAATGGATCAAATCATCTAGATAACTGGTAAAATTCCCACCGGGCTGCTGAGATCGATACTGAATGCGTTGCTCCCCACAAAGCTTTGGAAACGCAAGACGTCTGAATACTTCGCTGAACCTTGTTTTGAACGCAGGTGGGGACGTCTGTTTCGTGGTTTCGGAAACACAGGTGGACGATTCCGGCCAGGTAGGAAGATACGGTGGCCAGTTTCGCGACGTCGTCTTTGTCCCATTTGTTGTGGACACTCACACATTTGTAGGAGGTGAGCCAGTCATAAAGGCACCCTGAAACGGTTTTGGTGATCTCGCCCAAATGTGCTGCACCGATAGCCTTGTGATCCTTAGTGTAACAAGCTAGTCCTTCTGATCATTACCGTAACAATATCAGCACTCTTCGTTAAGCGTGTAATTTACTGCAAAGTTTTACATACGCACATCGTGAGAGATCGACGCGACTCGAAGCGTTTTCAACCGCCCCTTCCCACGAAACGGAGTCCACGTGACGTCATGAGCACTGAAGGGTAGCCAACGGCATCATCGCGGCATCTGGCGACGCACAAACGAGTCCCCGAAGCACTATTATAGAGGCTAGCACTGCCGAGGCCGGCTACCTCAGTAAAGACATCGCGGCGCTATGTCGCTACGGAGGGCTCTGCACAGCGGCTGACGTGGGAGGTGCAGTCGTCGCTAGCGCGCACTCCGCAGCTGTTCGAGTTGAGGAGGAACAGCAGTGGTAAGGAGGAAGGCAACAGAAATGAGCCCGTAGCTACCTTAGCGCAGGCTGCTTCGCCATATTTATGGTGTGAATGATTTCACAATTGTGTTGCCTAATCAATGATACAATGTCAAAAAAAGACGTTTCAGGGACCCTTTAACGTCGTGGTCATCGGTGCAACTGAATATTGGAGGATCCTGCTGACGGAGCATTTCAAGGCAGATGTCAGTCTGGGGAGACGCTGTTGACTAGCTCGAATCTGTGTCGGTAGCCATCGTGGGAAGGACAGTCCGGCTGCGCAGTTCCAGGATGAAAGAGCTCCAGCAATCCTCCACCAATTGTGACAAGGAAGCCCAATGTGGTTGTAGATGATGAGGTCGACACCGACTGGAAGGTACAATAGCGTAGGCTTAACCAGCCAAAGCAGCAACGACGTTGGCTTGCGCTCCATTAGCATAGCATTGGCGATCCGGCTGCGGAGCTTTCGAGGGCGCGCTTCTTCATTACAGATACTACAATCACGCATAGTCGGCAGTTCACATGGGGCACTGCCTCCAGGATCAGCCGACCCACTTAAAAAAGGGAACACCCTTTTGTCCTTGCTTGTGTTTAAAATGTAGACGTAGCAAGCACACAGACACACATCCAACTTACCAAGTGGCACGGGGATATCGTGTTTGCTTGGGTCCTGGAGGCGCCAAGAAAGCACGGTACCACTTCGCCACAGCGGCGTTTCCTACACGCTGTATAAAGGAAATAAACCTATTGCACGTTAATTTGCAGTGATGGTGCTTGTGTAACGGGAATTGCGCTACTAATGTGCAGTAAAGACTATAACAGCACTGCATATGCTCTGTAACCATTCCGTATGCTTTGGTACTCGATCCCGTAGGAATACTTAAACGAACCACGCATATGATAGGTAGCACGCCAGCGCAGCGTATAGCGAATTTCTTTTCGACTAAGCAGACATCTGTGCTTTGGAATAACGTGAGTACAACGTTACCTCGCACCATAACCTGCTAGCATTCAGCCGCCAGTTGGCTGTTGACGTTTCTGGTTAGCCCACGTTAAGCATGTTGACGATTGTACTGACGCCCTTTGCACAAAATTCTCGATCCGACTGGTCACACATGGCTCAATTCTAAACAATTCGTCATAAGCAATTTTTTGCTCACAGTTATTGTACCTGTCTCATCGTACTGGCCAAGGGATTAATCTATGGCCCACGATTGGCTTACATACTGCTCCTGCACATGGCAACGCTGCTGTGGGAAGACATATGGAACTTCTCACCTATGAATAGTAAGACTGTAACCCACACATATGTTACAACAACGTGAGCACACATGGAAGAGGCAGTGCGCGCCCGTGTCGCATCACGTGACAAATGGATGCAGTGGCACGAACTGTGCAAAAAAAGTGTTCATGAAAACTAATTCATTATTAATGAGGCTACAAGCCGACATTTCCTTTTAGTGGATGGCTGATACTTTCGCGAGCGTTTTCAAGTTTAGTGCTCTGCCCCGCCACGGTGGTCTGGTGGTTAGGGTACTCGGCTTCAGATGCGAAGGTCGCGGTATCGAATCCCGGCCTCGGCTGCTGCATTTAGATGGAGACTAAATGTTGAGGCCCATGTGGTGTCGGATGTCAGTGCACGTTAAAGAACCCCAGGTGGTCGAAACTTCCGGAGACCTGCACTACGGCGTCTCTCATAATCAGAGCTGGTTTTGGGACGTTATACCCTACAAATCAACCGAGTTTAGTGCTCTGTCATCGCTCTTGTGTTACGAATTCTAAATACACATTAATAATGTCACATTACTTAATGCGATTATGAATTAATGCTTGAATATCAATAATTTAGTGTTGAAATAAAATACACGAGACAATACTCAGATGCATGATCTTTCTCCTCGCACAAATCCTGTTGCACATAAATCAGAGAAATCACCAGAAGAACAATAATTCTGGTGGTCCAAGTAACGGTTGTCCAAAGAGGCAACAGCGACGATTTTTCTATATACAATATGGAGAAGTCATGCTGTATGTGCGCTATATGTACGTGGTGCCATATTAAGAACAAAGAAAACAACTCCGCTCCGATCAGAATACACCATCCAAAACGAGGCCCGACCCAAAGACCGGAGCTTCAGGCTCAGGCCCGGCCCAAGTCCGCCTTCAATCTTACTTTTTCCCGAAGGCTGAGGCGGGCCCGTATTTGTGGGTATACCTCAGCCCGCGCAGTGCTCTAGCGCTACAGATCTGATACAGGCTTCGCATCATCGACTGACTGAGGCATCCGACGTGCGCATCTTGGACTCTTGGGAGCCCATCTGCGCATGGTGTACTGCCTCAGCGTCACCAACTGGTCTCCTTTCGCCTGCTATAAAGCTGTCAACGAATGCTCTGCTCTTCAGTGGGTCTGCGGCAGCACGATGCACACTTGGTTCAGGCTTGTCTGCACTGTCTTTCAGAATGCCGCTTGCAGCGAATCCAGATGTCTTCAGGAATTTGCTCCTTCTGCGCATGATTACATTTCCACATCCTTCGAGAAACTGCCCGGTGCCGCCAGATCGGACGGTCTGTACAGGCTTCGCATCATCGACTGACTCAGGCATCCGACTTGCACATCTTGGACTCTTGGGAGCCCATCTGCGCATGGTGTACTACCTCAGCATCACCAACTGGTCTCCTTTGGCCTGCTATAAAGCCGTCAACGAATGCTCTGCTCTTCAGTGGGTCTTGCAGCAGCACGATGCACACTTGGTTCAGGCTTGTCTGCACTATCAGATTGCCGCTTGCACCGAATCCAGATGTCTTCAGGAATTTGCTCCTTCTGCGCATGATTACATTTCCACATCCTTCGAGAAACTGCGCGGTGCCGCCAGATCGGACGGTCTGATACAGGCTTCGCCTCATCGACTGACTCAGGCATCCGACTTGCGCATCTTGGACTCTTGGGAGCCCATCTGCGCATGGTGTGCTACCTCAGCGGCACCAACTGGTCTCCTTTGGCCTGCTATAAAGCCGTCAACGAATGCTCTGCTCTTCAGGGGGTCTTGCAGCAGCACGATGCACACTTGGTTCACGCTTGTCAGCACTGTCTTTCAGGTAGGGCCGAAATACGATTTTCCTTGTTATCGGAATGATGATCGATGTTTAGTGCTGCTGCCTGACCCACTGCTGGCGGCATTGTATTTTAAAGCGAAGCTTTGTACCTCTACCAGCCAAGGGTTCTGTCGTATCCGTCGTTGTAAGCAGAAAACGATCCCGACGAACCGCTCGCGCTCGGCGCGTGCCTCCCGGCGCGCTACCTCTCTCACTCTTCCATGTGCTGTCTTGTGTGTGAGAGAGAGAGAGAGACAGAGAGAGAGAGAGCGAAAGGCGCGCGTTGCCTATGGAAACGCTCTTTCTTCGATGAACGCTCGACAAGCTCGCAAAGAAGGAGAACGCGCCCTTACCCGCGAGAGACGAGGTTGAGGCAGGCAGCGTCTTCTAGCGAGCTTCAAAACAAGCTTCAAATTGATGAGCCAACATGATGGATGATAAGGGCTGCGGGCAAACAACGGAAACAGGCTCGGCGCGGTCCGTAAGATTAGATTGCAGCTGTTGCAAAGCTTATGCAGCTGCTTGAAAGAGGGTTGACGTCATTCGAAACCCTTCCAGCCTAGTAACTGGTTCGGTTCATTTCTAGACTACCCCACTATGGGTAGACCACGGAAAGTAAAGACGGCAGAAGAAGAACGTGAATATAAGGCTCGGCGGAAAGAACACAATCGTCTCGCTCAACAGCGTCGTAGGCAAAACCCAGCAGCTCACGCCGTCACCGTGAGGGTGGCGTAAAAAGCTTCGCTTTCCAACCCCCTTCACAGGGTGGATTGGCGGGCAATTTTTTTCTGTCAGTAGAATCTTAGAAGGATTGAATGCTGGGCGAGTTGGTAATCCATGACATATCGTGCCTAGAATATGCTCTGCGCAAATCGTGTTCACATCAAATGTCGGAGGCTTTCAATAACCAGCTTAACAGGCTCAGGTTATCTAACTTTCCGGAAGTGAATCTGGCTTCCCTCAGCGAAAGGTTATTGATTAAGTTCAAGCAGGAGAGCAAGGACGTTGGTAACAAGGTGGGCAGAGATAAAGATAAGCCCACCATAAGCATTTCGTATCTACATGAGTTTTCCCACCGTATGAAAAAGGTTGGAAATCGATTTGGTGTTAAGGTGGTTCTTTCATCAAGGAACAAGTTGGGTCGTATATGCGGAATGGTAGATAGGAAGGTTGAAGGTAAAGAAAAAATGTGGAGTGTATGTGATGTTAACCACCGAGACCGGGACGGTTTGACTGAATGTGGAAAGGGTGCAGTGTACCTCATTCCCTTGTCTTGCGGAAATGTTATATCGGCCAAACCGGCAGATGTGTGAACAATCGGTTGATGGATCACAGGGCTTCATTGAAGGCCCACCTTTCATGTAATTTATGCTTACATTGCAGAGATTGTAAATGTCATCCGCTGTTGCGCCAAACGAAAGTGCTGTCCCGGCATAAAGATAGGAAAGGGCGAGAGGTTGCTGAGGTGTTTTTCATTCATAAGTATGGCAATATGTGCGTCGCTAGGCCTTCGGTTCTCTTGCACCAACTGGAGATTGATTATTTAACCGCCATTCTCTAATCGGTCCACGTGATTTCATCCCGTTCTTTATATATGTGGTCTTTCTTCAATAAATCTGCAGTTGCTAGTCTGCGCTTGTGCGTGTGTCTCCCTTGTCCGTGTTTATTTCGCGCAGTTCGTTTCTGTCAGTAGAATCTTGTTGTTATCCGGTGATGCTGAGAGCAATCCTGGTCCTGATAAGTTGAACGAAACACAGTCCCAGTTGCTCGAGGTTCAACGAAAAATTCGCTTTGAGCTGTCTTCACTGACAGCTAGGTTTGCTTCTGTCGAAGAAAGGCTAAATAGCCTTGAGGCCTCAGCATTGTCAACCACGGAAGTACTCCCACTCGTTCAGCAGCTTGAATAAACTGTAACTCACCTCACTAACTTGGTGTCGAAGTTAGACAGCCGTTCTGAGGAACTTGAAAACAGGTCCCGTACAAATAACATTGTTGTCTATGGACTGCCTGAACCCAACTCCGAGTCCCCTGAGCAACTGCTTGATTGGTTCAAGTATCTGATGTCTGATAAACTTGGTTTACAGTGCACCGACATCGAACGGTGGCACAGGCTTGGAGCACGTAAAGGTGAAAAGCAGCGCCCTGCTATTGTTTAATTTTTAGACTACATATCTAAGCTTTCCATATTAAAGAACGCTCGAAAGCTGAAAGGAACACAAATATATGTACATGAGGACTTCTCAGAGCGCGTTCGAAAGGTACGCAGCGCCCTTTGGAAACTTTCAGCCAGTCAAAGAAAAACGGCCACCATGTCTCGTGTGCAGTATGATTCACTGTTGACTGACAATGTACGCTATGCGTTAAATGAAACGGGCGACTCTATCATTAAAGTCAAGAAGCAAATGTCTCAGCCTCATGGAACTTGACTCCACTGTGATAACTTTTCGTTAGGAAATATTAACGCCCGCAGTATTGTCAACAAGGTTGACGACTTTCATCACTTCGTTGCATGCTATCATCCTTCTTTAATATGCGTTACAGAAACGTGGCATAATGAGCATATCTTAGACTCTAAAATTGTACCACCAGGTTACAGTGTCCTCCGTAAAGATAGATATGGCCGACGTGGTGGCGGAGTCGCGCTCTTTGTGAAACAAGACATTGAATTTACTGTGCTTCCCGATGTGACCAAATGTGAATCTATGTGGTGTAAAATTAGCAGTTGTGGTCTCACGTTAGCTATTGGGGCTGTTTACCGCCCACCTGATGCGGGTTTTGATGTCTTTTTTGACATTACGGATTATATAACCAAGCATAAACTAGACTGCGGCAAACTAGTAACCACTCGTGACTTCACTGCCCCCGCCGTAGACTGGCAGACACTATCACCAGATGGCCATCACAAGGTCACCGGTGATTACTTGATCGACATAGCTATATTCATTTGATCTAACGCAAATTGTCTCTTCTGTAACCCGCGAAAACGCAATTCCTGATCTTGTCTTCGTTAATGAGCAGCTTAAACTCTATGGTTATCATTGTGATATTGTTGAAGGCCTGTCGGATCACAAGGGTGTCATAGTTGATTTTAATTTAGCGATAGTACCTAAGCTTTCTTTACATCAAACTGTTTTGAACTTCGAGCATGCTGATGATAATTCCATACTCGAGATGCTTGCATCCTCTTTTGATGAGTTTTTAAGCAATGCATGCCATTGCCATGTCGATGTATTACTGAGCCATTTTAACACAATTGTTCATCGATGTATCACCGCTTTCATACCAACTAAATGTATAAAGCGCAATCCCAAGCATCCTTGGTACACCCGAGAAATCATACACTTGATTCGTCGTATCAGGCGTCACCGCAAGGCTCTCAATCCAACAAAATCTTCTGTGTTAGCTACACTAAAAAGTAGTTTAAAATCCGCTATGTTGAGTGCAAAAAGTTTCTATTTTAATAATACCTTGTCGTCGTTCATAAAAGATAAGCCATCGAAGTTCTGAAACTCAATCAGTCCGCCAATCCTCATTCATTATTTCTGATAAACCGTGCTGTGATGATCTTACCATTACTGAAGGATTTAATCAATACCTTCAGTCGGTTTTCACTTGTGATGATGGGCTCACCCCCCCCCACACACACATTTCACCCTAACTATTCACCACCTCCTTTTCCTGGCATGATAATCACTTCTGCTGGTGTATGTAACCTAATTCTCAATATCGATACAAAGAAAAGTATTGGCGCAGATAATATACCTAATATGTTTTTGAGGCGTTACTCTGAATGGACATCTCGGTACTTATCAGTCATTTTTTCAAAGTCTATAGAGCCATCTACAGTTCCGTTACTCTGGAAATGTGCCAAGGTTGTTCCCATACACAAGGATGGCAATAAACAGGCGGTGGGTAACTATCGGCCACTTTCGTTATATCAACATCTTGCAAATTATTGGAGCACATCATCCATAAACATATCATAGAGTACTTGTTCGAACACAATATTCTCTCGCATGCTCAAGATGGTTTCCGTTCTGGCTTTTCGACGCTAACGCAATTACTAGAGTTCTCCCACGATATCGCATCCACACTTAATATTAGAGGACAGCTTGATGCCATTTTCATTGACTATAGTAATGCTTTTGACACAGTGTGTCATAATAAACTTCTCACTAAACTCAGGGCGATAATTCCCGACCTCAAACTCATAGCCTGGATACAAGACTACCTGAGCTCTAGAACCCAATACGTTGCATTTAACCATGTTCACTCATCCCAGGTCAGCGTTGCGTGCGGCGTGCCACAAGGATCCGTACTGGGTCCTTTACTCTTCATCATCTACATAAACGACGTCGTTGAGGTAACTGCTAGGACTTATGTTAAATTACGACTCTCTGCCTATGACTGCGTTATTTATTCCGCTGTCGCTAGCCCTCAAGATCAGTTAGGGTTAAACAAAGCTTTTGTCCGTTTTTGTGACTGGAGTAAAACGTAGCAGGTGTCACTGAATTTCAAGAAAACAGTCTCAATGACTTTCTCAAATAAAAAAGAACCGTTAAAATTTACCTATTTTAATCAGGACCAGAAGCTTGCAAGTGTAAACATGTTCAAATATCTTGGTGTTACTTTCTCCCCTGATCTTAGATGGCATCCTCACATTAAGCACATCACAAATAAGCCGTTAAGCAAACTGGGTTATCTTAAAAGAAACCTCAGAGATGTGTCAAAGGACTGTAAACTGGTGGCGTACAGATCACTCATAAGGCCGCTACTTGAGTATGCGTCCATCGTGTGGTCACCACATCATGACAGAGACATAAATATGCTGGAGTCTGTTCAGAAGAAAGCCGTTGGATTCATATGTAATCGCTACGATCGCCATTTTTCACCAACATTACACTCTAACAAGCTGCAGCTAAGTTATTTAGCCGTCAGGCGTACTTGTGACCGTCTTAGCCTGCGGCACAAAATTGCTCACGGGAAAACATTTATCAATGCACCTATTGCTTTTGTTAACCCTTCCACTAGAGTCACAAGGAGAAGTCACCACCTTAATATAGTCCCTTTCCAATCATCCATTGATTGTTTTAAGTTTTCCTTTTTTCCTCATACTATTGACATTTGGAATGGTCTTCACGGCCCCCTGCGCGAGTTGTCCCATGATGAATTTGTGGAACAATTGCCCAACTTTGTTCACTGATGAACTGTGTGTTTCCTGGTGTAATCATCTTTATTTTCAATGTATACATTTCTTCCTATCGTATTTCTAGTTTATGTATGTACTCATTTCCGCAATATCTTGCTATGCAAGATGGCAGTATATGTAAATAAACAAAATAAATACAGACACGTCATCATAGGTGTTCCCTATTTTGCGCGGGTTCGTCCGCTTCTCGTGCGTATCGCTTTGCTCCAAACAGAGAGAAAGGGTTCTGGGGGGTGAAGAATCGGTTCAGTGGTGGGATCGAATGAAATAAAATCCAGTGCTGCAACTAATTTTAGGGGCGAAGCTCCTTAGGGCGTGAGTCTGTCCTTCCTCCGATGTAGTATGTAGCCACCTGTAGTTTTATGAAGTGCTCACTAGATGGCGTGATGGCGCTGCGGTGCTCGCTTCATTGAGATGTAGGGAACGCGTAGTATGGGAGTCTGTCTGTCTCTGTCTGTCTGTCTGTCTGTTCGTCCGTCCGAGCGCTGCGGTGCTGCTTAGCTAGTACGTGAATTGATGGCGCGGAGGCGCTCGCTGCGTGCACAAGTGTGATAGGAGAGCACCAGACGGCGACACACAGTGTTTGTCACGTCTTTGATGATGTACTGGGCAAGATTCACGGAAGATTCACGGTTTTTACCGATGAACTCCGGAGCTTCGCCCACTGATCATATTTACTCCGTGGATATGCGTGGATGTTTTTTTTATTAATGATTAACTTTGAAAGTTTATTCCAACTTTGAACATTGCCATAATTTTAAAACTCCTGTACATTCAGCAGCACTTACTCAAGCTAGAGGATAGTTGGAATATTAACAGCTAGCTGCTAAGGCCTAGGCTGAGCCATGCCGAGCATCCGCAGTCAGCAGTGGAGTTGTCACACAGAAAAGAATCGCTCGTGACGCACACTGACAATATAGAAATGGTTGCGCAAAAAGCAAAAACAATTGCCTTGCCCACCGCTAAAATAGCGATCTGGCGTACTTCACATCCTTGCCCAGGTCAGCTGGTTATTCACATGTAACAGGTGTTGAACTGGCTTCACTTCTTGGGGAATGTAAGACGGATATGCGTTTTGTAGTCGCTAGTTTTAGGCAGCACACTCACAGGAGAATTGCGGCAATCTCGAATGGAACACCTTTGGGCTCCATGATGGGAACGCTGTTGAGGACAACGTGGGAAATCAAATTGGCGTCTTGTATGTTCGTGCCGTAAGCCATGACTCCAGCAAGGCTCGCGGTTAACCTGTTCATACAAACAAGAAAACAAGTGAACGAGTTGAGAACGCGCGAGAGACAGCCACGACGTTAAGATGGCAAGACGGCCTCTGATACCACTGCAGGTGACACTACACCGCCACCAAGTAATATGAATCTGTAAGAATAACTTGCAACAAACCACTGAGCATACCCGAATCTGGATCATATAGGCCTTATGCAATACTGCTGCCATCTGTCGGAAGTTTGGCGAAGCTACTGCCGCAGCGCCATGTTCGAAGCATCTGCGCATCTGCCCGAGTTGTGCCAGCAGTCTTTGTTGCGTTGCCCGTGCTGCTATCACACGTATGCACGAGATGCTTCGATCGCAATTAATCAGCGTTTGAAAATGTATGAGGGGTAGCCTAGGGACCCTTCCGCGTTAGCAGCATTCACGACCGTGTCTCTGACAAATATTATGCGTCGAACACCGCCTCGCAACTACAACGACGACGGGGCTACAAGTTCGCCCAGGAATGGTATGATCTTGCGCGTTGAGAACGAAGCAGTGCACCATGTATCAAACGTTCTTTTTCTGTTTTCGTGTGCCGTATAAATCGTTCATTGTCATCTGGGTGCCGTTCAGGAATATGGTGTAGTGGCTCTTGCATGCTACTTTGCTCAGCGACAAACGTTACGAGCCAGAAGCTGAGCGACGTTCGTTTGAACAAGCTGGAGTGTAGTAATGTCCCCAAAGCCTTTCTCGTGCTCTCTCGCTCCCTTTTATGGTGCTTAGAACGGATAACGATGTCAGTCAGAAAGATAACATGGTTATTCTGCGTATGCCTTCGGCCACCGTTCGTTGTGCCGCTTACGAGAATTTCTGGTCTTTCTTTAGTGTCCCGTTTCTTGTACGCGGCGTTGCGACAATGCGCTACTTTCTGTACGTTGATCATAAAGGGGCCTGCCTACTTCATGGTGAATGCCAATAACAGTTTCGGGACTTTCGATTTATGCCTTCCTTAAGCGCGTACCACCAAGAGAAATGTTTAATGGCAGGTATTCCTAGAAGAAAAAAAATGATAACGCGGTCTAAATGATCGCTATTACATGGGCCAAATATGCGAATCAAGCTTTTTTATTAAGTGAGTTGTGTGGAAAGCAATATCAAATTGCCATCGAGAATCGATTGGATAAAGCGACACCGTGACCGAGGATAATCAAGAAGCAGCTGCGCCCCATTTTGACATTACTGACGGCATAAAAGGAGCCTTATTCTTACTATGTTCCCATTTGGTTGCACAGCTGACACCGAAAATGAAGCACAGCACTCAATCAGTTAACGAGGCAATGATGGGACTGCCCCGCCACGGTGGTCTAGTGGCTATGGTACTCGCGTGCTGATCAGAGGGTCGCGGGGTTGAATCTCGGCTGCGGCGGCTGCATTTAGATGGAGGCGGAATGTTGAGACCCATGTGCTTTGCGACGTCAGTGCACGTTAAAGAACCCCAGGTGGTCACAATTTCCGGAGCCCTGCACTACGGCGTATCTCATAATCAGAGCTGGTTCTGGGACCGTTAAACCCCAGAAATCAATCAACGATGGGATTTTCACTGCACTCAGCTTTGTGAAAAAATCTGTAGTTCATGCTCGAATAATAAATAATTTGAGCTGGCTCTAGATATTTATTGTACGCTTTATTTTTCCATTCCAGTCTCTCGGGGCTCGCAATTGCTGTGCAATGCCAGTGTTACAGGACCGAAAGAAGAATCCAGACCCTTACACTCTGTGTCTCACATTCACAGCAGACAGCCGTGTGTCGCAGACCCGGTGTACATGCCCCTCCGGAACATCAGGTCTTTGCAACCATTTGACTGTAGTTGTCTTTACTCGTGGCGCACTTTTCGTTCGTTGTAGCTTCTGAGCATCGTTACCCAGAAGCGTTTGCTCATCCTTGCTTGCGCATGCGCTGAAGCGTGACCAGCCTGGCGATGAGGGTCTGTTCGATTCACCTACACTCCTCTGAACCGGTTCACGGCGGTGCACGAGCAGTTCTGGAATTGTGCAGCTGCAGTTCAGTAGTGCAGGTGCTGCGCGACACAAGAAACAAACGGAGAGGTGCCGACATGGTGCAGGCCTCGCTTTTGTGCGCGTAATGGACGCGGTTGAGAGGTCGTGAACGACACCTGCATGGCCAACCTGTGAGGCCTCAACATACGCGTTGCACAGAAAGAGGTGAGGGAGTTCAAACGGCGCCTAGGTCACAATGGCGCGTCGTCTGCTGCCCTCACCCACACGCCTGCACCAAATGGGCACCTTCAAAGGAGCGGATGCAGGAAAATCGTGAACCCGCGCTGCACCTTTCTTGCACCTTTTGACACGAACGACGTGGTTCCGAGGACGCCATCGCTGCACCTCTGAAACGAATGACAAGGTGCGGCACCTTGTGAATTCGTTCAAGGGGTGCAGGTCAATCGAACGGACCCGTAATGTGACAAAACGGCATTTCCTTGCTTTCCTGCCTCATGGACACCTCTAATATTCCTCCACCGTGGTGAGTGCTGAGGATTATTCTCTGTTTTAGCGGATCGTCTCGAACGCCTGGTGAGTATCTCACATTCAATCCCTACTTTTACATATAAAATAGTGTCTCTTGAATAGCTATGTCGCTTTTTGTGACCCTTGATTTGTATACGCGGTGAGATAAGCATGTGTTTTCGGTACAGGTATCCGCGCATCTCCGGTGTATAATCGTATACTGTGCTCACTTTGTGTTCAACCCAAACTGTGGGTCTTAAAGGCATGCCAGGTAAGCGACACGGCTGTGCACCGGCATCAGAAAACATAAAACGTAAGCTTGTGAGAAGCTACCTTGTCGGCGTGCGACGTCAGCTCGCGAGCTCCCGTATCCGCACGTGACAAGCTATCATGCCGAACACCAGAGGCACAAATCAGGATGCCGCAATGGCGACCATTATGTCGTAAAACAAGGGCAACACTAAAAATTTTTTACTCCTTCGTTCTCCCAGAATAAGACACGAGAATCACTGTCTTTCTCTTATTTTTAGGTTGTTCAAGGAGAGAAATACCTTGTAAGAAAGCGGAAGGCACCGGACGAAGACAATGTGAGGCCAAGCTGCTCGTTATCGGGCGCGAGATCTCCGCCCTGTGGAGCCACCACATGCGAAGTCTCGTCGACTGAAAGTATTGCTAGCACTCCCTGCATGCCGCGAACGACCGCCGATGCTTCAGCTTCTTGCGCTCAAGTAGAAAGGGACGACGCTACCAACCAGCATGCAAGCTCATTTACAAATGGCTACATTACGACGCTTCATGAAACAAAGTGTTTTGTGAGACCTGGTGCGCTGCTTACACGACGAGTGTACCTCCGCCTAAGATATCGAGGGACAAATACGCTTGCCTTGCCTTTGTACAGAATGGCTTTTCCAACTGGAAGAAAGCTCTGGAGAGATTTGAAAGCCACGAAGCCTCAAATTTCCACCGTGCAGCCTTAGCAACTAAATCATCTAGAGCTAAGGGTGTGGATGCTGCTTCTAGCTGTAGTAAAGGAAATCAAAATGAAATGAAGAGCGATAGAAAACGCACTGCTAGCCATTGTGTCCTCACAATGGCTAGCAGTGCAGTATTTGGCATCTCAAAGGCTAGCGGCACGTGGCCATTATTACGATGCAGAAAGCAACCTAAGGCCGCTCTTGGAGCTACGAGCAAATGACACACCCGAGCCACAATATTGGCTTCGCCGATCTGGCTTTGCCTTGAGATTTTTAACGAACTGTTGGAAATAATGGCTCATGACGTCCTTCGCTCGCTGACAAAGGAGGTCCGAAAGGAGGGCGTTATACTGTGATAATGGATGAGACGACGGATATATCTGTGAAAGAATAGGTATCCATAAGCTTTCGGATTGTAACGAATAAATTCGAGTTACAGGAGTTTTTTTGTGGTTTATATAACGCAGCAGACACGAAAGCAACCACACTTTTTGCCATCCTGAAGGACATGCTGTGCCGTTTTAACTTGCCAGTCGTCATGTGCCGTGGGCAATGACGGCGCAGCAAATATGCGGGGCAAGCACAATGGGCTCCAAGCGCTCGTGCAGGAGGAAGAACCCCGGGCGTTGTATGTGCAGTGTATGACGCATGTTCTTAACCTTGTGCTGCAGGACATGAGCCACAAAGTGAACATGTGTCGTGACTTCTTGAGCGTGGTGACTGAGCTAATAAGCTTTGTAACGTCGTCTCCCAAACGCGTCGGTTCGTTTCAAGCGCTGCAAGTGGAATATGAAGCTACTAATCTCAGAAGATTTTGTCCCACAAGACGGACGCTCAGGGGTGCTTCTCTCCGCTCGGTCCTTCTCAGTTATATAGAGCTGATTGCATTTTTAAGAGACCTGGCACATGAAGAACGGAATGACTCTGGAGCAAAAGCGAATGGATTTCTGGAAGTGTCGAAATTCGACACTTATTTCATTATTAAACTGCTCCCGGTAATCTCGCTGTTGGAAACTGTAAATCCCGCATTACAGAAGCAAACTCTGACATTCGACCGGAAAGAGAAGATGATATCATGTGTTAAGGACAGTTTAAGTGAACTAAGAGAAGGATTTACGCCGTTTTGGAGCAACACATGTGCAGAGGTAGCTGAACTTGACATTGACGAACCATGTGCTTCAACGCGAAGAGAAAGAAAGGCTCCTGCCCGATGCGATAGTGGATCCGCTAGCCACGTCCACTCGTCCTTTGAAGACATGTATCGACAACGATTCTTCGAGGCCGTTGATGCGGTATGCTCTTCAATGGACGAAAGATCTCCGCTTTCGACATGGAAGCACATGGCTCACATAGAGCGCTTTTTAACAGGTGGCGAAGACAGTAAATACATCTGTGAGTTTTAGGGAAACGATTTGGAGCACAGACGCTTCGAGCTTCACCGTGATATGCTCACTGATATTGCGAAGCAAAGCGATACTCAAATGAACAAATTTCAGGATACCGTTGAACTGTTTTCAGGCGCTAGCGGCGAAGAGCTAAGGACCCTTCTTCCGGAAGTGGCTAAGTGGCTAAGCTTGTTAAAATTGCATTAACCATTCCCGTGACATCATGTACGTCAGAAAGATCGTTCTCCTGTCTCCGTCGCATAAAAACATAAAGGTCAACCACGGGACAGGTCCGCTTGCATCATCTGGTACGTTTGCACGGCCACAAAGATCTTACTCGCAAAATAGACATTAACCGCATTGCAGATAATTTCATAAACCAAACAACTCTCCGCCGAAAGTTTTTTGATTGAGGGCTAAGCTTTGGGTTCATTAGTGCACAAATATTTATTTTTCTTGATGTATATTTATCAGAATACAATTATCGACACACAAGTCACCCTTACTCTGTCCAGTTTAATGCGCGTAATAACATTAAATTATTATAAAGTATCTGCCATCGCTAACTTAGTTTTGTGTAGTTAAAGTTCCTCTTAGCGTATGTATTAATGTGGTGTACCATATTTTATGAGGTTTTGTATTTGGGCATAGCGCGGCGACTAGCGATGTACCACTTTTCGCATTACTGTGTGTGTATTCAGCAGTGCTTTGTAAGCCCCCTGCTTGACCTTCGAGGTTCACAGAGTTGGATAACTGGATAAATCATTTTTCAATTACGTTGGTACGTTATATGAGTACTGACACAAAAATTCTACATCTTGCTTTTTTTTATTTTTCAATAAGTAGCTAATGACACACTTACCCCGGCTGCAAACCTCGAGAGCTCGAGCGCGCGATTGTTAATATTTTGCATACTGTTTTGTGGAGCCCAGACGCACTTTCAGTTTCAAAGAGAAATGAGTGAAGCGGCACCCAGGATGGTATTCATGTAAACATAGCTGACTACATGTGCACACAAAACCACGTTCACGTGAGACCCGCGCGGACAACTCCATTGAGTGAAAGCTCCCTGGGTGCTGCTGTAATCCCCTCTGGGAAGTTTCAAACATGCGTGATCCCTCAAAAAAAGATCACAGCGTATCCACGGAGTGAATGATGATGAGTGAGCGAAGCTCCGGATCGTGCGCGGAATGTGAGACCTCGAGCTGGGGATGAGCCTCCTTGTTGCCAGGGAGGCCGGCATCTGCTGGTGTCCAGACGCGGCTTCTGGAGCGCCGGGGCTGCCAGAAGCATAACGAGCCTGCAGCGGTGCGGTATATAATGTCAGTGGCAAAATTCTGGATAGCAGATTTGAGCGGCTTACAATTGTGGTGGCAGATGTAGAGATGAGCGCAAGCGCGATATGCCTCCTCTGCCACTGTGGAGGAACTGGCGATGATTGAGCTGAAAGTCAGAAGTTTCACCTCGCTCTCAGCTACTGCTGGGGCCTACGGGACCCTGGCGTATATTCCGCTGCGTCCACGTAGACCACGCCATGCTCCTCGATATACTGTTTTGGAGGCCCGAGCTCTTGCCTTTCTGTGTTTCTCGGCTCGCTCAGAATGCATGTTCTTTGGGATGGCGTGCACTTTGAGGTGAGAGCGGAGGTTAGAAAGAGACCCCCTCGGGTGAGCATGTAATTATGGCTAGGTTTGACTGGGATAATAGAGTGCAGCCATACACTGAATTAGACAGACGCGATTTTTGTGCCATAAAGGTGACCTCTATGAGTTCTTCAAAAGTGTTGTCGACATCAAATGTGAAGAATGGTTCGTTGGATCTGCTAGGAGGAAGACGTAGAGTCGTTTTCGTGCTACTACGTAGAAGCACGTAATGCGGTCTCTCCTTTTTTCGGACGGGTACGTACGTGAGGGCATATGTGGTGCGGCTTCTGATGTAAGCCTAGTTTAGTGGAAGCATGTTGCGCTCGCGCAGGGCTCCCCGTTGGTACACTATGTGGCCATTTACTCGGGTGGTTTGCCGAGCATGTGGAAAGCCCTTATGACTTCTCCGTGTGTGCCGTGCGAGTATAGAATTTGCCCTAGCACATGAATTTTAGAGACTAGTGGGATAGGATTGGCACCTAGCGTCAGGGAGATGGGTGGAATTACTAAATTGTGCTACGTGGGGCGGAAGAGGAAGAGCTCTGATTTGGAAGGGGAGCAGGTTAGGCAACGCCCTCGTACATATGTGTCGATGGTGCCCAGTGCCAACTGCAGGTGCTCTTCTATGTCGGCATCACCGACGTGGTTTGCCCAGATAGTGATGTCGTCGGCGTAGAAGAAGCCATCAACATCGGGGATTTTAGCTAGCTGTTGGGGCAGATAAATAAGTGCAATATTGAAAAAATCAGGGATAGCACAGCTCCCTGCGGTGTACCTCGTGCATCAAGTGTGATGCCTAGGAGGCTGTGGTTGCCGAAGGCATGCCTGGCAGTGCGGTGGATGAGGAAGTCTTCGATATAGTTGTACATCTCTGAGCCGAGGCCTAGGGTAGTAAGGTTCTGCAGGACAGCTGAGTGGGTAACGTCATCAAGTGCTTTTGTGAGGTCCACACGTAAAATTACTTTGCTGTCCCGGGTTCAAAAATCAAGAATATTAGGTTTTAGCTGAAAACGTCCTGTGTGCAAAGCAAGGCCAAAGTCCAAACACGCAAGTGAATATAAGTAAGGTTCATGCCGTGTAGGTAATGGCAAAGCCTTGCATGGAGTATATGCTCCACTAGTTTGCCCACAGATGACGTGAGTGCTATGGGCCTGAGGTTTGAGATGAGCAGAAGTTTCCCAGGTTTTGGTTCTGTGCGCCTATTGCCACACCCACTTACATCGGCGAGACAAAAAGAGTTTTCGGAAAGGATACGGCAACACCAAAATGACGCACGTAGCTTCAACGCTACGCGGAACGCGCTCGCAGAACACAGCGGAAAGAAAGACAACCACATCAACTTCGACGACGCCCGGGTCCTCGACACGTAAGGTAACCGCACCAAAAGGCATGAAGTTCTTAGAGTCCTGGCATATCCGAACAACACCTGGAAATATCATCCGCTCAACTCGGACCCTGCCGAGTGTGTATATGGCAACGAAGCACTACGATAGAAGACGATGGAGACAGCGCCGAGGAAGACGACGTTCGCTGATGTTCACGCGGTTGGGGCTCCATCTTGTATGCCTGCGTATCTTGCACTCCTGCGCTACAAAACACAAGTTCACAACGGCGTATCATCCTCAGACAAATGGACTCACAGAGCGGCTCAATAGAACTATAACAGAAATGCTCGCCATGTAT
The DNA here is from genome assembly GCA_013339685.2 of Hyalomma asiaticum. Taxonomy (NCBI): domain Eukaryota; kingdom Metazoa; phylum Arthropoda; class Arachnida; order Ixodida; family Ixodidae; genus Hyalomma; species Hyalomma asiaticum. The sequence goes on from CM023482.1 coordinate 15,340,191, forward strand.
GTTTCTACGGACCACCGTGACTGGGATGCCGCTCTACCATTCGTCACATTTGCCTACAATACGTCCCGTCATGATTCGGCTGGTTTCTCTCCATTTTTTCTTCTGTACGGCCGAGACCCCATCCTCCCTTTTGACATGCTCCTCCCAACCGTACCCGGCGCGACGTCAGAATACGCCCGTGATGCCATCTCTAGAGCTGCAGAGACACGTGAGATTGCTCGTCGTCGTCTTGAGAGTTCGCAGGAAAAGCAACGACGCGCATACGACGCTCGCCACCGTGATGCCCACTTCAGCCCTGGTGACATGGTCCTACTTTGGAAACCATCACGGCGAGTTGGCCTTTGTGAAAAGTTGATGTCGCATATTCAGGCCCCTACCGTGTCTTACGAAAAGTGACTGATGTGACCTACGAGATCCAACCTCTCGACGAGACCTCAGCGCGACCTACTTCTGATATCGTCCACGTCGTGCACCTGAAGCGCTATCACTCGTACCTTCCAAGGGCCGAAACGGCGCCTTCGCCGCCGGGGGTCATGCAACGAAGCACTACGATAGAAGACGATGGAGACAGCGCCGAGGAAGATGACGTTCGCTCATATTCACGCGGACGGGGCTCCATCTTGTGTGGCCCCGCCACGGTGGTCTAGTGGCTATGGTACTCGGCTGCTGATCCGAGGGTCGCGGGATCGAATCCCGGCTGCGGCGGCTGCATTTCGATGGAGGCGAAATGTTGAGGCCCGTGTGCTGTGCGATGTCAGTGCACGTTAAAGAACCCCAGGTGGTCTAAATTTCCGGAGCCCTCCACTACGGCGTCTCTCATAATCAGAACTGGTTTTGGGACGTTAAACCCCACATAACAACAACCATCTTGTGTGCCTGCGTTCTGCCCGTCGTACAAAGCGTGTAAATATATATTAACAATCTTTCTTCCCCGTAACAATATTATATACATGGTCTGCGGAACCAATGGAGAAAACAACACCGCAACAAGAAAGGTGGGATGAACGATGGTGGAGAGAGGGACAATCACTCATAAAAGTCGCTAGCTTCGGAGCCGGCCGGACAGTCACCCCCTGATGAAGAGACCGAATGGGTCTCGAAATGTTGGGTCAGTTTTTAATTTCAATATTAAGAACTTAGATTAAGAAAAGTGGCTAGAGAGTTTGTTCTTTCGTATAATATTTACCGAGCCAGACAGATCTCTGTCAAATATGTTTACATTTAAATAATTGGCCTGCGTATCAGCTTCGCCACAGTGCATGATTGCTAGAGACATTTGGAAAACAGATGCGCAACTCTGTACCTAAAAACGTAGCATATACAGTAACTCTTAATTTCCCCTAGACGAGCACGCCATAAAACTACTAGAAGCGCGTGCTTGACCGAGGCGGGCGCCGTTCATACACCTTCACGGAGGAAGGACAGCTAAGGAGGGTCACTCGCTGCCTTAGCAAAAAGTGTAGCGGAATTCACGTGTTTTCACAATGGCTACTGGGAGACCCTGGTGACGCCATTGTTTCGCGTAGTCTGCGTAACCACCCATAGGACCGCGTAGTTAGCGCAGCCGGCAAGAGTTGCGAATCCGCATTTCTATAGTGTCGTTCTCGTCTGATTTCACTGATGCTGCAAAGTTTTGGAGGGCTACAGCGAGCATTGGTTCTCGCGGACACGTGTTTAGCTCATTGCGTCGTTTAGCTCATGCCGTCCAAAGCGGTTGTTTTCTAAGCCCACGAAGGCTTCTCCAGAAATGCTTGGCGCCAGCAGCTTCTGTCTTCTTTCGCACCGTGCTGTTGCATCCGTCAGCACCGGAGGCTAGAAATTCCTAAGTGGATAACAAAGGTGCCGACGGCTCTTAATGCGAGGGGTGGCGGTGACCTGTTCCCGTGTACAACGGCCACAATTACCGATTGGAAAGCATTGCCCCGTTTGTTCATCGAAGTGTCCGGTGACAAATAGTTGCTTGCAAAAGTTACTGCACATGCGTGAGCAAATGTGTTTTCCACACGAAAAGCTCGATATACAAGCTAGCAGATAAACTAGTTTTTTTCCGTTCACGCCAAATACCTGCCTTTCTCTTTCGTTTCCTTCGCCCCCCCCCCCCCCCCCCCTCTGTGCAAGAGGGAACTTACCACGAGGCTTGACATCCCTGCATTATGTCCCAAAAGCCTTGGGGCTGATCCCGCACCATCGGTGGAACGTGGAGAGGTGAGCGCGCTTAGAGCGAGAAAAGTCAAGCAAAAGCAGTCTCGAAAGGAGAGGTTTTGTGGGAAAATATTCCTGTTGGAACGCAACTTACAAGTGTTTGCAAAGTGCGCGCCGGGGGACGTGCGAGGCAATTTGCAAAGTGTCCAGTTGTTCCGATTCTTTAAAGACTTGGTCGTGGCAATATTATGTTCGGCCAAGTTGGCTTTGAAACGGTCCCAGCCGACCGACCCGTGCTGTAGTAACTTGGCTCAAGTGCCTCGTCCGACATCCATGCAAATTAGAATGACCACTTAAACCGTGGTAGTGACACACATGCAAAAATATTCAGAAAGCCGGGTGAATTCGTGATTGTAAAATCTTCAGTCCGACTTAACGCAGCAATTATTGGCGAAATCCCATTGACGTTTCGCCACCTGCATTATATCCCGAGCAAGCACCCCTACCCGAGCAAGCGCCCTCTAGCCTTTCTCACGAGATTACAAATATGTACCAATGACGAAGCCAGCGCTCCCCTTCCCCTCCCATCATTTTTTTTCGATAGAATCCTGTACAGAATCAGAACGCACTAGAGACCGGCTGCAGTGCTTCCCAGGAATCGAAGTTCTGAGTCTCTAGGTACGATTTCTTATTACTTTTACAGTGTGGTGCCTCGGGGTTGCATTACGAGTTGTACAAACATAAGAACGCCTTTCCCCCTTGTCAAAGCACGCGAGGATCCCTCCCGTTCCTTTTATTAAGTGAGTTGTGTGGAAAGCAATATCAAATTGCCATCGAGAATCGATTGGATAAAGCGACACCGTGACCGAGGATAATCAAGAAGCAGCTGCGCCCCATTTTGACATTACTGACGGCATAAAAGGAGCCTTATTCTTACTATGTTCCCATTGGTTGCACAGCTGACACCGAAAATGAAGCACAGCACTCAATCAGTTAACGAGGCAATGATGGGCCTGCCCCGCCACGGTGGTCTAGTGGCTATGGTACTCGCGTGCTGATCAGAGGGTAGCGGGGTTGAATCTCGGCTGCGGCGGCTGCATTTAGATGGAGGCGGAATGTTGAGACCCGTGTGCTTTGCGACGTCAGTGCACGTTAAAGAACCCCAGGTGGTCACAATTTCCGGAGCCCTGCACTACGGCGTATCTCATAATCAGAGCTGGTTCTGGGACCGTTAAACCCCAGAAATCAATCAACGATGGGATTTTCACTGCACTCAGCTTTGTGAAAAAATCTGTAGTTCATGCTGGAATAATAAATAATTTGAGCTGGCTCTAGATATTTATTGTACGCTTTATTTTTCCATTCCAGTCTCTCGGGGCTCGCCATTGCTGTGCAATGCCAGTGTTACAGGACCGAAAGAAGAATCCAGACCCTTACACTCTGTGTCTCACATTCACAGCAGACAGCCGTGTGTCGCAGACCCGTTGTACATGCCCCTCCGGAACATCAGGTTTTTGCAACCATTTGACTGTAGTTGTCTTTACTCGTGGCGCACTTTTCGTTCGTTGTAGCTTCTGAGCATCGTTACCCAGAAGCGTTTGCTCATCCTTGCTTGCGCATGCGCTGAAGCGTGACCAGCCTGGCGAGGAGGTTCTCTCACTATCCCAAACTTGCGGCCTCAGATAGGGTCTGTTCGATTCACCTACACTCCTCTGAACCGGTTCACGGCGGTGCACGAGCAGTTCTGGAATTGTGCAGCTGCAGTTCAGTAGTGCAGGTGCTGCGCGACACAAGAAACAAACGGAGAGGTGCCGACATGGTGCAGGCCTCGCTTTTGTGCGCGTAATGGACGCGGTTGAGAGGTCGTGAACGACACTTACATGGCCAACCTGTGAGGCCTCAACATACGCGTTGCACAGAAAGAGAAGGTGAGGGAGTTCAAACGGCGCCTAGGTCACAATGGCGCGTCGTCTGCTGCCCTCACCCACACGCCTGCACCAAATGGGCACCTTCAAAGGAGCGGGTGCAGGAAAATCGTGAACCCGCGCTGCACCTTTCCTGCACCTTTTGACACGAACGACGTGGTTCCGAGGACGCCATCGCTGCACCTCTGAAACGAATGACAAGGTGCGGCACCTTGTGAACTGGTTCAAGGGGTGCAGGTCAATCGAACGGACCCGTAATGTGACAAAACGGCATTTCTTTGCTTTCCTGCCTCATGGACACCTCTAATATTCCTCCACCGTGGTGAGTGCTGAGGATTATTCTCTGTGTTAGCGGATCGTCTCGAACGCCTGGTGAGTATTTCACATTCAATCCCTACTTTTACATATAAATAGTGTCTCTTGAATAGCTATGTCGCTTTTTGTGACCCTTGATTTGTATACGCGGTGAGATAAGCATGTGTTTTCGGTACAGGTATCCGCGCCTCTCCGGTATATAATCGTATACTGTGCTCACTTTGTGTTCAACCCAAACTGTGGGTCTTAAAGGCATGCCAGGTAAGCGACACGGCTGTGCACCGGCATCAGAAAACATAAAACGTAAGCTTGTGAGAAGCTACCTTGTCGGCGTGCGACGTCAGCTCGCGAGCTCCCGTATCCGCACGTGACAAGCTATCATGCCGAACACCAGAGGCACAAATCAGGATGCCGCAACGGCGACCATTATGTCGTAAAACAAGGGCAACACTAAAAATTTTTTACTCCTTCGTTCTCCCAGAATAAGACACGAGAATCACTGTCTTTCTCTTATTTTTAGGTTGTTCAAGGAGAGAAAATGGAGAAAAATACCTTGTAAGAAAGCGGAAGGCACCGGACGAAGACAATGTGAGGCCAAGCTGCTCGTCATCGGGCGCGAGATCTCCGCCCTGTGGAGCCACCACATGCGAAGTCTCGTCGACTGAAAGTATTGCTAGCACTCCATGCATGCCGCGAACGACCGCCGATGCTTCAGCTTCTTGCGCTCAAGTAGAAAAGGGACGACGCTACCAACCAGCATGCAAGCTCATTTACAAATGGCTACATTACGACGCTTCATGAAACAAAGTGTTCTGTGAGACCTGGCGCGCTGCTTACACGATGAGTGTACCTCTGCCCAAGACATCGAGGGACAAGTACGCTTGCCTTGCCTTTGTACAGAATGGCTTTTCCAACTGGAAGAAAGCTCTGGAGAGATTTAAAAGCCACGAAGCCTCAAATTTCCACCGTGCAGCCTTAGCAACTAAATCATCTAGAGCTAAGGGTGTGAATGCTGCTTCTAGCTGTAGTAAAGGAAATCAAAATGAAATGAAGAGCGATAGAAAAGGCACTGCTAGCCATTGTGTCCTCTCTGCAGTATTTGGCATCTCAAAGGCTAGCGGCACGTAGCCATTATTATGATGCAGAAAGCAACCTAAGGCAGCTCTTGGAACTACATGCAAATGACACACCAGAGCCACAATATTGGCTTCGCCGATCTGGCTTTCCCTTGATATTTTTAACGAACTGTTGGAAATAATGGCTCATGACGTCCTTCGCTCGCTGACAAAGGAGGTCCGAAAGGAGGGCGTTATGCTGTGATAATGGATGAGACGACTGATATATCTGTGAAAGAATAGGTATCCGTTTGCTTTCAGATTGTAACGAATAAATTCGAGTTACAGGAGTATTTTTGTGGTTTATATAACGCAGCAGACACGAAAGCAACCACACTTTTCGCCATCATGAAGGACATGCTGTACCGTTTTAACTTGCCAGTCGTCATGTGCCGTGGGCAATGACGGCGCAGCAAATATGCGGGGCCAGCACAATGGGCTCCAAGCGCTCGTGCAGGAGGAAGGACCCCGGGCGTTGTATGTGCAGTGTATAACGCATGTTCTTAACCTTGTGCTGCAGGCCATGAGCCACAAAGTGAACATGTGTCGTGACTTCTAGAGCGTGGTGACTGAGCTAATAAGTCTTGTAGCGTCGTCTCCCAAACGCGTCGGTTCGTTCCAAGCGCTGCAAGTGGAAGATGAAGCTACTAATCCGAGAAGATTTTGTCCCACAAGATGGACGCTCAGGGGTGCTTCTCTCCGCTCGGTCCTTCTTAGTTATATAGAGCTGATTGCATTTTTCAGAGACCTGACACATGAAGAACGGAATGACTCTGGAACAAAAGCGAATGGATTTCTTGAAGTGTCGAAATTCGACACTTATTTCATTCTTAAACTGCTCCTGGTAATCTCGCTGTTGGAAACTGTAAATCCCGCATTACAGAAGCAAACTCTGACATTCGACCGGACAGAGAAGATGATATCATGTGTTCAAGACAGTTTAGGTGAACTAAGAGAAGGATTTACGCCGTCTTGGAGCAACACATGTGCAGAGGTAGCTGAACTTGACATTGACGAACCATGTGCTTCAACGCGAAGAGAAAGAAAGGCTCCTGCCCGATGCGATAGTGGATCCGCTAGCCACGTCTACTTGTCCTTTGAAGACATGTATCGACAACGATTCTTCGAGGCCGTTGATGCGGTATGCTCTTCAGTGGACGAAAGATATCCGCTTTCGACACGGAAGCACATGGCTCACATAGAGCGCTTTTTAACAGGTGGCGAAGACAGTAAATACATCTGTGAGTTTTATGGAAGTGATTTGGAGCACAGACGCCTCGAGCTTCACCGTGATATGCTCACTGATATTCTGAAGCAAAACGATACTCCAATGAACAAATTTTAGGATACCGTTGAACTGTTTTCAGGCGCTAGCGGCGAAGAGCTAAGGACCCTCCTTCCGGAAGTGGCTAAGTGGCTAAGCTTCTTAAAATTGCATTAACCATTCCCGTGACATCATGTACGTCAGAAAGATCGTTCTCCTGTCTCCGTCGCATAAAAACATAAAGGTCAACCACGGGACAGGTTCGCTTGCATCATCTGGTACGTTTACACGGCCACAAAGGTCTTACTCGCAAAATAGACATTAACTGCATTGCAGATAATTTCATAAACCGAACAACTCTCCGCCGAAAGTTTTTTGATTGAGGGCTAAGCTTTGGGCTCATTAGTGCACAAATATTTCTTTTTCTTGATATATATATATCAGAATGCAATTTATCGACACACAAGTCACGCTTACTCTGTCCAGTTTAATGCGCATAATAACATTAAATTATTATAAAGTATCTGCCATTGCTAACTTAGTTTTGTGTGGTTAAAGTTCCTCTTATTGTATGTATTAATGTGGTGTACCATATTTTATGAGGTTTTGTATTTGGGCATAGTACGGCGACTACCGATCTACCACTTTTCGCATTACTGTGTGTGTATTCAGCAATGCTTTGTAAGCCCCCTGCTTGACCTTCGAGGTTCACAGAGTTGGATAACTGGATAAATCATTTTTCAATTACGTTGATACGTCATATGAGTACTGACACAAACATTCTACATCTTCTTTTTTTTTCTTTTTTAATAAGTAGCTAATGACGCACTTACTCCGGCTGCAAACCTCGAGAGCTCGAGCGCGCGATTGTTAATATTTTGTATACTGTTTTGTGGAGCCCAGACGCACTTTCAGTTTCAAAGAGAAATGAGTGAAGCGGCACCCAGGATGGTATTCATGTAAACATAGCTGACTACATGTGCACACAAAACCACGTTCACGTGAGACCCGCGCGGACAACTCCTTTGAGTGAAAGCTCCCTGGGTGCTGCTGTAATCCCCTCTGGGAAGTTTCAAACATGCGTGATCCATCAAAAAAAAAAAAATTCAGAGCGTATCCACGGAGTGAATGATGATGAGTGGGCGAAGCTCCGGATCGTGCCGAGTTCCGGATTAATTTAGTTAACGCGCACACTACGAATCCTTATGGTTCAACTACGCACAAGTGAAATCTCCCACCGGCACTTCATTGCAAGTCAAGATCCAGTGCATATATATATATATATATATATATATATATATATATATATATATATATATATATATATATTGTTACAGCGCGCCAGTGGTTTGAGACAGGCGCCAGCGGCTCGAGAGAAACGCGCAGAGAAGAGAAGAAGACGACGTTGCGTTGTTGAGACGATCGCGACTGCCTCGGTGCCTCGGCTTTGCTTACGCATTAAAAGCCCCTGAAACCTACGTGGTTCGTAACAGATTTGGTGGAAGGTGCTGGGTACCACGAACCCTACGACGGAAGCACTACTGCGAGGACTTCGCCGCAGCCGCCGCCTTGCTGGACTCTCGCCTTCGTCAATCGAGATGTCCCAGGATCAGACCACCACCTCCGGTGCTTCGAGGGCAGCTCCAGCGGGTTCCATGGCGTACTACAGAGTGCCACCGAATTTCGGTGGGACCTCAGGAGAAGACGTCGAGGATTGGCTCAAGAACTATAACCGGGTGAGCAGAAGCAACGGCTGGGATTCCGCAGCGAAGCTCAGTAATGTTGTGTTTTCGCTAACCAACACCGCGCTTATGTGGTATGAGAACCACGAAGACCTATTAACCACTTGGGATACCTTTGTTCAAGAGGCCCAAAAATGCTTCGGCGATACTGACGCAAAGAAGAAACAAGCAGAGCAGACATTGGCTCATAGGGCACAGCTTCCAGGGGAGACATGTATGATGTACGTAGAAGAGATTTTGAAGCTGTGCAAAGTAGTGAATTCCAGAATGCCGGAGGAGGATAAGGTTGACCACGTTCTTAAGGGCATAGCCGAAGACGTGTACAATTTTCTCATTGGGAAAGAGAGGTTGAACTCCGTGTCCGACGTGATACAACACTGCCGCACGTTTGAAACGCTGAAGACGCACCGGATAGTACCAAAATTCGGACGTTTGTCTAACGTCCCCACGGTGGCTAGCGTGGACACAATGTCGTCGAGCGATCTTTCCTCGACAATTCGGCAGATTGTACGAGAAGAATTGCGTCGACATGAGGAGATTTCTCAGTGTCCCTCCGATTACGAAGACATCTATGCGAGAGAAACCCAACGTGTGAGAGCTCCGGCAACTGCAGCTCCATGGCAACCTTCAGTTAATGTAGCAGACGCCACTGAACACCGAGGGCGACTGCTATCGGGGTTTTCAAAATGGACGCCCTCCAATTTCGAACGGCGCTTTCGCCCTCCTCGTCTATCTCGGCAGTCGCCTCCTGACTACGGTGTTCGAGAAGATCGGCGCTGCTACCCTAGGCCTAGAGAGAGGACTGGCTATTATGTGCAGGAACGTGTGTCTCGACCTTTTCCAGTGTGCTACAGCTGTGGCATCGCTGGACACATTGCACGATTTTGCAATAATCGCTCGTCATACCAGCGAGAGCCCCCGTTCGTCCCTTACTCCCAGCCTTTCGACAGCCCGTTCTCTCCGCAACGGCCACCACACATGCCTACACGTGTACGATACTCCTCGGCGGCCTCTGACCGAAGCGTAACGCCGCCACCAGCTCCACGTGTCCCACGGTCCCCATCACCGCGCCGACGCTTCCGGTCACCGCCGCCGGAAAACTAGTTGGTGCGGCCATTTGGGGTGAAGCCGCAGGATACCAGGCATTTACGACAGATATACCCCCGTCAGCGTTATTACTAAAGAACAAAGTTTATGTACTTGTTGATGGAGTGGCTACAATGGCACTTGTGGATACTGGGGCGACCATTTCGGTGATGAGTGCAAGTTTTAAGAACATTTTAGGTCAGAAAGTAATGTTTTCTCCAAGTCGTGGTGCGACGTTCCGTGGTGTGAGTGGTGATACGTTGTGTCCTGTGGGTGTTTGTACCGCAAACGTGTTTTTGTGCAGTCAAGTGTTTCCCACGGAATTTGCAGTGATAAAACAGTCCACGCATGACGTTATTTTGGGTCTTGATTTTTTGAGGGACTGTGGAGCAACTGGTGACTGTAGGAGCGGGAACATCTCCGTGCATGGTAGTTGTCCGGCTACGCTCTTCGAGAATTCACCCCGGACCGACTGTATCTTCTTTGTCTCTGAGGACACAGTTGTTCCCCCGTTTTCTGCCATGTGCGTTCCAGTTACGTGCTCCAGTGACGATCCTGCCATGTTCGATGCCACACTAGAACCGATTCATTCAGCATGCATAAAAAAGAACATTTTAGTACCTCATTGCGTGGTATCTGTAGTTGAAGGACGCACAGGAGTATGGACTGTTAATAGTTCAATGGAACCTGCAGTATTGCCCCGAGGCATGAAACTTGCTTTGTTTAAACCCGAATTATCTACGACCCTAGTTGCCCTTGTTGATGCTGCTGAAGAGAATGCGCGTTTACGTCCCAAAGGTTCCGACGATTCGCAGCTTTTACGAATGATCGACAAGTCACTAAGCCCAAATGAGCGTCATGTACTTCTGGACGTTCTCGCCAAGCACTCGGAAGTGTTCGACTTTTCACAGAGCAGCAAAACACCTTCAATTCCAGCGTGTCGAATACGTCATCGGATCAACACCGCGTCAGCACACCCCATACGGCAGAAACCCTACAGAGTCGCACCATCCGAACGCAAGGTTATCAACGAGCAAGTGCAAGAGATGCTGTCGAAAGGAATAATTCAAGAATCGGAGAGTCCCTGGGCCGCTCCCGTCATCCTTGTGAAAAAGAAAGATGGTACGTGGAGATTCTGCGTTGACTATCGCAGATTGAATTCCGTTACTAAGAAAGACGTCTACCCGCTCCCGCGCATTGATGATGCCATAGACTGCTTACATTCCGCTTCCTATTTTTCTTCTGTTGATATGAGATCCGGATATTGGCAAATCCCTATGCATCCAGACGACAAGGAGAAAACGGCATTTGTTACGCCTGATGGGCTGTATGAATTTAACGTCATGCCGTTTGGACAGTGCAATGCCCCTGCGACATTTGAAAGATTCATGGACACCATTCTGCGTGGTCTGAAATGGCAGATTTGTATGTGCTATCTTGATGACGTCGTCATTTTTGGGCGCACATTTCACGAACATAACACTCGTTTGGATATCGTACTCGACTGCGTTAAGAAGGCCGGTCTTGTGCTCAACTCGAAGAACGCGAAACACTGGTATTAGGACATCTCGTGGATAGACACGGCATTAGACCTGACCCGCAGAAGACAGCAGCAGTTGAATCATTCGCACAACCAAAATCTGTGAAGCAGCTACGCAGTTTCCTGGGGCTCTGCTCATATTTCCGGCGGTTCATACGTGGGTTCTCGGATGTCGCACACCCCTTGGCGAATCTTTTACGCAAGAACACCCCGTTCCACTGGACCCCTGAGTGCGCCGCCGCTTTTCGCCAACTGAAGTTATTATTAACTTCGCGGCCAATACTTCGGCACTTTGATCCTTCATTACCAACGGAGATTCACACAGACGCAAGTGGCATTGGCGTCGGCGCCGTCCTCATTCAACGCGCTGACAACAAAGAACATGTCGTGGCCTACGCGAGCCGCTTATACCGTGACCGAACAGGAGTGCTTAGCGGTAGTATTTGCCGTACAGCGGTTCCGCTCGTACATATATGGCCACCATTTCACCATTGTAACCGACCACCATTCCCTGTGTTGGTTGGTGAACCTTCGGGATCCATCCGGTCGCCTCGCGCGATGGGCCATGCGCTTACAAGAATACGTGTTTACTATTTCCTACAAGAGTGGCCGTCGACATGCCGATGCGGATTGCCTTTCTAGGATGCCACTACCTACAACATATTGTGACGCCGATAACTTCGACCACCTTATCGCTTCTCTGTCGCGTGACTTTTCCGACGCTTTGACTTTCGCCGCCGAGCAGCGCAAAGACCCCAGTTTGAAAAACATTTTCTCAGCAGCAGAAGGTTCCATGACCGAAAACCCATACTGTATCCGAGATGACCTTCTTTACAAGAGGAATTTATCCACGACTGGCGCCCGCTTTCTACTGGTGGTTCCGGAATCCCTTCGATCGTCTGTTCTGCATGTTACACACGATGACCCCACGTCTGGTCATCTTGGAGCCGCACGAACGCTGCATCGTACCAAAGAACGATTTTACTGGCCTCGAATGCGCAAGACGATTGATGTCTATGTAGCCAGCTGTACACAGTGTCAGAGCCACAAGCGACCAACTGCTTCTGGAGCCGGTCAACTACAGCCAGTAACGCCCCCCAGCTCCCCTTTTGACAAAGTTGGCATAGACCTGATCGGACCGTTTCCGCGTTCTTCAAAAGGCAACCGGTGGATAATCGTGTGCGCCGACTACCTGACACGCTACTGTGAGACAGAAGCCCTACCGTCCGCCACCGCAACTGAGGTTTCTGAGTTCATGCTGCGTTCGATTATACTCCGACACGGGCCGCCTCGCGTGATAATAAGTGACCGTGGTCGCCAGTTTACGGCCGATGTCGTCGAAGAATTACTTCGTTTGTGTGCCTCGAAGTTCCGACATTCCACAGCTTATCACCCACAGACAAATGGTTTGGTTGAGCGTACGAACCGAACATTGATTAGCATGTTATCGATGTACGTCGCTTCAGACCACAAGAACTGGGATGAAGTATTGCCATTCGTGACGTACGCTTTCAACTCTGCGAAACACGAGACCACCGGCTATAGCCCTTTCTACCTCCTGTACGCTCGTCCACCTCGACATACGCTGGATACTATCTTCTCTTTTGTTGTTCATGACGACTCGGCCATCGCAGAGGTTTTGTGTCGTGCAGAGGAGGCCCGTCGACTTGCTCGCCTACGTACGTTGGCTTCACAGGACTGTTCAAAAGCACGCCATGACAGTCACCACAGGAATGTCACCTATGTTCCCGGTGACCTCGTTTGGCTGTGGACCCCCGTACGCAAGCGTGGCTTGTGCCAAAAGCTACTCGCGGAATACGCCCCACCATTCGTAATCCTAGAGCGTCTGAGCGAGGTGACCTATAAAATTGCACGCCTCACTTCAAGCGGAAGACACTCATCTAAAACTGACGTGACGCATGTCGCCCGTCTAAAGTCTTTCACATGCAGGCAACAGGAGTGACTCGCCCGGAGGGCTTCGTCTGGAAGAGGAGAAATGTTACAGCGCGCCAGTGGTTTGAGACAGGCGCCAGTGGCTCGAGAGAAACGCGCAGAGAAGAGAAGACGACGACGTTGCGTTGTTGAGACGATCGCGACTGCCTCGGTGCCTCGGCTTTGCTTACGCATTAAAAGCCCCTGAAACCTACGTAGTTCGTAACAATATATATATATATATATATATATATATATATATATATGGCCAATCAATAAACTCGCTAGAAGACGCTTCCTGCGTCAAGCTTGTCTCTCGCGGGTGAGGGCGCGTTCTCCTTCTGTGCGAGCTGGTAGCGCGTTCATCGAAGAAAGAGCGTTTCCATAGTCAACGCGCGCCTTTCGCTCTCTCTTTCTCTGTCTCTCTCTCTCACAAGACAGCAGATGGAAGAGTGAGAGAGTTCGCGCGCCGGGAAGCACGCACCCTCCTAGTATCGCCTTCCTAGTAGGCAACGCGCTACAACGGACGGACAGACCCAAACCTTCAGGAGCTTCGCCCCTAAATTGCGCTGCCAAGGCGAGGACGTCTCTTTGTACTCCAGGGCAATTCTGACCCCTCTTTCCGTCGGAAACGTCTGCTAGGATGAGCGCTCTCCCAAGAATCATGACAGCAACACAAACTCGTCACGCAGGTTTACATGAAACACAAAAGCGCGCATCGCATGCAGTGGCGCGACACGCACGTTAAAATTGATATTAAATATGTTCTAAGCTATATCAGCCGTTGATATTTTGTATTTGATGCGTGTGTGTCTACGCAAATCTATCCCGCAAGTTATCTCGGTCTTCTTAAATTTTGTGTCAGTACTCCTTTAACTAGTGTTTAATTCACACGGTCATGACTGCATGACAATGTGAGTAACAAATGTGAAGGGCAAATAATCATGTAACATTCAAAAATTATCTGCACGAAAGTGATTTGCTGTGACGTTTTTTCTTGTCTTGTACTTTCTGTGTCATTTGAAAATATATTGCAATATTTATTGTAAAATAAATATTTCTTGGACAGAAAAATGTCAGATGTAAGTTTACAGCGACGTTGATGCGTTTGCACCCGGGCTGGAGAAGCGACGCGCGCAAGTGCGCGCGCGTCGCTCCTCCAGTCCAGCCGTGTGGAAATTTGTCTGGCTTCATTATCAGAAAAAAAAGTAAAATTGCCTGAGCGCCCCGGCGTTTTTGAAAAATATGGGAGAAGGTGAGGAGGAAAATTAGAGAAAGAAGGACGAGAAAGGGTCATTGAAGAATGGGACAGAAGACCGCAGCGAAGGTCTCCGTGCCCCCCCCCCCCCCCGCCTATGGTTGAAGTCTCCGCCTATGGTTGAAAAACCGCCGGAGTTCGCCCTTAAACGTGGTGAGTGCAAATGTTACTAGCAAAACGTATAAAGGTGTCGAGTTGGCGCATGAAAACGCCCGTCGAATTTGTTCGGATTGTGCCGTAACATGGAGCATCGAAGGAGCATCGAAGCTGGTACTCACACAAGGAAGACGCACTGGGTGACGGTGAGCCGGGCGTGCTGCGCCTGCGCCACGCTAAGCGCGAGTGACAGTCGCACCGCCCCGCTGGCATCCTTGCGCAGGCTGCCGAAGACTGGTACGAGGAGGCGCACCAGCCGGACGTCCAGAAGCTCGGTACCCTCCAAGTAGCCAATCACGAGTGGCAGGCTAGCCAGGCTGTTGTCAGAGAGACAAGCAGAGAGAGACGCTCTCAAGTGAAGGCCCTGAAGGCGAGCCACAAAGACGCAGCGCAATTGCTCGAAGCTATCAGGTCATCTTACACTGACGTTCTCCAGATCGGTAAAAACTGTCAGAACTGTAAGGAGAAAATGAAAATATTTTACATTCGTGCTTGGCATATACGAAAACCACGGTGTGGTAGTGGGGGATCCCGAATTTATCCTCACCATCTTGTATAAGCGCTTGGTCCTAACATCCCCCCCCTCCCCCCCACACACACTGCCTATAAAATAATCGGCCATCTCGACCGGGTATCGAAAGTACTTTGTCGTTTGACGCCATAGGTAGCCACTGTTACCTCGAAACGGTGCAACTGTACCAAAACACGTTCCGAGCGAGGACATCTTCTGTTCACAGGCTCGCTCAACCCATGTGGCAAGAGTGAGCATGTGTGAGGTGTGCGTGCGGTAGGCTTGAGTCCTTCTCTCCTCCGTCAGATTGTCACTCCTCTGCTGCCTACGACGCCAGAAGGCACATTCCTGTCGGCGAAACTTCCACATGTCTTTGCGGACGTGAAGGACGCTGCGGCGCAGAATGTCGAGAGGGGCATAAGAGAAGAGGCAGGTAGGACCGCCAGTCAGTTCGTGACTGTTCGCTCTATGTTGCCGCGGCACGCACGCTTTGCTGTGTTCTTCTGAGCACCCCGTTGACCCGTAGCAATGCACGAAACATCTGTTTTTGTCTACGTCGCCTTGTCGTCCCTGCTGGGTCTTTTCGATGATCAACCAGGTTAGGTCTCCGTGCAGATGATGCTGATGGTTCGCCAACCCTACACACCATTGGGCCTTCAGGATGGGTAAGGAGTCCTAACGGCGTGTTGTACGCACACACACACACACACACACACACACACATATATATATATATATATATATATATATATATATATATATATCAAGGGACCGGCCCTGATGAAGGCCGGCCCCCTCTGAAACGTTCCAAATGTTTTGATTCTGCTCGATCCAAGGACCACTTCCTTCACACACACACACACACACACACACACACACACACACACACACACACACACACACACACACACACACATATATATACATATATATATATATATATATATATATATATATATATATATATATATATATATATATCTCAGAAAGTCACAGTGACAAGCATAGGATTTATTCTGACGTTTCGGCTGGAGACCAGCCTTTTTCAAAGATGAAAGTTTTTCATGGCGCATGCTTTTTAAGTAGACTTCACGAACATGCATAATGGAGGGTGGAAAGGGGAGAGTTCACAAAAAAGGGGGTTTGGGATACAGAGGTGTGTCCAAGAAGCAAAGGCCAGTGCAAGATGACGTCTGCGTCCGCACGGCGCCTCCATAATAACGAACGGGCTGGCCGAGGTCGTCTGGTAGCAGATTGTAAGTGTAAGCCCTCCTTTGAAGACACTAGCGCTGCCATCACCGGAGTCCATGGTGCTGCAACTCCCGCAGTGCAGCGCGGAACTGCTGAAGCCAAATGTCGTTGTTGTGTGGGGAGTATAAAGAGGCGGGAGGGGGGGTGGTGGGACGGGGGGAAAAACACGTTGCTCTGTGCACGGTCGGTACCAGTATAGTTCAAAGGATCGTCCCCGCGCCGTGTTTCACGGAAAATGGAGGATAAAAAAAGAAACGCGAACAACCTTGAATGGGTTGGTCCGTGAAAGACATGTACACACACGCACACACAAAAAAGAGAGAAAGAAATTAAAAGAATAAAAGAAGAGAAAACATCACACAGAAAGGAGAGTCGTTTAGTTGAACGAGTCATACGCCGCGGAACCCGTTCTCTGGCGAAAGTGCGTGATGCTCAGCCCAAGCGGGCGCCAAGGGGACACAATAGATATCGGCACCTTGCGCGCGCGCAGGGCGATCTGAGTGAAACATACGTGATAAAAATGAGAGAAACACAACAAGAAACATGATGGGGAAATAAATATCCTAAGATAATACATGAAAATAAATGAAATCAGAGCAAACAAGAAATTAACAATAGGAATAAAATAAAACAGGTGGACATCGACAATCAGTTCCGCATCCCAACAGGAGACACTGCCCGAGTGAGCGCCGAGCGCACACAAGACATATTTGCACCTTGTGCGCGTGCAGTGTGAAATGAGCAAGACATATCAGACAACAATAAGAGAAAGACAGCAAGAAACATGATGGGGAACCAAATATCGTAAGGTAACAAACGAAAATAAATGCAATGAGATAGAATCAGGACACACACAAAAATTAACAATGCGTACAGAATGAAATCGACCATCATTTCTGCATCTCAACAGCAGCCATGAATGTGCACCAGAAAGAAAAATAGAGAGAGAGAGAAAGCAAAAAAGGGGAAAAATAAGATGTCCGGGAGTTCATAGTGCACATAGATTTGCATGTGGAGCCCTAAAGAAACAACAATAATGATAAAAAAGAAACACAAATAAAATATAAAATATTAAAGACACTTAGTCGCTTGCGTCGTTAATTGGTTTAGGTGCCTGACAGGGCAAGCAAGATAGTCGGCCTGTACTTTCGTTGATGCGACCAGACACAGTGTTGAATTTGTGAATAACGTAAGATTCGCGAACCTCCCGGTCATAATGCGTTTTGAAATCAGATTGGAGCACCACAGCTCTGAATGTATGGAAGGGATGACAAAGATCATTTACGTGCTTGGAGAGAGGAAAGTGTGGCAGGGTCTTTATGTGTGCCCTGTCTATCTATCTATCTATCTATCTATCTATCTATCTATCTATCTATCTATCTATCTATCTATCTATCTATCTATCTATCTATCTATCTATCTATCTATCTATCTATCTATCTAGCCGCCTACAATTTTGTGCTCTCCTGGACGTTTCGCTAGTGGGACTTTACGAAAATTGGTGTGACATCATGAGTACATGACTGACATAGATGACAGGTCATAACATGAAAATCATGACACGCATGTCATGAGCGGCATCATTTACATGCCAAGGTCTTCGTGCTCTCCTGGCCGTTTCGCTAATTAGATGTTTACGAAAATTGGTATGGCAAAACATGACTGCTTGGCGAACATAAATGGCAGGTGATAACATGAAAATCATGATATGCATGTCATGAGTGGCATGATTTACATGCCACGGTTTTAGTGCTCTCCTGGCCGTTTCGCTAACGGGATGTATGCGAAAATTGGTATGCCACGACATGACTGCATGACGAACATAAATGCGAGGTGATAACATGAAAATCATGACATGCATGTCAGGAGCAGCATGATTTACATGCCACGGTCTTGGTGCTCTCTTGGCCGTTTCGTTAGTGGGATATATAGGAAAATTGGTATGCAACAACATGACTGCATGAGGAACATAAATGACAGGTGATAACATGAAAAGCATAACATGCATGTCACGGGCGGCATGGTTTACATGCCTGGCGTTTCGTTTATGGGATGTATACCAAAATTGCTATGGCACAGCACGACAGCATGACGAACGTAAATGACAGGTCATAACGTTAGAATTATGACACGCGTGTCATGACCCGCATGATTTACGTGCCACAGTCATGGTGCTCTTGCGGCCCTTTTGTTAACTCCATATGTACCAAACTCGGTATAGCGAGACAATGCAAATCCATCTTACGTTCCTTATGCGTGCTTCGCATTTCATTGATTCCCACTGCACGTGGGACCTGCTAATTTTTTGAGCTGTCACAGTCAAAATTTCCTCTAATTTGGTAAAAGAATGAGGACGCAGTGCTGTTTACTGTGGATGTTCTATTCATCATCGGACATAGCTTGCACCTAGGTTTGTTGCTGTGGCCGCTGCCTGTGAATTTAGGAGTGCTCACTTTACATGACGTTACAATGTCTCTGATATTTCGCGCCCGTCTGTAGACAACACGTGGAGGTTCAGGGAAGACGCTTTTCAACTTGTCGCTTTCGAGAAGGATGTTGCGGTGCTTTTTAAGGTACTGTTTATGTTAGGGGGTGAGGCTGCATACGTTAGAATGAGATTTGGAATGGTGTTTACGGAATCAGATTTCGAATTGCTTATTAAGTAACGGCTATATATATATATATATATATATATATATATATATATATATATATATATATATATATATACCGGGTGTTCAAAGTTAAGCTTTATGATTTTTTTAAAATTAGGCGCTTGAAGGCACGTGAGAACCACTTGTGCAAATAAGTTGAGCGGCCAGGCGGGCAGAAAATTAGATGATAATTATCGCTGTCAGCAGCCCAATTAACTAAAATTTAATAATTAACTTTTTACTGGCTGCGGTAAGTTGGCATGTTTATATTGAATAAATGTAGGCAGTGGTGTTTGTACACAGTTTCAGTTGGAAGATTTTTTCTAGCACGCCTGTGCTCCGAGGTATCCGGCTCCAAAGTTTACTTGTCTTTCGCATGATTACGCAAGAGGGTGAGGGTCCGCGCAAAGCTCCTCCCTAAAGTGACGCATCTGTTGTGTGCGCTGTTTAGTGTGTGAAGAGGGTGGAAGCGTAGGCATACGTGATAACAGTTACCCTTGCCCTCTCGGCCGGCGAAATCAAAATGTGACAGCGCGGTGCGCGATGAGTCTTACGCGTGATCCTGATGAACGCGATAACAGGAGACCATTTTTCGCGACGTTATTTCGTGACTTTAGATCACACGGGGACACATTCTTGTGAACGCGTTAGCTTGACCGTCCTGTACTAGGGTGCCTCCGGTAGCACAGCGTCTCTGCATTGAAGGTCTACCAAGGAAATCCACGTGCAGTCCTTTCGAGCTAATATGGCTGCTTCTGGCGTGAGGTATTCTACCAAAGAAAAAAATCGCAGCATATCCACGGGGTGAATGATGATGAGTGGTCAAAGCTCCGGAGGGAATCATCGGTAAACGGTGAATCTTACGTGCAATTCGCCCAGTGGATCATCGTGTAAAGACGTCTCACGCAGCCCCTTACACAGGCCGGAACGCGCACCGCGTTTGCCGACGCCATCACATGACTGCTGAGAGAGTGAAAGGCGGAGAGGCCTCAGCGTCTTACACCAGCTTCTTGCACTGGCCGTGACGCGCTAGCCAACGCGTTAAAAACGCGCAGTCTTTCGTTATTATTGGGTATTTACTGTCATCATGGTGCATGTGTCCATGTGCGCTTCGTGGCGTAGTGGCTAGCGCCGCGCGTTCGGAAGCGAGGGGTCCCTGGTTCGATTGCGCGCTTCGGCCACAACGTTCGGAATTTTTTTTCTCTTCGTCCATGGTCCATGAAGCGCGATCCGACGCGTACGGCGACGATCCAGGAGAATGAGAGGAGCGCTCCCGGCGCAGCCCCGCGCAGCAGCTAATCGGAGAGCAGCGGCAACTCCAGCGCTCATATACACGTACCGCCATCTAGCGGAAATTCCAAGAACTAAACGAGGGGTGGCTACCTACTACAACTACAACTACATACATCAGGGGACGCACGACCCACGCCTTAAGGAGCTTCGCCCCTAAAAGTAGACGTGGTGCTTGTAATGGCTGAAATGAATGGCAACGCTTCGTTAGCAATAGGAGCTTTACGCGTCTCGCCACCCACACCGTCCCCTTCCAACAAGGCCCACTTTCATAAACCTATTTCGACGCTTTTGCACAACAGGCTCTGTCCACCTTCCAAGACGGACCACGAAGGCAATCGTCGATGAAGACTTTGAAATCGACGTTGTCGCGTGGGTAACTTCGATGCCAGAGCTCAGCATCCGACAGATTGCCGATAAGTGCGGTCGCAGTGTCGGAAGAGTCACAAATGTTCTAAGAAAGCACAAGTTCCATCCATATCACGTTTACCTTCATCAGGACCTAAATGAGGCGGAGTTTGAAAGGCGACTTGACTTCTGCAATTGGGGCCTCATCAAAACTGATCAAGAAAATGACTTTTTGCACAGAATAATTTGGACTGATGAAGCTCGGTTTTGCCGAAATCGTCACAACGCCCATTATTGGGCACAAGAAAACCGACACTAGCTGAGGCAGCACAAGCATCAAGTTCGCTGGAGTGTGAATGTGTGGTGCGGCATACTCGGGGACAGGATCATCGGACCTCACTTTTTTGAGGACAACTTGAACGGAAAGATGTACACAGAAGAAATATTAGGTGTTGTCATTGATGACCTTGTCTGCAGTCTTTCCCTGAATGACCTGCGCCAAGTATGGTTTCAGCACGATGGAGCACCACCACATTTTTCTACCAGGGCGAAGAACTGGTTGGACAGACGTTTTTCACAACTGTGGATTGGGCGCCCAGGAGCGATGTTTTGGCCACCAAGATCTCCTGACCTTTCTCCGCTCGACTTTTTCCTTTGGGGCTACGTTAAAGATCGAGTTTACGTAACAGAGCCCAGCGATGTTAATGACATGAAGTACAGAATAACATCTGCCTGTGCGAGTATTCCTGCAGAAGTAGTGCGCCGAGTCATCGAGTCGACGCGAGAGCGGTTCATTCTTTGCGTTGCTGCCGAAGGCAGGCATTTTGAACACTTTTTGGGGCATTGACGTCTTGAGGTGAAGAGTTTCGATGAGATTTGTGCATGACCGAAATAAGCTTATGTAGCAGCAGGAAATATGCGTTAGCAAGGATAAAACTGTTTCAGTTATTATTGGTGGAGTTGTTGCTCTTGATTTCAATAAAAGTTACAGCACTCGGACATCAGCAGTCACGCTATTCGCGTAGCCCAGGCAACGACCACGCACGCTTCTCTAGTCATTATTACGCACGCGCACTGGCATCCAGATTGTCCGCTCGCACCATTATCTCGGCATGGTATCTGCCACTATCGTTAGAGGCTCTGCAGTTGCGTGTTACGAACACTGGTTGCAAGGGTTCTTCGATTTTTGATTTCGACGGCCGAGAGGGCAAGGGTAACTGTTATCACCTATGCCTACGCTTGCACCCTCTTCACACACTAAACAGCGCACACAACAGATGCGTCACTTTAGGGAGGAGCTTTGCGCGGACCCTCACCCTCTTGCATGCGTAATCATGCGAAAGACAAGTAAACTTTGGAGGCGGATATATCGGAGCACAGGCGTGCTAGAAAAAATCTTCCAACTGAAACTGTGTACAAACACCATTGCCTACATATTTTCAATATAAACATGCCAATTCTTACCGCAGCCAGTAAAAAGTTAATTATTAAATTTTAGTTAATTGGGCTGCTGACAGCGATAATTATCATCCAACTTTCTGTCCCCCTGGCCGCTTAACTTATTTGCACAAGTGGTTCTCACGTGCCTTCGAGCGCCTAATTTAAAAAAAAAAAATCATAAAGCTTAACTTTGAACACCCGGTATATATATATATATATATATATATATATATATGTGTGTGTGTGTGTGTGTGTGTGTGTGTACACTATTTACAGTTCGTGGTACGGACGTCTCGGAAGTATTTAAGCGTGGCAGAAGTGACTGTCACCCCATGAAGTGACGCAAAGGGTCCACGGTGATTCAAACCCCTTGATATTTGTAAAGTACCGCTACACTACGTACTCGACGCCGTGTGCGCGACCTCGTCTCTCTCCTCGCCCTTTTCGTGCCCTCCCGTCCTCCGCCGCTTTTTCTGCACGGCGATTGGTCTCCTTTGCGGTTGCCCTTAGAGACGTGCAGGTCTTGCTTTTTGCTGGCATTTTTCTTTTTTTTTTTTGGCGCTATTTTTCGCCGTGGCTCCGAGTAGGGAACGTTGCGCACTTTTCTTTTTTCGCACAGTGTACTGGCTCCATACCATGCTTTTGCGACTATAAGTGGAGTAATCATAGCGCTAGTAATTCTACACTCTTTATGATGCCGCAAGGCAAGCGCGTTAGCTTGAGCAAGAAGCAGAGGCTGCACAGCATCGGCTAAAAGCACTTTGTTCCGAAAGAGAACAATGTTCTGTGCTGGCATGAAAGCATCGCCGGATGCCGTATTTGAAATATTCTTCCGCACTACTAATTAACTTTTTTTGCGCAGTTATTTGTGCGTTTCATGAAAATGGGTCGTACTCAGTATGTTCAATATTCTGCTGAGACTCCTACACCTCGCACGTCGGCTACATTTATGTGATATGCTGTCTCTAACGCATGTCTGCAATGCACAACCATAGAATCTGCTTTCCACGGCAGGCAATTACATGCTATGATGCAGCTTCTCAACCGCACTTGTCGTGATTGTTAGGATCCGTTTGACGTGAATATTTGGCGCGGAAAACAAATGGATGAATAGAGGTGACACTTACTGACGCGGATCGCCCAAAGAGTTTTTCTTGGAGTAGGGGGAGCGAGAGAGGAAGAGTGTAGACATGAAAATGGTGACAGAAGTGTGATCCGACTCAACGAACAAGAAAAACTTGGACCATCTCCCCGAAGGGAACCCTGATGGGATGCGAAGCAGCAGCGTTGCGCACGGGTGGCGTCACGGGTTGAACGGCGCTAACACGGGTGCTGGAAGAAGTTTGAAGCGAAACTCGGTGTAGCGTTTACTGGTGTAAACGGTTGTTTGAAACGCAGACACGGGAGGCAAGCGGCCGTTGGAGCCGGCAGCTGCGGGCGCTCAGGCGGGTGAGGGAAAGAGTGACGTACGCGCGCACCTGCGAGGGAAGCGTGCGAGGGGAGCGTGACCTACTTGGCACCGCTCCAACACCTGCGCCGAGGGAAGGGCGTTGCCTCGCGCTTGTGCGGAGGAGGATGATGATGATGATGTGGTAACGGAGGGACAGCGTTATACAGGCTAGCCAGAGCTGCTTCGCATCTAAAACACACGCGCTGCACTACGTCGAGCAAGGCCAGATCACAGCGAAGCTGCCCGATAGTGTGCTACCACGTGTGCGATCCTGCTTATTACTGGACACGATGCAAGAAATCTCGACGAGGGGAAACAGCGCTGTCTCGGGCGGCCCGGTAAAGTCGTGCCTTAGGGCACCGCGCCGACGCGCCCTCTGTCGTGCGAGTCGGCTCGCGGAGAAAGAGAAACGCGCGCATCGCGCTCTACGCGGAAGCTTGCCGGTTTAATGTTTCAATGCCAACCGGCGCCGATTCACCGCCGTCGATGCGTTTCTTGCGCGTCCTCGGTGGCTGCAAATTATATGATAGACTAACGAAAATAAAGTGTCACCTACACAACAAATAACAGCGTAGAACCTCTTATGGAACGCGAGATGTATAACTGTTTGATAACGTGAGCTCGGTTGGTTAGGCCGGCACCTGAACCATCGGTACAGCGTCATTCAGCTACACGTACGCCTTTGTTTGCTTCTTTATTGTTCAAGGCATGGACTCGTGGGAAAGGGACTTCAGAGGACGCACCATCTCATTTTCCTCATCGTGGCAAACAACGACCATATTTCCGTCTTAACTGACAACTGCACGCTCTCCGCAATTCACGACAGATCCAGTGGGCCGTGTTTTTTCTTTCTTTTTTTTTGCGGCAGAAAACAGATAGCTGAACCAGGCGTTTATCCCGAATATCATTTTTTTTTTCAAGGGGGGAGGGGTGTTACAGTGGCGTAACCAGTAGCTAGGGGGTGTGGATGCGACGTCATTGGTTATCTGAGGAATTTTTAGGGGGATGTGAGCGGGTGGTGTTAGGGGGGTGTTAAGGGGGGGGGGGGGGCTATAAATCCCTGGCTGAGACAGCGCGGAAATATTGACGACACGGCGCCTACATACAAGACAGGCCGTTTCGGTTTATCGAAGCCCTCGCCACCGAGCTCGCTTGAACATCGCCACGAATGCGGCTATCCGAGAAATGCTTCTCGCGACCACAGTCATGGGGCATGAGCCCTTGGTCTTTCCTCGGTATTGCACGAGTGTACACCTCTAATTTCGCCTAGCCGCGGCGAATTTTGAAAGTAATGAGCTTCACCTTGCAGGATGAGGCAATGTTAAGGTATGGCACAACACACTGCAACCCCTAAAACGGCACTGATTGCAATACTGGACAGCGCACGCCTTTGTTGCAACACAAAAAGTGCCCGCAGAGTTTCAGCTGCCGACTGCGCAGCACGCTGCGGAAGCCCGTGAGAGACTTAGAGTCAGCAGAGCACAAAGAGTCCGCGGTAGCTTTCATGCATTTTCTTCGCAAGGCCATTTCCCATGCGTGCTCACAACACGCGAGCGAGTGCGTAGTCTGCTCCGGAGTCGCTGTAAGCAGCTAGTTCCAAGCGCTGTGCTGCACGTAATTAAGTCAGTATTTATTGCTAACTGTAGCTTAAATGTCCCCCGTCCATATTTATTGACGCTAAAGACTGAAAACTGGGAAAATTTGCTGTATATATCAGGCAATAACGCGATTATTGTGTGTCGCGCCCATAGGAAGACATGTAAACGATGGCAACTAGGGTCACGGGGGTGAATCTCCGTATACCTCCCATTGGCTGCAGAAATGCAGACGCCCAGCCGACCGTAGCGCCAAACTCCCATTCAGTTACGACCCTGGCGAGTGGGGGCGGTAATTACGGCGGCGCAACGTCGCCATGGCAACAGAAGCAGACGCGCCTGGGCCGTCCGGCCCCCCTCCTCCTACCCCCCTTTTCTTCTCGCCCCTCCCATGCCGCACACGCTGTTTTTTTTTTTTTTGTTATGTCTGTTGGCGGAGCGTCAGTATCTTTTTCTTGCACGAGCGGGCCTTGCGCACTCGCCCGTGCATTGTGAGCCTTGCATTGTTGACTCGGCCCACGCGTTTCGTTGTATTCGATCATTTATTTCACTCTATACTTTGCGTGCTTTACGGTAACCATTTGCGTTGATTTGTTGTCGAAGGGCATTTCACGCGTGTTTCATATCTTCGTTTGCTGAGCTTTTATAATGTATGTACAGGCACGTCACGTGAATATCTTGTTTTCAGTTACATTAAAGTGCACACAGAATATTAAGTTCCCCTTGGAACACAGGAGACCCTTCGCCTCACTTTTTTGTCAATATAAAAGCAAGACATCTATATACGGGCTCGGAAATTAAGAGAAGTGAAGGATGCTTGAAATGCTCGTTACTACAAGGCAACGCAAATGGTGCAATGTACAGCACCTAAAGCACAGTGACGTGAATAATAGAACACAATGAAACCCGCCAGCACTGTCATGCTCCAACTGCAGGCTCACCCATTGTCGTAAGGAGCTCCCGAAGAATCTTGCAGGGCTTTGTAAAGTATTTGTGCATCATAGCACGATCCACGAACGGCGCGAGTCATGAAACGTATACAAGCGCACCAGCACACAGCGAGCGGTGGCCACAAAACCGCCCACGAAACTTCACCAACGCTCGCAAAAGTTCAAAATGATCTCAACGGACTTCGGCGGCGGGCGCCGGGAGAAGGGCTGAGCGGGGTTGCGAGGAGGGGGCCGGAGCAGCGAGAGAGAGGGGAGCTAACGCGCCCCCAGAGCTCAGGTGGCGCAAGGGGATTTCCCGGCTTCACCGAGGCCCCCGAGCTAGAGTGTACTAGAATATTTTGAGTGGCGCGACCGCCGGCCGGAGAGGGGCCCTCTCCGCATGGAACGCAGCGGCGGCGCTGCAGTCGTCAGACATTGGTTGCTCCGGCCGGCCGGCACGGCCGGCCCGCCTCGCGGGCGTCTGCTTGCCGGCGCGCTCACAAAAATGTTCGCAAGAGTGGCGCGAGTTTATATGAAAGGAACGTAAAAACGAACCGTTTCATGACACCTGAACTGCATTACCACCCTGATGGCAATTAATTTGCGCCGGGAGAGCGCCTGGCAGGTGTAGATAGGTTTATTTTGGTTTTATAATGAAGCGCGAATGGATCACTTGAGCAGCGATGCGCCACATGCAGCTTCATCAACTTTTAACTAGGCGATCGATGTCTTTTCATATTGCTTGCCTGCTTACTTCCAAGGTTTCTGTTCAAAACGCAATGTTATTACCTATGAACACGGCGAGCGTGCGAGCATTGCAATCATCAAATATAGTTTTAAATCAGCCCGCAGTTCTGCACGCTATATATCGGTGCTCATTTTTGGTATGGGCATTTTTACTCAAACACAAAGAAGGTTCTACCTATCGCCTACTTGTGAAAAGTGAGATATTGTTCTGCTGCGTGTCCACATCACCCTTTCGGGGTGACGTACCCGATATAAACATGCTGTACCAAGCATAATTATTCACACTGTTACTTTCGTTTCCTATAAATATAGGTAAACTGAAGAAACCATACACTCACTCCTATAGCTCAGAAATCTTAGAATGTTGAGTAATGAAAAGGGTGTAGTGTGACAATGTTACGTTTAGGTACTAACGTTCAAGTGTGGTGAAGATACTTTAAGGATTTTCGTTTATTTCGTTTTACTTTAATTAAAGTGCCTTAGCATGTATTTATCGCCTCGCACGGCAGTACTACTGTGTAAAAATGCCCTTTTTTTTTTTTTCCCGTTGAAATGTATGGAAGTACACTACATATTTTCCTCGCTTCGCGTTACGGCACCACTGTGTGGAATCCTTATTTTCCTCTCACCACGCTTTTCTTTACTGTGCGAACCCATTTTAATTTTAGGTTCAACATGTTACTAATCGCTGTTGTTTTGCACTTTATTTCAACTACATTTATTGCATGTGTACCAAGATTTGTGCTATTTTGTATTCTAGTATTGTATATGCCCTCCTGCTATGATCCCTTTGGGATTGGCAGTATTTACAAATAAATAAATAAATAAATAAATAAATAAATAAATAAATAAATAAATAAGGTATTCTATAAAAATTAGGTCCGTGCTGTGTGAAGTCGTGAGAGATAAACTATTCCATTCAGAGATGATGCGAGGGAAAAATAGATATTCCGAAGAACTTGTTTTGGTATTAAAGGGATTAAAGATTTAGTATGGTGATGTCTCCTCAGCTGCGACCGCAGTGGTAAAGCATACAGCTCAGGGAAAGAGATTTTAATTAGTCTGGATTTTCTGGCACACTCAAAATCTTCATACATGGTGCTCTTTAATTAGGTCCGAAAGGTCAGTTCCGCTACTACTTAGAATATAAGTAGCTAACGGCGTTGCGCTTTAAATTTTCTCCGGTCTTTGTACTACGATTTATGCAGGAGTCCCAAACTGCGCATGCATGTCCATGTCCTGGTCTGAAAAACGATATGTATACTGACAAATTAGGTTTTGCAAATGTTTCTTTTAGTTATTATCGAATGGAACCAAAATTACGGACTGGTCACGCTCTGGTGAGAATAGTGTGACCTTTCCAAATGAGAGAGTGTGTAATGCGACGCCTAAGTACTTGCATTCAGATACACCAAGGAGCGATTCCGATTGAAAACCGTAAGTAAAGAAGGTCTTGTATCGTGTTCCTTTTTTTTTTTTTGTTCTTATAAACGTACACTGGTTTATCTCCATTCAGCTACATGCCGTAATGAGAGCACCAGGGAGAAATGTGTCCATTCCTCATAGTTGTTGATTTCGTTAAGATGGACGCAATAGTCTGCTAATAATTCGATATCAAATGGTGCCCTACTAAGTTATAACTTCCATCAATATGTCGTTAATATGTATTAAAAATAACAGCGGATTCCGAGCGCTAGTCCAAAGTACTCAGAAGTAACGAGTAGCTCACGAGAACAATCACTGTAATGCTGTCAATGCGAACGCATCTATAGATACGTAGAAGGTCATCTATTAAGAAGAAAGTAGGTAGACGGGTTGAGACCCTATGAATTAGTATTGTACATGTGGAACCAGTTCAGTAGCGCACCCAGGATCTCTGCCACGGGGGGGGGGGGGGGGGTCAATCTTTCACGAAGGGCCGGGCGTCCGATTACACAGTTGTTGTGTGTGTAAAAAAAGTAAATAAAATGTCAAAAAATAATAACATCAATGATGATGATTATTTTATTATTTTTTCGGCGTTTTGCTGAGACATTAACGCCACATTCTTCTAGGACACAGGTGCAGTTACGGAGTGGGAGGGGGTTAGGTCGGCCTCAGGTGGGTTACAGTTAGCACCATATGGGGGGTTACAACCCCCATAACCCCCCTCCCCGTCGGTGCGCCACTGAACCAGTTAAACTGCTCTCTTAAAATATAAAAAATGACGTCGACTTCGCCTGACAGAACGAGAGCAATTACGACAGCAAAACTATACAAAAACAGAAATTACAGAGGTACTTAAGTTGGGTCATTTTCAAGAAATCTTTACGAAAGATATGGCTGCGATATGAACATAACTATTGGTAACGATCGAACTAGCTAAATAATTGTGAGACGTATTCAATAATTTTACAAGATGAGAATAAGGATGTTGGTAATACCGGGCAGTAACTTGTAACAGTTCAGTATTTCACTTTAGGCAAACGGGACCCTATACTCAGCATAAAACAGACCTAGAAGGTCTTGCCGTTTTCGACATTGGCCTGCTAGAGCAGATTGAAACTAATGTTGCTCATTTCGAGCTCTCTTCCCGTACTCTCCACATCTTTATGTATAACATCGGGAATGACGGACATCCGTGCCTTCACTCTTACGACGTTTTCCTTGTTTTTCTTTTCTTATTATTCTTCTTATTTTGTGCAGGCTGCGTTTTTGCGATGTTATCCCCATCCTAAAATGTGTGCCGTCGTCAGCTATGCCAGATTGTTGCAATATATCCCACAAAATAATTCACTGCCTGACGTTTTCCTGCACGCCAATCATGTATAAGGAAGTTCTGATTAAAAACTGCTTTATTTTCAATAAAATTAACGCCTCCATCGCGCCCCGCGAGAGGGGATCGTGCAACGAAGCTGCGAGCGCATCAGATGCTTGCAAAGCGCACCGAACGGATCTTTATTTTATTTTATTAGATGTATCTGTGAAAACGCCGGCCAGCGTGACTGTGCTGCCGTACCTATGTTTATACAATATTTATTGCAATGTGCATGGCACAGCACGCACGCACACGCGAAAAAAAAAAAGAATTAGAATGAGCACCACAGCTCGGGCCACGCTGGCCGTGCCCGCCGCGCGCCGGCTGCCCCAATGGTTAGGCACGCCAGCGCCACCGCTGCTTTCCATGCGAGAGGGGACACCGGTTTGCACGGCGCGCCCGCTCTGGTCGCGCCACTCAAAATATTCTAGTACACTCTACCCGAGCTTCATACCCCTGCTAGGGTGCCTTGATGCCCGCGCGCTCCGCTTCGTGCGGGGGCGCGCGCATCGAGGCACTCTAATGGCAACAGGACGGAAGCGTCATCTGTCGCGATGCGGAGAAAACTCAACTTCCTCCTCGCGCACGCGTTACATTAGGGCTCTTCGATTTTGCACTTCTGGCTGCCCGCGGGCTGCCAGAGCCCGCCGGCGCGCGTTCGTTTTCCTCGGGTTGCTCCGCCCACCGCGCGGCGCACTTCCGGTTGGCGTTCGTTTTTCTCTGGCGGGCTGCTTCTGGCGACCCGCGGGTCTCCAGAACCAGCCAGGACAAAATCGGTCTGGCTGCTTTCTGGCTGATCTCTGGCTAGCAGACGCCAAAATGTGATGGTCGCGCACGCGTGCCGCCATGTTTGCAGGGACTCGGCGGATTGCATCGCGGGTGCTTGAGGACGTCTCCTTCGGAGTGCTGCTGTAATTACGTTTGACGTTGTGTCGCGAAGCTCGTTCCGCCGTGCAAGATGGTTCATTCACGCGGTGCGGCGAACAGTTGGAGCTTTTATTTTTTGATAATGTCATGCGAACTTCCTTAGTTCAACATGACTAACTCACGCCTTGCGGATGTTTCGTGTCTCAAAGGTTGAGGACATCGTACGCACACGCAGCGGCGCGCCTTCGTGTGGTGGTGCCCGTTTTGTCTTTTTAGCGTTTGTGCCGTTTGTGCGGTGTTATGTCTGCTTGTGCAGTTTGCAAAGACGGTAAGTTGCAAGCACATTCCGCTTCGTCGGAAGTTCTAGGGTGTGATTGTGATCGAACCAATGTGTTTCAACTTTCAACTAGAGCTGCAACGTTGATAGACATATGCGCGGACATGGATAATAAACGTGCCACAGTGCTGTTTGTGTGTTTTTCGTAGGTCTCTGATGGCGTGCACACGCGTGCTAGCGCATGCAAGGTGTGCAAAACAGAGACGAAGAGAAATGCTTATTTCTTGTGGGGTGTGTGTGTGCTTTTCACGCTGCAGTATTTATATCATGCAGCGTGCCTGCAGAAACCGACTAGCTCGTACGAGAGTGCTACATTAGTTGAGTGCCCCGCCCCTAATTCGACTGAAGGTATCGACTCGTCTGCTGGCAAAGAGGCACCACCGGCTCAAACGAGTCGAATGCGTGCAATACAGAACTTTATTTCTTGCACAAGTGCACGTAATGTGTCAATTATTTGTGTCTTGATAGTCAAGTGAAGGAAGAAAGCGAACTAATCAGTGCCGGCGGGCGATGTGATCTCTGAAACCGTCGCTTACGGAAACACGATGACGTTCGCGAGACCTCGCGTCAAGGCGCTGGACATGTCGGGCAGTAGCGATTTCTGCGTTCTGCAAATGTCAGCTTGCCTTGTCCACGTTAGCGACGCGGCAGCTTATCTCGCGCCGGTGGTTTTGTCCGCTGAAGGCAACGATTAACAGGTTCAACGCTGTTTCGCGCGAGGTCTTGCGAACTTACATGATCGTACAGCAAAGTACAGTCGCTCGAGAATATCCCGTCAGGTCTTCGGCAAACCTAGCCACATGTTGATATCAAGCGGGAAACCTAGAAGGGACCGAGTTGATCGCATGGCGCAAAGTTTTGGCGTGCGCCATGTTTGTTTACATTTATGCAAGCCGGACAGGCGTTCGATTTTACATTTCTTCGGGCAGCTTCGGGTTGTCTCGGGTTACCAGCACACGTGATTTCCTGTCAGAGCCGGAACCAGCTAGCTGCCCTCTGGCAGCCCGCGGGGTGCCAGAAGTGCGAAAATCGAAGAGCCACATTAACGAGGCGCCGCCGCGCGCTGCCGCGGCATGGCAGTTTCCTCTCCTAAGATACTTCTATCTCCGTGTTACTGGAATTCCACCTGGCTAACACTTACGTGCACTTTGATATAGTTTGTTGTTGTGTGGGGTTTAACGTCCCAATTCCAGCTCTGATTATGAGAGACGCCGTAGTGGAGGGCTCCGGAAATTTTGACCACCTGGGGTTCTTTAACGTGCACTGACATCGCACAGCACACGAGCCTCAACATTTCGCCTCCATCGAAAAGCAGCCGCCGTAGCCGGGATTCGATCCCACGACCCTCGGATCAGCAGCCGAGTACCATAGCCAGTAGACCACCGTGGCGGTTTCGCAACTTAGTTTCGCAACTTAGATTATACCAAGTGTGCTACCCAGTTCTACGTGATTGTTTTGGCGGTAACATGTCGCGTGATAGTTCCGCATGAATATGTTAATTAGGTTTAGTTTACTTGGGTTAATTACACAGTTCCGATACGTAAGGTTAACCAATTCGCTCATATGTAGGAACAGTGCTAATTCGGATGTTGTGTTAGGTTTATTAAGCTAACTTGTTTAGTTGGGCTGTACGCGGTATACAAGGCTACACCCGGTCGCCCGTATGCAAAATTATAGCGAATTAGGCTAATTACGTTAATTACACGCTATACGCTTGCATCTGTTGTAGTTTTCAGTGTGGCATGTCCGTCTGTTTGGATTTTGTCTGGCTGTACGCGGTATGCAAGGCTACACCCGGTCGCGATTATGCAAAAGCACAGCTAATTAGGCTATTTACGTGACGGCTAATTAGTCTGTATTGCTGTTGCAAGGGGATGCTATGCTGTAAACACTGGTGCTAGTAGTGCTGATGAGTACCTGAATATTACGCGATTCTCTTTATGGTGATGTGTCACCCAAAGAGTTTTGTGTGCATGAAAATAAAATATTCTGATGATATCGCTTCCTAATTTATGGCTCTCAAGCATTTTCACTTAATCAAAATAACAATTGGAGTTCTCTTACTACATAAAGTAGTGGCATTTTCCTGTAGCTTGACATAACCCGTTACTCGAAGCGTTGGCTTATGGTCAAAGTACTCAATGTCCCTTCTCACACGTAAACCACGAGTGATACTTTCCTTGTGTGGGGATCGTCACCAGAGGGATGCAGAGGGAGGAAGACGACGATGCGATCGGGCAGTGCGTAGCGCGCGCTAGTGCTAGCCTGGGCTGGAGATCGGCTGGACACCGGCGGACGCTGCTGGGCGCGACTGCCCTGAACTGACCAGCTGACCGGGATTGGGTGCTGCAGGCCGACGCGCGGCCATCTTCTCCCACAATGGCGCCCAGCGTAGGGCCCTGGCTGCGTCCCGGGAAGGATCGTATGTTCGTGGGAGACGCCACGTCACCCGTTCCGCCATACATGAATGACCACCGCCCCATCTACCTGGTGACTTCTGCGAACAATGGAGTGCAGCAGACGAACAAAGGCGCATGACAGCGTCGGCTTTCCCGTAGTTCGCACAGTAAAAGCCATGAGTTCCGCAGGTAAGCAGGCCGACGTCGCGACACAACAGGGCGACAATGCCATCTCGCCCAAGAAAAAGAGAGCCGGCGACGCCAAGACGGAGTAGCCGCAGGAGCGGACTTCAGTCAAGGTGTCGGAAGAGGAAGATGTGGAGAAGGTCCAGAAGACGGACCACAATGACAAGAAAAAAATGGGGAGTACGAGGACGAGCACGAAGAGGTCGCCGGTGACGACGATGGCGCTGATGACGACGATGATGACCTGGTTCAAGATGGTGAGGACTATGACAAGGAAGGGGCGACCCCGAGGGATATGACGATACTAAGGACGATGATGAGGGTGATGCGTAAAGTGGCTAGTATTTGGACAACTGCTAGGCAGACGACGGTCCGGAGAGCGAGACCTGGCCGATATTGATGGGTTTCTGCTGTCGGCGGCACCTTCGACGTCCCGATGCGACTTCTGACACCCTCCCACGTGTTGCTGATATGTGATGGCTGGCCGGCGACTGCAATCGACTCCACGAGAGAGCGACTACATCCACCGCCTGACTGCTGGGTGCACTACTGTGAGAGAGGTTGGCGATGACGATCGGTCGTACTACAGCACCCAGGTTCGCTTTAAGTCCCGCGTCTTCCTGCAAGACCTTCAGAGGTTTAGGACCGCGGTCTCCTGCAAGACATTATGCCTGGCGCTGCGCTACCTTGCCTCGTTCGCCACCTCGCTCAGTGCCCTAGCTTTCAAGGCTCTACCACTGGCGGGGACGTCGACCATTGTGCGGGCCATTGTGGATGGATGTGGGGATTGCCAACCGTCCGGTAAGGCATGCGCCGAGGGTGGTGACGGTTCTTGGAGGCGACGCCGGCGCCCGGGACTTTTCCGACATGGTTTATGAGCACGCGATGAGCATGGTTGCAGAGCGGGATAACGAAAAGGAGAGCACTGCCAAGCAGATTCTAGACCCTCCCTCGCGCATCGCATCCTTGGTGGTTGGTCGGCGTTACTGAGCAACTGCGCCCGCTGGATATTGGCTGGGTGCACTATTCAGAACACGAAGCAAGAATTCTTGAGGAGGGGAAACAGCGCTCGCTGGCGCGTCCCTATAAGGTCACGCCTTAGGGCACCGCAGCGACGCGCCCTCTATCGTGCGAGTCGGCTCGCGGAGAAAGCGAAATGCGCGCGTCGGGCTCTCCGCGGATGCTCACCGTTTCAAGGCCAACTGGCGCCGACTCGCCGCTAGCGCATTACGAGGGAATGGGTGTGTTTCTTGCGTCTCCTCACCAGCTACAAATTATTTGATAAAATAACGAAAACACTGCGTCGTTTAAGGAGTGATTCGCGGTCTCAGAGCTGCGCTCCAGGCGCACTGCTGAGAGCCGCTACTTCACGCGATGGGGTTGCAAATGGGCTAGCATAGCTTTAGTATCGCGTCAGGTATTTGATTATCCGTAGGACGCAAGAAAAATGTATTCGGCGAACACCCTATGCCTATTCCAGTGAACTGTGGGTCAATTTTCTAAGTATGACGATTTCTTTGCTTTGCTGTTGCTAATTATGCATGCTCTAGGAGCACATCCAGTTTCGCGCGGAGCTTCCCATTTGCTGCTCAAGTCTAATATTCCAGCACGGACTTATTGCTAGTCCTCTTGGTAACTTCCGTTCACAGTTACTTCTCGCATTCAGAGAATGCTTCAAAAACACAACCCGGAAACATAAGTGAACAAACGGAACGGAGGCGGGCACACACACGCGCTGAACTTTCATTGATCTTTAATGTGCGGAAGAATTTTGTGCGGCAGGTTGAAAGAAAAACATTTTACAGGTATTCTTTTTTCATTATTAACATCAACAAGAAAATTCACAAATATGTCACCTTAGGAAAACTTGCTGCAAAGACTGTTTCGTACAAGTCTGTCAGTTATTTGTTGTTGCTGTTGCTTTCCTCAAATCTCGCACATACCCACCCTGGCGGATTGGCCAAGATGTCAGAAGTTCAAATAGTTACGCCTGAGGTACTATGGAATACCAATCAGAGTCGAACAATCAGGATGAAATTAACAGTGAAAAGTACGAATTTATGAAAATAACCGACCTGAATCAATTATGAATTTTGGAACAGTAGAGCCCACATCCCTGTGGCAATGTCCTAATGAGGAGGCTCCCAAAGACAGAATATTAGAGGTGAATTGCAACCAAACCCTATGAACAGAATCTTCCAATGTGTGCTTTCTTGATGAGGATAAACGAGTGCATTTTATGAAACAATGTTCGATAGATTCGTCTTCGCCGCAATATGGACACAAAGGCGATGGGGCCAGACCAGCTCTGTGCATATAAAAGTTTAGTTTTTGAATGCGGCAACGTAATTGCGTAGAGATAAGTTCTACTTTTCTGTAGAGGAATGCAATTCTATTCCAAGGGAATACGAGGTGTCGATATTCATTTAGATTAGTTAATAAGGAATTACTAGATTCTTACCTTATCGCCCTTCTCCTAAATCTTGCAGCAGTTATGAGCGCTAATGCCGGAAGTATTGGGACAATTGGACCACTAAGAGACGCCCTCGCCAAGCTGTCGCCCATTTCGTCCATTATAATTCCTTTGTGACCTGGCACCCATACCAATCGAATTAACGTTACATGACTAGGGACAAGGGAATGAAAAGTACGTAAGATGCGAGAATCACTGTTAGCAGTGAGGGCTGTACATGGAAAAAAAGAATCTGTGACAATTACGACTGATGAGATAGCTGAACCTAATTTTCGTAGGGCCATAACAACTGCCAGAAATTCCGCAAAAAATACTAAAAAGAAATCTGGAAGTCTTAGTGAAAACTGCTCGGGTTTGCCGTCAAGCACTAGCTCCCCGGGAACATCAGCGCCGCAACTCCATCGACCTCAACGCTGTGCCGTACCAGGCTGTGCCGCACCAGACCGTCGTGGACCCTTCGACGCTGCCGGTCATCACATCACGTATGCCATCGCTTGTTTTCCTGAACTCTCTGCCTGAACTTTCATAGCTGTTGTAAATTAGACTCTTGTATTGTTTACATTGCCCTAGTTACTGCTTGCTTGTTAGTTTATTTTTCCTATTTGTTTGTTGTTCTCGCGCGTTAGTATTTTTGTTAAGCTCTTTCTTCGCTGTTATATTCTTAGTTTGAGTGAAGCGTAGTTGTTTGTCTTGTATTTATCGTGCCACTTTATAGATTAAATTTTGTTGTTTTGTTTTTTGCAACCACGACTCTGATCCTTTCACTGTGTCTGCTTGCGTACGGAACGACCGAAACTGCCGTAGTTCCCTTCACCGACTTCGCGCCGGGGAGCTTGAACTCGGCCCTGTAACAGTAGTCAATGTCCCTTCTCACACGTAAACCACGAGTGATAGTTTCCTTGTGTCGGGATCGCCACCAGAGGGATGCAGAGGGAGGAAGACGACGATGCGATCGGGCAGTGCGTGGCGCGCGCTAGTGCTAGCCTGGGCTGGAGATCGGCTGGGCACCAGCGGACGCTGCCGGGCGCGACTGCCCTGAACTGGCCAGCTGACCGGGATTGGGTGCTGCAGGCTGACACGCGGCCATCTTCTCCCACAATGGCGCCCAACGTAGGACCCTGGCTGCGTTCCGGGAAGGACCGCTATGTTCGTGGGAGACGCCACGTGACCCGTTTCGCCACACATGAACGACCACCGCCCCATCTACCTGGTGACTTCTGCGAACAATGGAGTGCAGCAGACGAACAAAGGCGAATGACAGCGTCGGCTCTCCCGTAGTTGGCACAGTAAAAGCCATGAGTTCCGCACGTACGCAGGCCGACGTCGCGACACAGCAGGGCGACAATGACATCTCGCCCAAGAAAAAGAGAGCCGGCGACGCCAAGATGGAGTAGTCGCCGCAGGAGCGGACTTCAGTCAAGGTGTCGGAAGAGGAAGATGTGGAGAAGGTCCAGAAGACGGACCACAATAACAAGAAAAAAATGGGGAGTCCGAGGACGAGCACGAAGAGGGCGCCGGTGACGACGATGGCGCTGATGACGACGATGATGACGTCGTTCAGGATGGCGAGGACTACGATAAGGAAGGGGCGACCCCGAGGGACATGACGATACTGAGGACGATGATGAGGATGATGCGAAAAGTGGCTAGTATTTGGACATCTGCTAGGCAGACGACGGTCCGGAGAGCCAGACCTGGTCGATATTGATGGGTTTCTGCTGTGGGCGGCACCTTCGACGTCCCGATGCGACTTCTGACACCCTCCCACGTGTTGCTGATATGTGATGGCTGGCCGGCGACTGCAATCGACTCCACGAGAGAGCGACTACATCCCCCGACTGGCTGCTGGGTGCACTACTGTGAGAAGTTGGCAATGACGATCGGTCGTACTATAGCACTCAGGTTCGCTTTAAGTCCCGCGCGTTCCTGCAAGACCTTCAGAGGTTTAGGACCGCGGTATCCTGCAAGACCTTATGCCTGGCGCTGCGCTACCTTGCCTCGTTCGCCACCTCGCTCAGTGCCCTAGCTTTCAAGGCTCTACCGCTGGCGGGGGCGTCGACCATTGTGCGGGCCGTTGTCGACGGGTGTGGGGATTGCCAACCGTTCGGTGCGACACGCGCCGAGGGTGGTGACGGTTCTTGGAGGCGACGCCGGCGCCCGGGACTTTTCCGACATGGTTTATGAGCGCGCGATGAGCATGGTTGAAGAGCGGGATCACGAAAAGGAGAGCATTGCCAAGCAGATTCTAGACCCTCCCTCGTGCATCGCATCTATGGTGGTTGGTCGGCGTAACTAAGCCACTGCGCGCGCTGGATATCGGCTGGGTGCACTACTCAGAACACGAAACAAAAATTCTTGAGGAGGGGAAACAGCGCTCTCTGGCTCGTCCCTATAAAGTCACGCCTTAGGGCACCGCGCCGACGCGCCCTCTGTCGTGCGAGTCGTGGCACGGAAACGTGAAGTCGAAGTTTTGCAGAACATGGTCAACGGTTCCGCAGAAAACGTCGTAGTGGTTCATGTTCTTCGAGAAGAAATCTTCTGCGCAGCCAATCATGTTGAACAGCTTCGTGCTAGGGTGAGTCAACCAACCTCTTGATTTGCAGACACTAACAGACGCTTGTTGTAAAGTCGGTGTCGCGACAGAAAGTGACTGTCTGCAGAGTTTACACGGCAGCAGTGTTTTCATCTTTCTTGAGAGAAGTTCTGTAATGCAATACAAGGCCGCGTCGACTAGTACAGAGCTTGCTTCGCTATCCTGGGTAGCGTCATAGTCCCATTCTTCCGTTTCTGCAAGTCCATCTAATTTAGCTTTGAGTTTTAGAGTTGTGAAGGGTCATGGTCAGTTTTCGGAAAAATTTTTTCGAAATTCGCTAAGGTCGAGAGCTTGCTTTTCCTCAATCAGTGCACAGTTCCCAAACGTTGGTGGTTTGAGTAGGCTGTAGACGGACAACATGCGGTACAACTGGAGGAAATTTGGCATGTCTGGATGGTCGTTGTCGCAGGCTGCTTGCCTTGTTTTTCCAAAATATCTTTCCAGGGGATCCTGATTAAATTTTGCCGTGAGGACATATTTGAAATCGCATTTGCCTAATAGGTACTCTGTCAGCGCAAGTGTAGAAAGCATAGTGACACGGAGGCCTTCCGCGGTTGTTTGGGTCAGGAAAATTTCCTTCATAATGGCGCCCGACTGGAGTTCCCGCTCCCACTTATCCAGCCACCGAATTGAGTCTTTCATTACAGTGAGGTCATGGCTGCCACTTCGCACTCCTTCTGCCGTATGCCGTCTCTTCATAGAATCAAAAAGGTGGTTCATCCTCTCAGTGAAATCGATTGTTCCTGCAGCCTCCTGGGAATTTATGACTTTTTGGTCAGCGTAGAACTTGATACCGAAACACATCGACCGGCTGAAGATTTGTGTTTCCAACTAGACGCGCATAAGCTCCATTTTGTAAGGGTATATATGGCGCTCCCTTATCTTTGGCCAAACTTTTAGGCCACCCGCGTTCTTGCAGTCTTCCTTGCACACAGCCGTTTATAGATTCCACTTTACCCATTGCCCGTTCACCTTGAGAAGACGCTAGACGCTGTTTAAGCAGTCTGTTCCTGATACACTTGAGCAGATATGGTACATCCGAAGAGGCAAATACCTTGCGCTCCTCATTTACGGACGTTCGAAAAAATTCTTCGCGTGATCGCGCTTTCCGCTCACGCCCAGGTGCGCCCACAATTTTCTGTTAGTGGCCGCATCGTCGCAGACAATCCCATCAACTAGTGCACCTTTAAAGGTGAACATTTGACAGAGATCTGTCTGGTTGGGACGAAATTAAAAGGGAAGGAGGGGGGGACACGAACCAAATATAATCATCAAAAGTAAGAAAAATTTACTCGAGAGATAAAAAAACCCGACGTTTCGGGTTCCACTCGGACCCTTCTTCAGGGGGTGACTGGAGGGCACCAGACAGCAGCTGTGCTTATAAGGCCTTCTTTTTCTTGTTTCCTTTTTTCTCGCTTCCTTCCTTTCTCTTTTTCCGGTTCTTCAAACCGAGGGGGTCATGCTAGTGTTCAACCAGGTGGCGTAGTCCGCTAAAATAGACTCTCGGCATTGCACATGCATACCGGTTCACGTTACCAGGTGTCGCCTGCATGTGCCATGATTCCACAAAAAGCCGCCTGTGAAAACTGGTTTCCAAGTCGAGGACGCGGGAGTTGTCAAAGTCGATGCGGTGGTCGTGCACCTCGCTGTGCTCAGCTAATGCACTCCTTTGTCTATCGAGCTTGCGGACATCGTTCCTGTGCTGTGGTATCCTTTTTGGAAAGTTCTTCGTCTCACCCACGTACGACGCGCCACAGTCTGAACAAGGAATGGAGTAAATTTTCAATTCAATTCAATTCAATTTTTATTTACCAGAAAAAAATAATCTGGAGGGACACCTGTGCAAAAAGCTGTCGCAGCAGCTTGACGAAAACCCAGGGTCCCTTACATGGCAATAGCACATGCATGACACATGTCACCAAGAGTTTTTACATAGCATTCGCATCGAAAGCATTATACATACAGATCAGCATACATCACACGTATACATAAAATGTAACAATGACACTTCGTACAAGAATGCAGGGTAATGAGTTATTATAAAGATAAAAAGTAGTCACGCAGATGTTTTTTATTGAATGCGGCAGTGTGTTTGTACCGGTTGAGTATAGTTGGAATATTATGAGTTAGTGATTGCAGGCTGTAGTTGTTACAGGACCAAGGTACCTTCCATACCTCAGGGTTTCGTGTGTGCTTCGTCTTGTTGTGCGGTTTTAGGTTAGCGAGTGACGTAAAGTAATTTTGAACATTTTTGGATGAGAAATACACTTTTTCTAATAATCTATATTCGTCTAGCCTGTCAACGCGGTGTAATTTGTGTTTGAGAAATATACCATGTGTGGCTGAAAGTCGATGAACGTTTTCAATATGGCGGACAATTTTCTTTTGAATTGTTACAAGTTTCTGCATGTTACATTTTGAAGTTGTTGCCCAGACAAAGTAGCAGTAGTGTACATATGACAGGAATAGACCGTAAT
This sequence comes from Hyalomma asiaticum, assembly GCA_013339685.2. Taxonomy (NCBI): domain Eukaryota; kingdom Metazoa; phylum Arthropoda; class Arachnida; order Ixodida; family Ixodidae; genus Hyalomma; species Hyalomma asiaticum. The sequence goes on from CM023482.1 coordinate 15,381,010, forward strand.
AAATTTGCAGCTTTGCCCCCGTAGGCGAGAATGCGCGGCAGCGCGCCACAGGACCGGTAACCGCAAATAGCTTACCACGAAGATAATTGATGTGGGTATCCTAACGTAAACCAGAAGAAAAATATACTCCAAGAATTTTCAACTCTTCGACCAACTCAATACGTTGATTCTGAAAGTAAATATCATTATGAATGACGAGGGGTTTATTTTTAGCGCGAAAAACGATAACTTTTGTTTTCTTTGAATTTATCTTAAGCCTGTTCGCCTGAGTCCAGTTGGACAAACTGACCATAATTTCATTGCATTTTTCGACAAGATTGTTGGCGTCAGGACCTGACACACACAATGTGCAATCATCCGCGTACATAATAAATTTCGCATCATTGGCTATACTTACAATGTCGTTAATAAATACATTAAACAAAACCTTGCGCTCTCTCCCTCTACGGCTGTCCTTCGGGCGCGGAAAGAAACGGCCAAGCGTGGAAATTGGCTTGTGTGCTACTCTTATTCCCTGCTCCGACAGCACACGTGCGAGCCCTTCGCTGGTACCCTGAACATAGGGAATACACACACGTATGGTCTTGGGAGGCGGCTGGACAGTGTCCTTTCGAAGGGGTCGGCGGGGATTAGTATGGCAGCGAGCAACCTTTAAAACGAAGGCTTTCGAGTAGCCGTTCTTTAGAAGGTCGCTTCTGACCACCTGTTCTTCTTCTATCCGCTTATTCTCCGAAGAACAAGCCCTCCGTGCACGGGTCAGCAGAGCCGAAACCACCGCGGCTTTATGATGGAAAGGGTGGTTTCAGCTAGCGTCGAGATAGCGACCGGTGTGAGTCGGCTTTCGGTACACCAAGAACTGGAGCATGCCATCCACCTTTGTCACGAGGACATCAAGGAACGGCAAGCAGTTGTTCTTTTCCCGTTCCACGGTGAACTGAATGGCCGGCTCTATCGAGTTTAGGTGGGCCGTGAATGCGTCTACGGCAGAAGTTTAAGAATGCAGAAGCAGTCGTCGACATACCGCAAAAATATCATCGGAGTGATGTCGGCCGACTGCAATGCTCTTCCTTCCACAGCTTCCATCACGAGGTTCGCTGTTGTGACAGACACAGACGCACCCATTGCAGTACCAGTTCGCTGCTTGCATTACTCTCCATTGACGGAGAAGTACGTGCTGCCGAGACAAAAGTTCAGCAGGCGGCTCAGCTCGTCGACGCTGAGGCTTGTTCTTTCCCCGAGGTTCTTGTCACGCTCTAGTGCCCTCCGCGTTGTGGTTGCCAGCAGCTGAACGGGAATGCTTGTGAACAGGAAGACCACATCAAAGGATACGAGGCATTCATCTTCGCAAACAGAAACAGGAGACAGGAGTTCAACAAAATGGCTGATGTTCTTAACGCAGGTAGGCGTGTTTCCCGCGAGAGGAGCCAAAGTCTTGTGTAGAAAGCTTGACCGGGTTCGAAGTGGAGAAGATGTAAAATCCACAATCGGCCTCAGGGGAACACCGGGATTATGGATCTTGGGGAGCCCGTAGAAGCCAGGCGCACTACCGTTTCTGCACATCAGACGCAGGTGTAGAGCTCTGGTATCTGGGTGTTTCCCAAACACGTCTCCTAGCAGCTTGTTGAGGTCTCTTTGTACCTGTGCTGTAGGGTCCTTCTTTAATTTGATGCAAGTGTCACTGTCAAGGTGGTCTTGCACTTTGGGGTCGTAGTCTTGCCGGTCAAGGACGACGGTGGCATTCCCTTTGTCTGCAGGCAAGATGACAATGGCGGGGTCGTCGCGCAGCTCTCGTAGGGCTTGATTTTTCTCCGCAGACAGATTGGATGGCCGTTTTTTATTTAGGCCATGTGCCAGGAAGCCAATCGGCTTCAGCCTCACTGATTCCTGAACCTGAGTCAAGAAGACGGATCCCGTCCTGCACAGCTGCCGCAATCTTTACCAGGGGCGGTCGACTGCCCGACATATTGAAGCTGTGGCCTTTGGCAAGGACGCTAGTCTGAGCTGGTGACAACTTCTTGGACGAGGGGTTGAAAACAAACTTCGAAGCTTCGGAGTTCACCTCGTACACACCAGTGAGGGGCACAGAGTATTGGCAAAGCCGAACGCTGCTTGGTGATCGCCCGTGTCCATGAATGCATAGCAACGGTGAGAATGTTGGATTTGAACTTATTCTTCCTTCGTCGGCAACTGGAGCACCGCCTGGGTTGATTCTTTCCCGCTGTGAACTCCGCGTGCTCGGTCGCCTCTAGTGCAGCGGAGAAACAGCGCGTCTCCCAAAGTAAGAAGCTCTCAGCACTGATGCGGCAAAAACAGCCTCCGAACTCCGAAGCTTCGAAGTTAGTTTTCAACCTCTCATCCAAGAAGTTGTCACCAACTGAGACTAGCGTCCTTGCCAAAGGCCACAGCTCCAATATGTCGGGCAGTCGACCGCCCCTGGTAAAGACTGCGGCAGCTGTGGAGGACGGGATACGTCGTCTTGACTCGAAGGTCTAGGAATCAGTGAGGCTGAAGGCGATTGGCTTCATGGCACATGGCCTAAATAAAAAAAACACGGCCATCCAATCTGTCCGCGGAGGAAAATCAAGCCCTACGAGAGCTGCGCGACGACCCCGCCATTGTCATCTCGCCTGCAGACACAGGGAATGCCACCGTCGTCCTTGACCGGCAAGACTACGACCGCAAAGTGCAAGACCACCTTGAGAGTTACACTTGCATCAAATTAAAGAAGGACCCTACAGCACAGGTACAAAGAGACCTCAACAAGCTGCTAGGAGACATGTTTGGGAAACACCCAGATACCAGAGCTCTACACCTGCGTCTGATGTGCAGAAACGGTAGTGCGCCTGGCTTCTACGGGCTCCCCAAGATCCATAATCCCGGTGTTCCCCTGAGGCCGATTGTGGGTTTTACATCTTCTCCACTTCGAACCCGGTCAAGCTTTCTACACAAGACTTTGGCTCCTCTCGCGGGAAACACGCCTACCTGCGTTAAGAACATCAGCCATTTTGTTGAACTCCTGTCTCCTGTTTCTGTTTGCGAAGATGAATGCCTCGTATCCTTTGATGTGGTCTTCCTGTTCACAAGCATTCCCGTTCAGCTGCTGGCAACCACAACGCGGAGGGCACTAGAGCGTGACAAGAACCTCGGGGAAAGAACAAGCCTCAGCGTCGACGAGCTGAGCCGCCTGCTGAACTTTTGTCTCGGCAGCACGTACTTCTCCGTCAATGGAGAGTAATGCAAGCAGAGAACTGGTACTGCAATGGGTGCGTCTGTGTCTGTCACAACAGCGAACCTCGTGATGGAAGCTGTGGAAGGAAGAGCATTGCAGTCGGCCGACATCACTCCGATGATATTTTTGCGGTATGTCGACGACTGCTTCTGCATTCTTAAACTTCTGCCGTAGACGCATTCACGGCCCACCTAAACTCGATAGAGCCGGCCATTCAGTTCACCGTGGAACGGGAAAAGAACAACTGCTTGCCGTTCCTTGATGTCCTCGTGACAAAGGTGGATGGCATGCTCCAGTTCTCGGTGCACCGAAAGCCGACTCACACCGGTCGCTATCTCGACGCTAGCTGAAACCACCCTTTCCATCATAAAGCCGCGGTGGTTTCGGCTCTGCTGACCCGTGCAGGGAGGGCTTGTTCTTCGGAGAATAAGCGGATAGAAGAAGAACAGGTGGTCAGAAGCGACCTTCTAAAGAACGGCTACTCGAAAGCCTTCGTTGGAAAGGTTGCTCGCTGCCATACTAATCCCCGCCGACCCCTTCGAAAGGACGCTGACCAGCCGCCTCCCAAGCGCGTACGTGTGCATTCCCAAGTTCAGGGTGCCAGCGAAAGGCTCGCACGTGTGCTGTCGGAGCAGGGAATAAGAGTAGCACACAAGCCAATTTCCACGCTTGGCCGTTTCTTTCCACGCCCGAAGGACAGGCTGTCGAGGGAGAGAGCGCAAGGTGTGATTTACTCCATTCCTTGTTCAGACTATGGCGCGTCGTACGTGGGTGAGACGAAGAACTTACCAGAGAGGCTACGACAGCACAGGAACGATGTCCGCAAGCTCGGTAGACAAAGGAGTGCATTAGCTGAGCACAGCGAGGTGCACGACCACCGCATCGACTTTGACAACTCCCGCGTCCTCGACTTGGAAACCAGTTTTCGCAGGCGGCTTTTTGTGGATTCATGGCACATTCAGGCGACACCTGGTATCCTGAACCGGTCTGCAGGTGCAATGCCGAGTGTCTATTGTAGCGGACTCCGGCCCCTGGTTCAACGCTAGCATGACCCCCCTCGGTTTGAAAAACCGGAAAAAGAGAAAGGAAGGAAGAGAGAAAGAAAGAACAAGAAAAAGAAGGCCTTATAAGCACTGCTGCTGTCTGGTGCCCTCCAGTCACCCCTGAAGAAGGGTCCGAGTGGGACCCGAAACGTCGGCTTTTTGTTATCTCTCGAGTAAAGTTTTTACTTTTGATGATTATATTTGATTGGTGCCCCCCCCCTTTTTTTTTCACTAGTGCACCTGCATTTTGCAGCATGACTATCGCCTGAAGAACCAACTGGCTTAGGACTGTCGCTCTAGTTGTGCCCTTTGATGGGAACACACCAATGGGTTGTGCATAATTATTCCCGAAGGGACAAAACATGAACACTAGCGCATGACTTGCCCGCTCGGAACACCACTTATCTCGTTCACCATAGTCCACGAGACCCGTGTACGTTAGGATTCTGGAGTGCACGGCCTTTCGCTCTCTCATCAAAATTTCGTCGAATAGGAGCATCCCATGTCTCTCGAACTCAGTTTTTGAATTCAGTTTTGTTTTGAGCGCTTCCAAAAACTCGGAGTTCAAACCGCACCGCATCCCAACCATGCCGAGATATTTTCTGATTGTTTTGACGCTAGGCAAAGGAAGAATGTTGTTCTCGCTCAGGAACCTGTAGCCAGATGGCGTCCGAATATGTAGAAGAAGACACAGCAACAACCAATCTTGATTGTAGCGCATTCCTCGCTTCGATGCATTTTTGGCTGCAGTTGATTTCCTTTCCCCGGCTCCACTAGCTTCAACACGAGCTGAGGAGGGAAGGCGTTTGAAGGTTCGAATCGGCGCCCCTCGATGGCTCGAGTACTCGATGGTAGCGCGAAGGAAGAGCCGCTGTTGCCCGGTAAAGAGAAGCTTTATTGCACACTCAGGCGTCTGCCCGGGTCCAAGCCCGAACCTCCGCTCCCTCCTCACATCGCATGCGTCGTCACTTCAACCCTCGGTTCGACAGAGTCCCTCAACAAGCCAATCACACTTAGGGGGATGGCATCACGCAAACCAATCGCACAAACACTTTTATGACACACACGGCATTGGTCAAACATACATCCCAATCTACAACACCCGAGAGGATAGGTTCACTGCGCAACACACGTCATTTCCCTCTCTCTCCCACGTTGTTGCCTGTGTATTAGCCCAGACTACCGCCGGCGCCGCAGGCCCTGCTCGAGCTATCCTACCCGCGCACCACGTCTCTTTCTAGAACCCGCCACACAGCCGTGAGAATATTTGCCGGCCCTGTCCACTAAAGATATCATTTTTCATCTCGGCCTGTCATCATCTTTTCATTTTATCGACCTTCGTCGTTAAAACCCTGCACGCTTCTAGAACCGTAATCGTAACCCGAATGCGGTTGCACACAAAAGCATCCTTCGGTCGCATCTGGCGGAGCGGCAACAAAGGACGCGTACTGATGTCAAGCTGTGACTAAAGCCGGGCGTCGTGCATCGCTTCTCTCTCTCTACACGGCTCGCTTCCCATTCAACTCTTTATTTCCTCCTTTCTTTTGTTGCCAGCGCGGAGGCTGCACTGTCCTCTGACAGCGCCCCGCTGGCCTAAGTGGGTTCTGCGCATCCTTTCCGCGAAGCCGATATATATTTCTGGTTTTCGGCAAAGGTACACCGTGGTACGGGAAATCGTTCAGCGCTTTGAAGTATTCTCACGCTGGACCACCAAGACCACGTGGGCCCTGCATAGCTTGAACTCAGTGCTGTTTTCACACATTCCTTAAGGAGCAAACAATGCGTCTCTGGAAAGCCTGTTTTTTGCATCAATTCGTCCAAATTGTTTTCGCTAGCTTCCCTTAGCTGTTCTTTGTAATTGACAAGGTCAGCTCCCAATGCTTCATTCCTTGCCAAAAGCCGTTTCTTCGCCCGATAGCATGCCTTATATCCCCTTCGCAAGGCCTCAATTTTACATTTTTTTGAAGGGCTCACGGGAAGTCGCAGTCGTGTCGTCTGCCTGCGCTTTTCCTTTCGGAATGTGTGGACTCGTAGAGTGTTGGACAAGGTCTTGCACACGCAGCACTCATCTTCTGGGCCATCAAGGAGAATAGGACACCTTCTATGACGCCATATTCCTGTCGCGTCAACGAAGGCGCATTCTACTTTGATCCCGGGAAACCTTTCCTGTGTGGGACCGCCGCGACATACGGGTTTCTTGTGGAAGACCTCGAGCATTTGCTTGACGTCGATAGCAGGCTGCGTTTCTGTACAGACGTTCACTGTTGTTGTGCTGACTTTGTGCTGTAGTACGCATTCCGTCACCTTAACACCACTTTTGCACACAGTTAACTCGAGGCTCTTGTTTACGAAAACCGGTGTTGTCGGTGTTGCCTTCTTTAGCTGGACAAAGCGGATGCTCGGAGTTCCTTCCACGATGTCGTGCCGCCTCCAAATAGCGCTGGGCATGACATTTTTTTGTGCCCCTATTAACTTATGCAAGAGGCAAATCTCCGATGAATTAAGTTTCGAAGACTCGATTGGTGTATGAGCGTTAGCGGCACCACAACTATCGGTAAATGCTCTGCTTTCTTGTCCTTCAACCGCACATACACCGTTGCTTGCTTCCTCGATCAAAGCATTGGGCTCGTGAGAAAGGGACGTGACAGGACACGCGATATTTTCCTCACCATGGCCAGCAACGAGCAAAGTCGTGTCTCGAACAAGAGAAGTTTCCGTCTTCGCGCGCTTCCCACACTTCACGTCAGGCCCAATGGGCCGTCGTTTCTTGCGAACAAAAGAAAGGTAGCTGGGGCAGTGTTGAAAGATTGATGGCACGGCGTCTGGTAAAAACACAGGCCGTTTCGGTTTGTCGAGAAGGACTTCGCCACCAAACTCGCCATAATATCTATGCCTCTCTATGTCGCTTTCCGAGAAATGCTTCTCGCAAACGTAGTCGTGTGACGTGAGCTCTCAATCTTTTCTTGGTATTGCACGAGCCCACACCTGCAATTTCACCGGGTCACTCGGTACTTTGAAGGTAATCACCTTCTCCTTGCAAGATGCGTAGCCACTGTTGCAGTTCGGCACTACACACTTGCGCCCCATCCTAAAGCAACACTGACGGAAATCTTGGCGAGCGCGCGCTTTTATTCAACATGAAAAGCGCGGAAGAAGTCTAAGAAACCAGCATAGAAGCGCAGTGCTGAAAGCGCGCGAGAGCAGGTCAAGAAGACTACGCGAGAGCTTGCACTTCCTTTCCCTCCCAAGGCCCTTTACGCATAAGCGCTCACGACATGCCAGCGAGTGACTTCTAGCCGTCCTTATAGCAGCAGGCGTCGTCTGGTCTGTACTCACCAGAAGCTCGTTACAAGCGCCGTGCAGCATGTAATTAAGGCAGTACTCATAACTAACGCCAGCAAAAATGTTAGCCACCTCTATTTATCGACGCTGAGGGCCGAAATCTGGCCAAATTTATAAGATGTGAGACGGCATCTCGATTTTTCTGCGTCGCGTCCAATGAAAGACATGTAAACGATGGAAACAGGTCGGAAGCGTCATTTGTCGCTGCCGCGGCATAGCGAGTTTCCCCTCCTCAAATACTTCTTTCTCCGTGATTCAGAATGAGGTCAGCTAGATTGACCACTTGTGCGTCTGAATCCGGGCTCGGTTGAGCACCCGCCGGGCCTATGAAGGTTTAAGGCCGCGGGATGCTGGAAGACCTCACACCTGAAGCTGCACTGCTTCGTCCCTCGATTCCTCGTTCAGTGTCCCAGCTCTTACAGTCTACACCTCCGGTGAGGGTAGAGTGTACCTTTTTCTAGTACACTCCAGTGAGGGCGTCGCATCTGCGCGCAGGGCGCCACAGACCGCTATCATCGCAGAGGGAGGGAGAATGTGGGGATCACTACCAGAGGGACGCACAGATAGGACGATGACGATGTGATCGGGCAGTGCGTGGCGCGCGCTAGTGCTAGCCTGGGCCGGAGGTGATCTGGACGCCGGCAGATGTTGTCGGGCGCGACGGCCCTGAACTGACCAGCTGGCCAGGGCTGGGTGCTGCAGGCCGAGACGCGGCCATCTTCTCCCACACTTGAAAGCAACTTGATTGATTGATTCGTGCGGTTTAACGTCCCAAAACCAGCTCTGATTATGAGAGACGCCGTAGTGAAGGTCTCCGGAAATTTTGACCACCTGGGGTTCTTTAACGTGCACTGACATCGCACAGCACACGGGCCTCAACATTTCGCCTCCATCGAAATGCAGCCGCCGCGGCCGGGATTCGATCCCGCGACCCTCGGATCAGCAGCCGAGTACCTTAGCCACTAGACCACCGTGGCGGGGCTGAAAGCAACTTCAAAACGCTACTCCGAGCGATCTTTTTTCTGAGCTTCTGTTATTGTGATAGATTAGTCACTGTTAGCCCCACTTAATCGTACTCACACTGCTCAATAGCCTTGTTCAGATTGGAGGCCACGGCGCAAAGCTAACTTTGTGTCGATAACATAAACACATGGATGTGTGCCGGCACGGTGCGGCGCTGCTTCTGCGCCTGCGCGCAGCGTTGACACTACTAAACCGTGCGCCAGGTGATCAGAACGATCTCGCCCAACAGGTCATATAAACTGCGTGTGCTCCCGCAATCGGGGCAGTTGTTGTTCCGTCTTTCGTGTGGACGCATTAAAGTTATGTGTACCCACATCTGGTGACCCGGAAAACGAACTTACCGCACCGCCATGGCCGACCAGGAAGCCCTCGCCGATCTTCGCCAACAAGTACAACATCTTCAAGAGCAATTTCAGGCCCGACTACAGGTAATCAAGAACAAGAAGAGCAACTCCACGAACAGCAGCAACGCACCCAAAATGAACCACGCTCATATGACCATTCTGCACAGCTGCGCTCGGGCCGCGCCCCCCAAAGCCCTGCTCCAGTGGGCGCCACCACTCCAGCGGCCACTGCCAACACGGACGTCTGTCGCATCGCCGTCAAGCTCCCACCCTTTTGGGTAGAGTCACCCGAGGTAGTGGTTCGCTCAAGTCGAGGCGCAGTTTTCCCTGGCACGTATCACTCAGGACCGGACGCGCTACGACTACGTCGTCGCCCACCTAGACTCTCGCTACGCAGCTGAGCTCCGCGACGTACTCGCAAGTCCTCCAGCTGACGAGTGCTACCTGCACCTGAAGAGGGAACTAATTCGGCGGCTCTCACCTTCAGATAACGAGAAAGTACGTCAACTCCTTCAGCACGAAGGGCTAGGTGACCGCAAGCCATCGCAGCTCCTGCGCTTTATGCGTGCCCTCGCGGGCAGCACGCCTGTAGACGACTCCCTCCTCCGAATAATGTGGCTTGACCGTTTACCCTCTCACGCTCAGGCCATCCTCCAGGTTCAGCCGAATCTGCTGCTGGACCACCTCGCCGAAATCGCCGACCGAGTCGTCGAAACCTCTCCACCGCCGCCACCCCTTTCCGTCCACGCCGTCGGAGCCCCACATCCCACCCCCGAGCTCGCTAGCCATATCTGACGAAATCGCCCGTCAGGTGGATTCTATTCAAAGGCATGTGGATCAACGCCCGACGTTGCGTCCCGGAAAACGCCCCCAAAGCCGAGGCCGAAACACCGATTCATCGCACGAAAACGACGACGGCCTCTGCTACTACCATCGTCGCTTCGGTGACAAAGCCCGGAAATGCCAACAACCCTGCTCAGTTGGACGTCAGGGAAACTTCAACAGCAGCCCGTAGAGACGGCCGCGAGCTGCCAACTTAGAGGCCGTGGCATTTTTATCGCCGACCAAGTAAGCGCAGGTTCCTCATCGACTGCGGTTCTGACATCTGCTGTTTTCCCCGAGCATTCCTGCACGACAAGCGCCCTTGCACGTCGTTCGAGCTAAGTGCGGCGAACCATTCAAGCAGTAAAACCTACGGCGCGCTCCGTCTCAACATCACCCTCAAAAACTTACGCCGTGAATTCCCATGGAATTTCGTCATAGCCGATGTCGCAGAGCCAATCATCGGGTCCGACTTCCTGGCGTACTACCATCTTTTACCCGACTGCCGGCACGACCGACTTATTGACGCCACAACAGGCCTCTCCGCGCCGGGCCAACGCACGACCACCCAAGGGCCCAGCGTTAAAGCTTTCGCCGTCGAAGATCAGTCGCCATACCACGCCATCCTCGCAGAATTTCCCGACCTGACACGACCTAGCGGGCGTCTTCGAGAGGTACGCTACTCAACCGTGCACTACATCCGCACTACTCCAGGCCCCCAGTCTCTTGCCGCACCCGCCGCTTAGCTCCGGACCGCCTTCGAATCGCTCAAGCAGAGTTTGAAGAGATGCTCCGCGAGGGTACCGCCCGCCGCTCGGAGGGGCCTTACACCTCACCACTTCATTTGGCGCGGAAGAAGACCAATGGCTGGCGCCCCTGTGGAGATTATCGCGCCCTCAACGCCCGTACTATCCCAGACAGGTACCCCGTTCGTCATATACAGGATTTTGCCCACCGCTTACACGGAAGCACCGTATTCTCAACTGCTGACCTGGTAAAGACCTACACACAAATTCCTGTGAACCCAGATGACGTCCCGAAGACCGCGATCATCACGCCCTTCGGCTTACTCGAATTTTCTTTCATGAGCTTTGGCCTCCGCAACGCGGGACAAACCTTCCAACGCTTCATCGACGACGTCGTCCGCGGCCTAGACTTCTGTTTCGTCTACCTAGACAACATCGTGATCTTCTCCCCCAACGAAAAAGATCACCGCCAACACCTTCGCCAACTGTTTCAACGCCTCGACAACCACGGCTTACTCATAAACGTCCAGAGCACACTTGGCGCCCCCGTCGTCACGTTTCTTGGCCATCAAATTTCTTCAGAAGGGACTACACCCTTGCCTGACCGCATCTCGGCCCTTAAGAACTACGCGCGGCCGGTCACAGCGAAAGACCTCCGCCGTTTCCTGGGCATGCTCAACTTTTACAGGCGTTCCGTGCCTAAAGCGGCCGCATATCAGGCCCCTCTTCATGACGCGTTGTCTGGTCTACGAGGCAACCATCCTGTCACTTGGACACCACTTTTGACTCAAGCGTTCGAAGACTGCAAAACTGCCCTCTGCAATGCCACTCTACTTTCGCATCCCAAGCCAGAAGCTCCCTTGGGCCTTTTTACAGATGCGTCTAGCACCGCCGTCGGAGCCTCCCTGATGCAGCGCGTGGGCGAAAACTGGTGCCCGTTGGCATTTTTTTCGAAGAAACTCTCTAGCCCAAAAACACCCTTGTCTACAGGCATCGCCGACGGAACTTCCGCCCCTGCGGAGAAAACATGACCAGCCTACTACAGAGAACTCCTCGCCATCTACGAAGCGGTCCAACACTTTCGCCATATTCTCAAGGCACAACACTGCATCATCTACACTGACCACAAACCTATGAATTATGCCTTCTCGCAACGACGCGAAAAACTTCCACCGGTCCAGCAGAACCAACTGTCCTTTATCGCCCAGTTCACCACCGATATCCAACACATCAGCGGAAAGGATAACGTGGTCGCCGATGCACTCTCACGCGTCTCTGCTGTCGAGCTGCCACCCGTTACGACTGACACCCTCGCCAACGCTCAGAAAACGGGCGCCGAACTCCAGCAGCTCCTCGAAAACGGCTCCTCTCTTCAACTTGAACAAGTCGCCATCCCTAGGTCGACGGACACATCTACTGCGACATATCGACCGGTCGAGTGAGACCGTATGTACCTTCGCCGCATCGCCGCAGCGTTTTTAACCAGTTACACAACCTTCAGCCACCCCGGCATCCGCGCTTCTATACGCCTTGTGACTGTCCGCTACGTTTGGCCCTCAATGCGAGGGGACTGCCGCACCTGGGCACGCACCTGCATTACATGTCAGCGCGCCAAAATCACCCGACACGTCTCATCGCCGCTCGGGGCATTCCGCCTGCCGTCGGAACGCTTTCAACACGTTCACATCGACATCCTTGGCCCCCTCCCACCAATCGGGCCTTACCGCTACTGTCTCACCGCCATCGATCGGTACACTCAATGGCCCGAAGTATTGCCGCTCGAAAGGATTACCGCAGAAGACGTCGCCTCGGCCTTCTTCACCGGCTGGATTTCCCGCTTCGGCACTCCTCGTCGCGTCACAACCGATCAAGGACGACAATTCGAGTCCCAACTCTTCAGGATCCTCGGGCTTTCCACCGGGTTCGAGCGCTCACGGACTACCAGCGACCACCCCTGCGCCAGCGGGGTGGTCGCTGGTAGTCCGTGGTAGTCCGGGTGGTCGCTGGATGATTGAGCGGTTTCACAAACAGCTCAAGGCAGCCATCACGTGCCATCCTAACTCAACGTGGCTCGAGGCAGTCCCAGCCGTCGCTCTTGGTCTGCGCGCCACTTTCAAACCAGACATCCAGGCAACGCCCGCAGAACTCGTTTATGGGGAGCCGCTTCGCCTACCTTGAGAACTCTCCGCTTCGACTCCCGACATCACCACCTCGGACCCTACAGACTTTGTCGCCCAGCTGCGCCGCACAATGGCCTCACTGCGGCCATGTCCAGCAGCACGTCCCACCAAGCGGACCCCGTTCGTGTTCAAGGACTTGGAAACGTGCTCGCACGCCTTTCTCCGCGACGACATTGTACGTGCGCCGTTTCAACCACCTTACTCCGGACCCTATAAACTCATCCGCCGTGGCGACAAAACATTCACCCTTCAAGTCAGCGGGAGGGACGTTCGCGTCTCCATCGACCGACTGAAGCCATCATACATCCTCTCTGAGGAAACTACCAACTCCTGCACGCCTCCCGTAAAGCACCCACAACAGCCTCCAACGCCTCAGCCCGTGCCCTACATCACGCACTTTGGGCGACAGGTGCGCGTCCCCAATGCTCTTCAAACCTGAGGCCACCTCTCTGCGTGGGGGGGGGGGGGGTGGCGGCACGATGCGGCACCGCTTCTGCGCCTGCGCGCAGGGTTGACTCTACTAAACCGTGCACCAGGTGATAAGTACAATCTCGCCGAACAGAAGATATAAACTGTGTGTGCTCCCGCAATCGGGGCAGTTGTTCCGTCTTTCGTGTGGACGCATTAAAGTTATGTGTACCCACAGATGGATGGTGTACTATCCACGAAAGCACTATGTACTATCCACGATACAGCATCCACGATGTTACTATTCACGAAAACCTACACCCGATGCAAACGTAGAGCGTGTCATGGTGCAGAAAAAAACGTCTGCATAAAACAGAACTCCCCACAGAGCTCCTCTTAAATTAGCGTGCCCCATTGACGCGGTTTGTGTAAGAAACTATTTTGGTAAACGTTCATTTCAGTGTTCTTGATCTTGTTATCACCACTTCTCAAAATTTTCTACACTACTAGGGCGTAAAAGTGGTCGGATATCACGTGCCTACATTGAATTCTGCGGCACGTCCATGTGTGTCGCGGCGAAAAATTGTGCCGTGTACAGCGCTCGGAGCCGACGGAGAGGGAGAATCGAGGAAGAAACGCGCGCGCGGAGGAGAGCGTCGTTACTTTCCTAGATCAAGGGGTGTTTACGCTGACGGCGCCTGATGGCGCCATGTTTCATTGCGCCAGCGCATTTAGGCTGAGGGCGCTCACACTTTAGCTCACAGGGCGTTCGCGAGCTGTTCACTGTTCACTGTTCTCGCGAGCTGCTTCTGCATGGCAGTGGCTTGAGTGTCACACGTGAGATGGCGCGTTGTGCCCACGGACCAGACATCGCTATCCCGTTGAACTGCTAAAGGCAAGACTATGAATCGCACATTCAAAAAAAGATGCCAGTGACACTAATTAAGGAAAAAAATAGAAGCGATGGTGGATCCCTTGTTGGCAGGAAGCGCTCATAACACGAAAGTTAAAGGCATCTTCACACAAGACGCTGCACTTTTATTGAGTATCATAATTAAGAATTCCCAGCCTGCGTAGACGACGCTGTGGTGTGACAGTGTCAGCGAGACCGCTGCGCGTGCTCTCCAAAAAGAAGACTCTTCGGTCCCTTCTGTTTGTTTCGCTCTCATTCTTCCTCTTCCGCTAACTTACGCTTCTCCTTCGTCATTGTCTTATTCATCAATTTGATCATTGTCTTACTGCTTCCCCTTTGCTTCATCGTCGTCTTCTTCCTTTTTATCGTCGCCTTCTTTTTTTCCATCATTGTCAATTCCTTCTTCGTATTTCTTTTTTCCTCTTCTCTCTTCGTTGTCGTCGACAAAACCACAGTCGACGGTTGACAAACTATGTCCAGAAATACCGCCTGTAACTAAGGCTACTGAAAAAATGTCTAAACAAAGATTCGTGCTTCTGTTGCTAGGCGATGGAGCTCATCCTTCTGGAACCTATCCCCGAAAGAACAGCAAAGGAGAGAAGCACATGCGTGACAGTCTGAAAAGCGGACGTTTGCAAGCCGTTTTGAGTAAACATTGCCCCTAGGACACCATATCAAGTCTAGGCATGGACGTGGGCGGCCATATTTTGAACACATACTACTATTTATTCATATAAACTGCCGTTGAAAAGCAGGCTATTGTATACCTACTTGTAAAGGCCACAGCATAACAGGTGCACGAAAACTCGAAAATATGCTTTTGTAAACATAACTAAAATGATCGTTTGTTATTGGATTCTAATGAACGCCTTACTCCATTGTATGATCCGCGTAATTGTAATTATTGTGTTACTATGTTACTCTGTACATGTATTGCGATAAGCATTATCGCCCGTTTATAACACTGTGCTTATCTATACAGTGTACCTTTCTTGTTTGTTTGATGGATAACCTAATCTCGAGCTTTTTTTCTACCCTGCCATGATCTTCAAACCAAAGATGACAAAAATCAAAATAACTGCGCTTTAGGTGCATAATTTATATGACAGTCCTCACCAATGATACGAGTTTATTACTTTGTGTCTTCACAAGATCACGCATTCGTCTAGGTTGGGCGCACTCACAGAATGTCGGCATTCAAGAGAAAGATCACGAGGCGATCCACTGAATAACGGCCTGTTGTGCTCCATTATTTGCTAATTTACAGAATGCCTTTTGTCCTATCTAGAAGAGACATCAACTAGGGGTGGAACCCTATGCGCCACATTACTGCGACAGTGTACATTTGTTGGAGCCTTCCACTGCAGAAATGCTTCCCTTGTTCTTGCTCTTTAACGCTCGTTTCTTCTATGTACGGTGGTGCAAAGCTTAACTAGCTCTTTGGCAGCCGTAAAGGCAGTTTTTACCATTATATCTGCTTCCGTCGCTAGGCGGCGCATGCATCCATGCTTTGTTTTTCCAAGCAGTATTTATGTGTCGCCTCCTACACCCCCCCCCCCCCCTTATGTAATGCCCCATGAGGGTCCCTGAAGGGTAAATAAATGATGATGATGGTGATGATGAAATTAACTTCTTTAGAATTTCAGCTACAGTTGACTACCAAGCAAATATAACCAATTTACAATAGGTGGTTGACTGTGCGTAAAAGCTGGCACTCACTTCATTCGTACAACAATTGGTGAGACAGGACATGTACCCATACCCTACGGAGCAGTTTATGTCCTGTGCACCTTCCTTTTCCTGGGAATACCAGTTCAACCAAAAGAGACATGTGTTTAGACCGCTATGAAGAGTAGAAGTAATGCGACTATTTTCGACAAGCAGTCAAACTAAGACGAATGTTCCTGCGAACCAGGACTGCGTGCATGCATATGTAACGAGTGTGAATGTAATGGTACCGCCACCTCACCTTTTACTGTAAACAGACGCAAATCGAATGAGAAGAGCGCAACAATCATGCAATTTCGCCTGCATCGCTTTTAATTGCAGTGCAATGGAAAAGTTTACAGGCATAAAAGAAACGTGAGGGCCACTTTAGAAACCTCCTACATTCGACTTGCCATAACGATGGCGCAGTCCCAACACATTTGTGAGCTGAAGAAATGTCTCCGGCACGCAACCAAGTGCTAGTTTTCCGGGCAAGGCAAACGGCTATTCTTCAGTAATCGTGCCAGGTCTTGGTCACACTGCGACTGAGTATGGTGAAGAGCTGATGGTGTCGCTGGCGGTCGGGACTGCCTGTTTGGCGGAGGCCGACCTCTGCTACGCTGTGATTTAGTTACTGATCTTGCCTGATGCTTGCTGGCTCTGCTGGACGACACTATACGTGCAATGCATTTCGAAAGTTAAGACAAAAATGTCTGAAGGTAGAAATAAGGAGAAAAGGTAAGCACCAGCGTTCTGCCTAAATGTCCTCCTCTCTTGTAGCTTATTCCGTTTTCTTTGGTTAGCGCTGAAAATGCATTGCAAGTCTACATTCCAACTACCCCAGCTAACCATTTCGAGGACGACAGTGTATCTCTCACCGTAGGTTTAGGCACGGCTGATATAAAGTCTTCTTTGCGCATTTGCGTGTCGACTAAACACATGTGTGCCAGCTGAAGCAGGCCGGGAGACGAGTTCAGCATAATTTGCCGCACCAGTTTGGGCTGTGCTTTCACGGCCCTCCTTTCCTCTGCTGTCACTATTGAAAAAGCTGGTCGCCGAATCATCTTGCGCTTTTCGCACTCACGAGAGTGACCAGTTTCGGTGGTAGCCAAAGGCGTCTCGCTTATTTGTCCGACGTCGTCGGCATCGAATAAAAAACCACGAATGTCCTGGAGTGAATCCCGCCG
The DNA here is from genome assembly GCA_013339685.2 of Hyalomma asiaticum. NCBI lineage: Eukaryota > Metazoa > Arthropoda > Arachnida > Ixodida > Ixodidae > Hyalomma > Hyalomma asiaticum. The sequence goes on from CM023482.1 coordinate 15,397,954, forward strand.
TAGCGGTCCACGCGGCGTTACCTCTACGGCGCTGCATTGGCACATTGGCAGTATCAGTGCTCGGAGCTACAAAGAGACCACAAGATCCTGTCACGGGAATAGCACATCCCTCCTTTTTCTCTCTGTCGCATATCGTCAGCCGCGACGATGCTAGGGTATCCATGGCATCGGTTATTTCCGGGCTGATTTTAGGTTATTTTGACAATACTAGCTTCGGCTTTGACAAAGCACCGATTGTCTGCAGGTGCACATCTCTAAAGAGTGCGTGTAGAGACAGGAAGACTGCTTTGGTAGTTGTTGAGGGGCATCGCTGTTTGTGTCTACTGGCATGTCCGGCTCCTCGCACGTTCGCGTGGGAATGAAGTGAAGGGGTCTTCAAACTGTCTTCGCTGGAGAGTGGCCGCGCTCACGTGCCCATGCGATGGCAAGCCTCGGCGCCGCATCTCCAAATGCGTCGGACAGTTGGACTGGTCGCAGCCTCTCCCAGCAATGATGCAGCTAAATATGTGAGTCGCTAGCAATGGGACAAGGGAGGCTAGACGGACAATGCTGTGGCATCGTACGCCACAAGCATGCGCACCAGGGGGCCACCCTCCCACCGTATTAACCTGACTCGAGACGTCATACCTGAGTTTTGACCAGGCATTGAACGGCATTGAGTTTTGACCTTGCAGGGGAACTATGGCGGTTTTTACACAATGTTTTCATATCGACGTGTTCCAATGGTGCTGACAGTCCTGTAGCAGCAAGGGAAGTTCAGTTCGCTTAGAAACTCACCAATAATGTTAAATAACCGCCTTGCTTGGCATATATTGTTACTGCACCAAGGAGAATATGTATTGAAAATTTGATTGAGACAAGTGCACAGTGAGAAATCGCCAGAGTTTCCGTTTAACAGTTTCAGTCGGATGGGTTGGGAGGATTAGGGAGCGCTGCGGTGAACGTTAGCCGTTCCTAATGGAGAACGCAGCGCACGCCTACGCTGGACAGCGACGCGGAGATCTGCCGATGAACGTATCACGTTAAGACGGTCCTCGTGGCATGATAAGCCGCAGCTTGATTTATCAGAGAGCTCTGGAGGCATCTGCAGCATCGACCTGGTGCACCTCCTGAGCCCTGTCCGAGAGTAGCTTCGGTAGCAAGCTCCACTTTGACTCGGGCTAGTTGGTTTATATTTAACTGAGTGAAACAGCGCGGAAAAAGAATGCAGAAGACTGGGCGAGCGCCGTCTTACAAGTGAATGTTTATCGGACGCCCTGGGCCTTTTTACACCGTCCAAATCACATCGCTTTTCTATACGCAGAAACTCAATGTGCTACATCAGCACATCAGTAAAACTCCTTTATCATCATCTGCACCTGTTGCGCCTAGCGACCATGGCATTACGGTAAAATCTTCATCTGAGCAACGACGAGTGAAGTCTAAGGAAACTGCAAGGTAAAGTCAGGAAAAGCCACTGGTTCCGCTGTTTTCTCAGTCTTCGCACACTGTTGCGTAGCTGCTCTTCATATGTTTTGCGATCCAGTTTCCTGACTTCATGAAGTATCGAAGCTCGTTTGCTTGCTTCGACCTCCTTGACGAAGAGTAAAGGATGGTGCTGTCTTCAGCCTGTCGTAGCGATGTTTCCGTCTTTTGCGATCCTGGAGCAGTGCGAGTCGCAACTCAACACACATGGCCACGCAAGACAAATATTGCAGCGGCCGCGTTGGTACTCAGCCCCTGGAACGCGCTGTCACGACGCCGTCACGTCCCTAACTTCCTTGGCGGTCGAGGCGCGAAGACTACCGAAGCGCTGACTGCCGGCGCGAGTTAGCACCGCAATATGCTTCGCTCTATCTATCGTTCCTAGATGGCGGTACCACCGCAGCGAACCTAAGCGAACCAAGAGTGCACTATAAGGGAGGCGATGTTAATTTAAGAGTAATTTTGCTTGTTAAGCACCATAGTTCACTATACTAAGCGCCTTTGCTTTAACCGGACGGCAATGAAATGCAACTTCTAAAGCGCTATATTTAACATATAGGGCCCATCTGTTCCCCGTGTGAGCGATGGTGCGATGGTGCACCCAATATACAAAAAAAGTTGAGCTGGGGTATTCAGCACCTTTCGTCAAACCCCGGTCGAAGGTAGGTTCCAGTCCGCCTGGGTGGAACTTCTTCAGTGTGAATAAAAAGTTAATATTTTCAGAGATCCACTTGCGTTACAGGAAGTACATCATTGATTTCTTGGTGCACACCGGCATAAAACACTTTCGTGTTAAAAAAAGAAGAGAGCTAAAGCCGGCGACGCAGTAAAGCTCTTCCGCGGGTACTTGCGAAACCGCTAAAGAGGCGTTTAGGTTACACAGGCGAGGGCTTGTAAGGCCATGTTATGCAGACACAAATGCGAAATGCGGCAGAACCGCTGGTATATACGCAGTACGAAGGCGAGCAGGTCAGAAGGTAAATTGTATTCAGAAACAAACTAAAGCGGGCAGTTTCTGTGGTTCTTGTTAACACATGATTTCTTGTGAAGCGAGATCACTGAATTGTACTAGTGTATTTAGACTTATAGCCCCATGCTACATTCCGTTTTAGTTTTTACACAGTTCGTTACAATTAGAATTGCGCAAGCTCTATAGGCAGGTGTCATGGTTTCTCAACTTTCCATACCAGCTCCTGAGGTGAGAACTCGCTGAATTTTTCCTGTCGCTAGGAATGCGGAGAAGCAATCAAAGCTTACCTCGAAGCGGTGGTCAGTGGTGCGAACATGGCGTTGAACACTCGTCGCAGAAATTTCTGTCCGTTCGCTCTTACTATGAAAACATAGACACAAGGCAGCACCACAAGCAGTTGGAGAGCGAAAGTCAGGAGGAACACCCATATGAAAGAGCTCATATTGTTGTACACATAGGTAATATCAGGCGCTCGAAATATCCAAGCCATGGCAATTGAACCAAGCGCGACAGGACTGGTCCTGCATGGGTGTGAGAGAAGGTGAGATTGCGACAGTGGGCTTCTTTGTACAACTCATGAAAACATCAATTACGCTCAACTTATGAAACTGGTCTCTAAGGAAGGCTGAGGCGGGCAGCATCGATTCATAATGAAGGCAAGGCGCGCAAGCAGAAGAGAAGCATAAACGCCGACTACCAACTGAAGCGAGCACGGCGAAGAAAAAGGCAGAAGCGTAACGTATTTGCGCGTGCTCAGGAATGGCAGTACCACTCGCGTTCATTTGCGGGTCTACGCCGAAAGTAACTGTTTGGACATTTGACATCTTCTTAATTAATATAAGCCAACCGAAGGATCAATCACAAATGTACTTCCAATAATATTGATATGGCAAGCAGCGGCGACCACTGGACAAGTTTGTTTTTCATTATGACTGCAAAACATTGCGTAATAATCGAATTTGGTGTGGAATTTACACTCTGAATATTGGATGGGAAGGTTAAAAATCAGTCGATCACTTGACAAACAGTGACACTCAATAATTATCTGTGCGAGAAACGGCCCCTATTTGTTACGCACAAGCGCTCGCAGCCGAAGGAAGCTTTGTATAATGGTGGTATTGCCAAGAACAGCCAGCGGCAGCATGCAGCTGGTGTTACTCATGGTTCGCGCTAGAGCACTGCGCTGGGCTGATTCATTTTATTTCATTTATTATCTTAATGAACTTTTTGGGGTATTACATAAGGGGTGGATAAGATGTCTCTGCAGTGATAAGCAGACGTTGCGGTATGATATTAGTTAGTGGACTGTCCAGAGATTTCTTACGACTTGTTATGGCAGCTTCAAAGGGGGGTTGGTCGTTCCAATCTCTTGCAGCCTGAGGGAAAGGAGGCTTGAAACGTTAAGGTTCGTGATCGAGGAACGGTGCCCTGAAGAGGATGGCTGGTGCGTTGTGACATGCGTGAAGATGATGGGCTGATGTAAGGTGGGGATTTAGTGAGCTGTAAAAGAATTTATAAAAAAGAGAGAGCCTGGAGACACGACGTCAAAAGTGAGGGATGGAAAGCTAGATTCTGCCTGGAAAAGAGAAGTGCTGACGTTATACGAATATGACGAATGATTGAGTCTAGTGAGACGATTCTGAACTGATTCAAGCGCACTGACGATGTACCCTTCATGAGGGTTCCAAATGACGCTAGCATATTCTAGCTATGGTGTGATGAACCACTTGTACGCGAGCAGCTTATGTTACGGAGCGTGGCGCACATGACATTTCGTTAACCCTAAGGTGTTGTTCCCTGATGAATTGACGTTAGTTACATGCGCATTCCTGGAAATGTCTTTGGATAGGGTTACAACTAAGTACTTGTACGTTAGAACTGATTCGACTGGATTGTTTTCGATTGTGTAAGTAGAAAGAAATGGATTTCGGCTGCAGGAAATGGAAACAAACTTGCACTTATTAAGGTTTTAGTCTATTTGCTAATGGGCCACGGGTTATGAACATTGTCGACGTCACACGGCAAAGATGCTTCGCAAGAAAGGTTAGTTACAGTGCGAAAAATTACACAGTCGTCAGCCAACATGCGAATGGCATAAGATACATAATGCGGAAGATTGTTAATGTATAGTAGGAAGAGAAGCGGTCCCAAGACTGACCCTTAGTGGATGCCTGAAGGGACTGGAAGGGGCCTGGATGGATGGTTATTTACAAGGACAGCTTGGGAGCGATCAGTTATCAATTCTTTTATCCATTGCATTGCATGAGGGTCTAAGTTCAGTAATCATGGTTTCGACAGTAGACGGTTATGGGACACTGTGTCAAAAGCCCTAGAGTAGTCTAAAAAGATGGCATCTGTGTGAACGCCGTAATCAAGAATAACATGGAGATCAGCAGGAAGATGGCTAGTCGTGTTTCATGATAAAGACCCTTGCGAAAACCGTGTTGAGAAGGAAGAACAAAATTTACCAAATCTAAGAAGGCCATGGTATTCGTGTAAGTGACATATTTCATGATTTCGCAAGGGACACTAGTTGATGAGATGAGGCAGTAGTTTAAGTGGGAGTCTCTGTTACCTGCTTGTAAGACTGGAACGACCTTCCCCACCTTCCAGTCACACGGTAATGCACCTGTAGACAATGACTGCGAAAACTCCAGTGGGAGGCATGCCGCAGATATGTGATTAGTGGTGATTAGGACCATCGAATTATTTCATCTACACCTGAAGGAGTAAACAGTTTGCATTTTTCAATGATTGACAGTATTCTACCAGTAGAAAATATAATGGGTTGCATATGTTCTGCTATGTTAGTAGGCAGAGGTACGACTAGTATGGAAACTTCTTTTGTAAACATGGAAACAAATGCTGCGTTGAAGATATCACCGCACTTGGCACTCGTGGATGTTTCGGATGCTGCATTCTTGAGACTGATAGTGCGGGTTACCTGCAGTTTGGTGCATAAAAGGGCGAGGGCCCGAGCGTTTTTCGTCCTTTCTTAATGATTGCTAGGGTCTAAAACACGCTGTAGTGGAGGCTTGAGGGAATTTTGACCAGATGATGTTCCTTAACATTTACTAAGCAAAAACGTACAGTACAGGGTCCTATGCAGTTCTAGCATCCACCGAAAATGCCATGAAAGCCGGGTCTTTTGGGTCAGCAGCTAAGCTAGACCCAGAACGACTAAACTGTTCACTTAATGTCCTCTAGATTTGCGCTGTACTCCGCTGACCTTTTAAGTAAAATTGCGAAATGAAATCTCCATGAGGGAATACCTGTATTTTGTCGAGGGGGTTCAGGTAGAGATTTGATCTATAGACTTGAATATAAAGTTAGACACGATGCACAGCTATAGCTCGAGCTTTACATATAAATGTGAATACGTAGGCTGGACATTGTAGCCCATTTGGAAGCAAATATATGTAGAAAAAAACTGATTTCGCTTACCAGTGCATCGTGTTCTTCCTTTAATGTTTGAATTTTGTTGTTTCGTTTCCTAATTCATACTCTTTGTCGCCTTTGTCCACGTGCTAATTATTACGTGGATCTCGTGATCGGCAACCGGATCTCATCGTCTGCGTCGTCGGCATCGGAACATGATCGCACGTGGCAGGGCTTTATCGCGACAACATGTCACAACGTCACGTTTTTTTTCCAGTTTGGTCTACCACCTCCCAGTCATGTTCGGCTTACCCGGTCGCACCTAGACGGAAGGTTCCGTGGTATCTGTGAAGAAGCTTCGTTTTTGCCTTTCCTTTTGCCTCGCGGAGGGAGTTCCATACGTACACCAAGTCCCCCTGACGAGTAAACAGCACTGCGTCGTTTAGCATCGTAGCTGCGCTTGTGTCTTTTCTTGCGGTGCCTTTCCGTTCATTCCGAAATTTTCGAGCCGGGCCGCAGCCGAGTGAGGCCACTCTTTCAGCGCAATCCCAGGGTGTAGTCGAATCCACTTGTTGGCGCCCGACCCGACATCTACCGGTAGCGTCGGCTCATGCCCGTGAAGAAGAAAGAAGGGAGTGAATCCGGTCGTCTCGTGGGTGGAAGAATTGTACGCAAAAAGAACGTACGGCAGAAATTCATCCCAGTCGCGGTGGTGCGAGGAAACGTACATGCTGAGCATGTCAGCCAACGTGCGGTTAAAACGCTCGCACAGCCCGTTGGCCTGTGGATGGTATGCTGTTGTGGTGGCATGTTCGCTACCCACGAGCCGGAATATTTCCTCGGACAAGTTGGCAACAAAATGCTGTCCTCGATCGCTTATCACTCTCTCCGGGGCACCATGATGCAGGACGATTTGCTCGACAAAAGCCCTCGCCGCCTCTGTGGCAGTGGCTGCCGGACACGCGACAGCTTCGACCCATTTGTATGGTAGTCGGTAATCACGACGATGTAGCGGTTCCCTGCTTTGGATTTGGTGAAAGGTCCAAGAAAGTCCATGCCCACTTGTTGAAACGGTCGACCCACAGGTGGGATTGGTTGGAGGTAACCGGCCGGCTTCCCTGGCGGTTGCTTTCGCGTCTGGCAGTCAGGGCAGGAGAGAACGTACTTGCTGACGTATGAGAACATCTTCGGCCAGAGATATCGGCAACGCACCCTCTCCCATGTACGCTTGACACCCAAGTGGCCTGCCGTGCAGTCGTCATGGCAGTGCCTTAATATCTCAGACCTCAAGCACTTGGGACACGAGGGCCGCGCGATCCTCCTCAAAGCCTTTCGCCCTCCGATACAGTACACCGTCGATCAACCGAAAACTCCGTGCCGTTCTTTTGGTCTTCCTGACAACGGGAGCACTCGGGTGCTCGAGGTGCTGTACAATGTCTCTAATCCATGGTTCTGCCCTCTGCTTTTTCCAACGTCCACCTGATCCAAAACCAGTAACGGTAAGGGGTTTTCTTCGCTTACTGGTGCTGGATCGTGAGGAAGGCGGGAAAGCGTGTCGGCATTTCCATTCTTGAGGCCAGCGCGGTGTCGCAACGTTATGTCGAACTCCTGAAGTAATAGGGACCATCGCATAAGGCGGCCGTTCGGATTTCTCACTCTCATAAGCCAAGCTAGACTAGCTTGGTCAGTCACGACCGTGAAATTAGCGCCAAAGAGGTATGGCCGAAACTGTCCGCAGGCGTACACGACTGCGAGGCATTCCTTTTCAGTTGTGCTGTAGTTCATCTCAGCCTTGTTGAGGTGGCGGCTCGCATAGGCAATGACTCTTTCTTGACCTTCAGGTTTTGGACCAATATGGCGCTAATGCCGTAATCGCAGGCATCGGTGTGCACCTCTATCGATCACGTGTTCAGCGACGTGAGTTTGCCGGATGGGGTTATCGTTGCTTGTGAATAGATGACGGTATTTCTCAATGAGCGACAGCAGCTCATCCGTTCAGATTGCTGCAGGTTATCCCCAGTCTGTATGTCAAGCTCATGAGGCACTTGATCGTTTTCGGGAGCCGTTATTGCCAGCTGTGCGTCATGAATAGATGACGCCCATCCAAGCTTTGTTCCGCTGAGCAGATTCACTGGCGACATGCTGGGATTAGCAATACGAAGCAGACCTCTCCCATGCTCGATCCTCGTCACTGTGCGTGCAACTTGGAGTCCACTTCTCAGCGTGCTGTTCGGCTCGACGAGGTGTATTTCGTCCCTTGCAACTTTTACTTCAATGGCGACCTCTGTGCGAGGTTCAATGCGAATGTGCTCGTGGCACCGCACTGTAAGCACATCATTGTGTTCGGGGGCACTTGAGTCTACCCGTAGTCGAAAAACCTCGCCATTGAGTTGGAGCTCTTTCTTCTGAAAATCAATAAGAAGTCGCACTGTTCGACAAAAAGGGAGACCACCGAGCAGCTCGTACGGGCAATTCTTGACCACTAAAAACTTTTCTTGAACTTCGGTGGTGCCAAATTCATATTTATTTCAACTTCAGCATGAGGGGTGAGCAAGCCTCCGCCAATTCCTCTGATGAAAATGTCTTTTCTCGATTTGGATGCAGCGCAAATTTTGTTGGCTAATTCTTCTGAGATGACATTTACGGATGAACCGGTATCAATTACGAGTTTTGTCTCGCTACCATTGGCTCGTGTGGGGACTACGAGAAGCTGACTTTCGGACAATGTGCCGATGGGGCGGCCGGGCTGGCCCCTTAGGCCCGACCATTCTCGTCTCGTTTCCCGAAGGGCTATGCTCGTTTCCCGAAGGGCTATGCCGCCCGTTCTGATTGCCAAGGGGCTCCGCATGATCATTTCTGCCATCCCGGAACCTTTGCCAGCACTGCCGTGCTACGTGGCCGATGCGGCGGCAAATCTGGCATCGGGGACGCCCGTCGTTGGCACGGGACGTTCTCGGTGGCCAAGGCACTGGGGGGCGACGCATCTCGTCTTCTATGCTTTTTAGCCGGTCAGACAGTAAGACGATGGAGTCTGCAATCGTCTTCAAGTCTCCCTCGCGGTCGGCAGTCTCCCGCGGGCAACGCAGTTCAGCTGCGGCGCACGTGGCGACACATGTAGGAGTAGGCTGCACTGCCGCGGCGGCGGATGCCATCCCTACCGGAGGCGCGGTGTTTTGCATCCACGGCTGCAATCCGGAAGGAGAGTGGGTGTCAATCGGACGTGACCAAGAAGCAGGGCTCATCAAAGCTGCGTAATTTATGCGCTGTAAAATTTGGAGGAATGCGGCGCAGGTTTCCGGGTTTGCGATGATCACTTTTTCTTGCACATCCGGACGCAGACCGCGCATAAAGTGCCGCAACCGGTCATCTTCTGACATAGACGTGTTGGCTCTTGCACAAAGTTGTACGACGTCATAGTAGTACTGCTCTGGAGTTTTGGACGGCAGCTGTGTCCGGTTTTGTAGCCGCAAATGGGCGATCTCGACTGAGTGACGGCTAGTAAATGACGTTTTCAATAACGTCGCCCATTGTTCCCACGAATTAGGGGCACCCGTTAGAATCTGAGTAGTGTGCCACTTCTTTGCATCGCCGTCTAAAGCCAAATATAAAAATTTAACTTTCGTGGCTTGGTCCCAGTTGTTCAGCGACGCGACATGTTCGTAGCAAAGTAGCCACTCGGAAACAGATTCCTCTGGCGCGCCTCTAAAGACTGGCGGTCCGACGAAAGGTATTGCTTGGGGGTTAGCCATAGCAGAGAGAAAGGAAGGGGGTTCCGTCGTAGTGGAGCAGTCCGAAGTAGTTTTCTGATGCTTGTTGACTCGGGGCATAGCTTTAGAGCGGGAATATCGCTACCGAGCAACCTCCACCACTTTGTAGCGAAACCTCGGGGCCGTGAATGTTACACGCATCGGAAGGTCAGGAAGACGAAGAGGCGTGGGAGCCACTCTGCGCAGGCAAGCGATGAAGAGTCGACACAGGGAATTGGGAGAGCACTCATTGGGGGGTTTATTTAGCTTAGACATCTTGAATTTAGAAAACACACAGGGCAAAAATTACACAACATAGAAAATGGTATCATACCCGTCGGCCTGCCGAACTGGTCCCCGGTGGTTTCGAGCGTCATGGTCCCCTAGTCCGCTCTCTAAGAAAGGCCAGTGTCGCCGCTTAAATAGCACTTTTCAGCACCCACGGCAACTCGAACGTCTCGGAACACCACTGCCACCCACCAATAGGAAAACGGCTTACACGGGCCAGTCAGGCAGGTCGAAGGTAACGATGCTCTACGAGCTTTTATGATCGCGTGCATCCGGCCTCGCCACAAAACTAATACAAACAACAAATTCCAGAAACTGGCCGCGACGCACAGACGTGGTCTTCGTTCTCTGTACTACGTCGTCAAGAAGACTCCCTGCGGCGCGCCGGCTCGTTTGCTTGAGCACCCTTCTCAGAAAGCCGTCGAAAAAGAAAAAAACAACAAGAAAACATTCTACGCGACGCGGTCTTCGCGACAATAGTTTCGACAGTAGGTGGTTATGGGGCACTGTGTCAAAAGCCCTAGAAGTAGTCTAAAAAGATGGCATCTGTGTGAACGCCGTAATCAAGAATAACATGGCGATCAGCAGGAAGATGGCTAGTTGCGTTTCATAATAAAGACCCTTGCGAAAACCGTGTTGAGAAGGAAGAACGAAATTTACCGAGTCTAAGAAGGCCATGGTATTCGGGTAAGGGACATATTTCATGATTTCGCAAGGGACACTAGTTAATGAGATGGGGCAGTAGTTTAAGTGGGAGTCTTTGAAGACTGGAACGACCTTCCTCACCTTCCAGTCACACGGTAATGCACCTGTAGACAATAACTGTGAAAGCTCCAGTGTGAAGCATGCCACAGATATGTGATTAGTGGTGATTAGGACCATCGAATTATTTCATCTACACCTGAAGGAGTAAACAGTTTGCATTTTTCAATGATTTGACAGTATTCTACCAGTAGAAAATATAATGGGTTAAAGGTGAATGGGTTGTGAATAATGGGTTGCATATGTTCTGCTATGTTAGCAGGCAGAGGTACGACTAGTACGGAAACTTCTTTTGTAAACATGGAAAGAAATGCTGCGTTGAAGATATCAGCGCACTTGGCATCCGTGGATGTTTCGGATGCTGCATTCATGAGACTTATAGTGCGGGTTTCCTGCAGTCTGGTCCATAAAAGGACGAGGGCCCGAGCGTTTTTCGTCCTTTCTTAATGATTGCTAGGGTCTAAAACACACTGTAGTGGATGCTTGAGGGAATTTTGACCAGCTGATGTCCTTAACATGCACCGAGGAAAAACGTACAGTACAGGGGCCGCTGCAGTTCTAGCATCCACCGAAAGTGCGATGAAAGCCCGGTCTTTTGGGTCAGCAGCTAAGCTAGACGCAGAACGACTAAACTGTTCATTTAATGTCCTTTAGATTTGCGCTGTACTCCGCTGACATTTTAAGTAGAATTGCGAAATGAAATTTCCTTGAGGGAATACCTGTATTTCGTCGAGGGTGTTCAGGTAGAGATTTGATCTATAGACTTGAGTACAAAGTTAGATACAATGTACAGCTATAGCTCGAGCTTTACATAGAAATGTGAATACGTAGGCTGGACATTTTAGCCCATTTGGAAGCAAATATATGTAGAAAAAAAAACTGATTTCGCTTCCCAGTGCATCATGTTTTTCCTTTAATGTTTGAATTTTGTTGTTTCGTTTGCTAATTCACACTGTTTTGTCGCCTTTGTCCACGTACTAATTATTACGTGGCGCTGTGGAATAGTCATGCGACCTATTAAATGCGAAGCATTTCTTAGCTAACTTCGGCGACTTTGAGCGTATCTATCTATCTATCTATCTATCTATCTATCTATCTATCTATCTATCTATCTATCTATCTATCTATCTATCTATCTATCTATCTATCTATCTATCTATCTAGCCGCCTACGATTTTGTGCTTTCCTGGCCGTTTCTCTAAGGAATGCTTACGAAAATTGGTGTGCCACAACATGACTACATGACGAACATAAACGACAGGTCACAACATGAAAATCATGACATGAATGTCGTGAGCGGCATGATTTACATGCCACGGTCTTGGTGCTCTCCTGGCCGTTTCGCTCATGAGATGTATGCGAAAATTGGTATGGTACAACATGATTGCCCGACGAACTTAAATGACAGCTCATAACATGAAAATCATGACATTCATGTCATGAGCGGCATGATTTACATGTCACGGAGTTAGTGCTCTCCTGACCGTTTCGCTAATGGTATGTATGCGAAAATTGGTGTGGCCTAACATGACTGCCTGACGAACATAAATGGCAGGTCATAACATGAAAATCATGATATGCATGTCATGAGTGGCATGATTTACATGCCACGGTCTTGGGGCCCTTCTGGCCGTATCGCTAATGGTACAAAAGAGTGGACTGTTGGGCAAGTTGGTGTTTAGACATGGAATTCATCGTGAAAGCGCTACCACACAACACAAGGAAAGAAGAGACGAGCACAGGCGCAAACTAACAACTGATTTATGAACGCAGATCTACAGGTATATATACGAACAAGCTGCGCAGGCGCATTGTCACAGCGATCCTTAGAACAGGAAAAAAAACAATTATTCAAACAAGTCGTGTGAGAAATTGAATTTCGGCTTTGTACAGCGCAATGGAAGTGTCGCTGACACACTCTATCCTGATTTTCTGATAAAAAACGCTTCTAAGGTTTCACCGGCCGTCTTTTTGCCTACTTCTGCCGACGATTTTTGCGCACCGGAAACGTGGTTCACAATTCGAGCAGGCCGTGCAGTGGTCAACAAGATGACTTCTCTCTTTATTACTAAGATTTCTTGCGTGTTTCCTGAGTCGGTCATTGAGGCAGCGCCCTGTCTGGCCGATATATACTTTGCCGCAGGTCAGAGGAATCTCGTACACGACGTTGTTGGCACACTGAACGAAACCTTGCTCATGGTTCTTTTTACAGCCCTCCTTTTCCTCCGCACAGGTGGTGCGACGGCTCAGCTGAGCGAGCTTCTTTGGGGCCAAGAAAACCAATGGCACGTTGAACTGACTAGCCACTTTTTTCAGGCTACGTGTGACCTTGTGCATGTACGGAACCACTTCTGTCTCTGGGCGCCCACAGGGGACTTCACGCCATCACTTGTACGAGAGCAGCTTATGTACTGCGCCTGTGCTGTATCATATCTTTTTATCATCCATCGATCGCTCTTTACACGATCGTTTTAATTCTATATACAATGACAAGGTCCTTAAAGATTTTCGTTATGTGGACGACTTCTTAGTTCTGATTAACCAGTGCCCAACCTCGTATGAGCATGCGCTGAAGTGTGTACTGGAAGATTTTAAGTCTTGGGAAAGGGCTAACCTCCACTTTCGAACGTCCAGAAGAAAGTAAGTTTCAGTTTTTAGATTTGCATTTGAAGTTCAACGAAGGTCACGTGTGCTGGGCGTACTCTCCGCGTGCGCAGAAAGAGCTCCTTCAGTACAATTCGGCTCACTCAAAAACAGTAAAGAGAGGCATCGCAACACTCTGTTTAGAATCTGCGCTTCGGAAGTCATGCATTCACAAGGTGCAGGATAGCTTTAATATTCAATAGGGGAGGCTTTTTTCAGCCGGCTTTCCTGGGTCGGTCGTCGTGTCTCTTGCGGAGACGCTTCTTAAGAAGATGAAGCATGGTTGCTCCAAGGATGCCGCGAAGTCCCCTGTGGGCACCCAGAGGCCAGAAGTGGTTCCGTACATGCACAAGATCACACATAGCCTGAAAACAAGTGGCTAGTCGGTTCAACATGCCATTGGTTTTCTCGGCCCCAAAGAAGCTCGCTCAGCTGAGCCATCACACCACCTGTGCGGAGGAAAAGGGGGGCTGTAAGAACAACCATGAGCAATGTTTCGTTCAGTGTGCCAACAACGTCGTGTACGAGATTCCACTTACCTGCGGCAAAGTATATATCGGCCAGACAGGGCGCTGCTTCAATGACCGACTCAGGGAACACGCAAGAAACCTTAGTAATAAAGAGAGAAGTCACCTTGTTGACCACTGCACGGCGTGCTCGAATTGTGAGCCACGTTTCCGGTGCGCAAAAATCGTCGGCAGATGTAGGCAAAAAACGGCCGGTGAAACCTTAGAAGCGTTTTTTATCAGAAAAGCAGGACAGAGTGTGTCAGCGACACTTCCATTGCGCTGTACAAAGCCGAAATTCAATTTCTGACACGACTTGTTTGAATGATTGTTTTTTTTCCTGTTCTAAGGATCGCTGTGACAATGCGCCTGCGCAGCTTGTTCGTATATATACCTGTAGATCTGCGTTCATAAATCAGTTGTTAGTTTGCGCCTGTGCTCGTCTCTTCTTTCCTTGTGTTGTGTGGTAGCGCTTTCACGATGAATTCCACGCTAATAGTACGTATGCGAAAATTGGTATGGCCCAACATGACTGCCTGACGAACATAGATGGCAGGTCACAACATGAAAAACATGACATTCATGTAATGAGCGGCATGATTTACATGCCACGGTCTTGGTGCTCTCCTGGCCGTTTCGCTAATCGTACGTATGCGAAAATTAGTATGGCCCAACGTAACTGCCTGACGAACGTAAATGACAGGTCATACCACGAAAATCATGATATTCTTGTCATGAGCGGCGTGATTTACATGCCACGGTCTTGGTGCTCTCCTGGCCGTTTCGCTAATGGTATGTATGTGAAAATTGGTATGGCCGAACATCTCTCCCTGACGAACATAAATGGCAGGTCATAACATGAAAATCATGATATGCATGTCATGAGCGGCATGATTTACATGCCACGGTCTTGGTGCTCTCCTGGCCGTTTCGCTAATGGGATGTATGCGGAAATTGGTATGGCACAACATGACTGCCTGACGAGCATAACGGCGGGTCATAACATGAAAATCGTGATATGCATGTTATGAGTGGCATGATTTACATGCCATGGTCTTAGTGCCTGACCGTTTCGCTAATGATATGTATGCGGAAATTGGTATGGCACGAAGTGACTGCCTGACGAACGTAAATGACAGGTCATAACATGAAAATCATGATATGCATGCCATGGGCGGCATGATTTACATGCCACGCGTTTCGTGAATGGGACGTATACGGAAATTGGTATGGCACCAAATGACTGCCTGAAGAACGTAAATGGGAGGTCATAACATGAAAATTATGACGTTCATGTCATGAGCGGCATGATTTACATGCCACGGTCTTGGTGCTCTTCTAGCCGTTTCGCTAATGGGATGTATGCTAAAAGTGGTATGGCACGACATGACTGCCTGATGAACATAAATGGCAGGTCATAACATGAAAATCATGATATGGATGCCATGGGCGACATGATTTACATGCCATGCGTTTCGTTAATGGGACGCATACGGAAATTGGCATGCCACAACATGACTTCATGACAAATATAAATGACAGGTCATAACACGAAAATCATAACACGCATGTCATGAGTGACATGATTTACATGCGACGGCCTTCGTGCTCCCCTGACCGTTTTTAATGGGATGTACAGGAAAATTGGTATGCCACAACATGACTTCATCACCGACATGATTGACAGGTCACAAATGAAAATCATGATATGCATGTCATGAGCGACATGATTTACATGGCACGCGTTTCCTTAACGGGATGTATACGAAAATTGGCAGGCCACAAGATGACTGCATGACTATCATAAATGACAGGTCATAACACGAAAATCATGACATGCATGTCATGAGCGACATGAGTTACATGTCACGGTTCTGTCACTATACTGCCGTCTCGTTAATGAGATGCATACAAAAATTGGTAGGGTACAAGACTGCCTGACTATGATAAATGACAGGTCATAATGTGAAAATCGTGACATGCATATAATGGGTGGCATGACTTACCTGCCACGCGTTTCGTTAATGGGATGTATAGAAAAATTGCTATGGCACAACACGACTGCATGACGAAGGTAAATGACAGGCCATAACATCAGAATCATGATATCCGTGTATGACCGGCATTGTTTACATGCCACACTCTTGATGCTCTTGCAGCCGTTTCGTTAATTTCATATGTACCAAACATGGTATAGCGAGGAAACAATGCAAATCCATTTTACGTTCCTGATGCATGCTTCGCATTTCCTTGATTGCCACTGCACGTGGGATCTGCAAATTTTTTGATGGGCATTTTTCTGTCGTTTTTCTTCCGTGTAAGATCGTGAAAAATGGAAAAATGAAAGTTTAGTTTGATTAGCTTATCGTAAAAATTACGTACTCCCTCATGAGTCCGATTGTTTCGACAGCGATTGGGATGAAGCAAAATGACCTATGAAGGTAAGGGCGTATATATAACGAGTAATACAGTGCATAAAAGTACTAGAAGTATGAAGCTGTTCAGAGCAGGACTGAACAGCTCCATGTTTATAGAGATGTGGCCTCGCGTTGGCAATACGTATTTTTTTGTAATAGGGAAAGTTGCAAAGGAGCTAATGTCATATCCTCCAGGTCTCAAGTGCCCAATACGAGCGCTTTCCGTGATGTACGAACCATGCAAGCAGTTGACTAATGCGTAGCAGTGCAGTTGTGAATCCCTCGAGGATGTCGAATAAGATATCGTCGTCACAAAAGCGTTCTCCCAAGACGAGTCCAAACAGCACGGCGAAGCTTAGAAGACCGAAGGTGTTGAAGCCATGACTGGTGTTCGAAAATCCAGTACCTGCGTAAACATGCATACGAGTTTATGCATGCTCCGACTCACGTGATCATGAGAAATGCACTTTGTATTTTCTAAGTTCACTTCCCGGGGTATAGCTAAAACATGGCCACAAAGGTGATGCTGCAGTTCGTTAAAATATGGGTGCGCGCTCTTATTGACGCAGGTACTCTCGAATTCGAAGCGCATACAACCTTACTGAGCCGCCACACACCAAATAGCCCTGGAAAAATGTAATAAAGGTTAACGCAAGAGACAACACTGAAAGTTTAAAGGATAATTCCGACCCATCCGTCCTAAACTTGGCACTATACTTTTTTGCAATTTTCGTTAGAATATCGAGGAATATCTGCTAAGCTGGGAACCACCCCTTGAACTTTTTGCGAGAAAGAAGAGAGAGATGGAGGTGGGCGAATGTCGGATTTTAAATACAAATACACTGGTTCGAATATCAAAACATCAATGTTCCTGCAGTGACATTATTTAACACAGAGTTATATTAAGAAAGTAAAACAACCCACCAACACAAAAGACAATGCTATCAGGAACGCATTGTCTAACAAGCTTGTGGTTGTTTTTGTGCTGTTCGTTTTTCAAGATGTGAACCAACACGCCCAAGCTTCCGCTTTAGCATTCTCAAAATGACACAACGTGAAGCAAATTATTATAAATACAAAAAGCTATAATGAATGAGTATCGATTGTTCCATACGGTCAGGCAGCTGAACTGCATGCCGAAGAGGTCCTGCACAATAGGCTACCCGTGAATGGCAGGGCAGTACATTTTGGTTACCTGTTTGAAGGGTGCAAGACACCAGCATGGCTACATCGGCATCAACAGCGCTGCCGAGGGCATAGTTGCAGATACTTTTCGATATGGGATGCTGCCGGTCACAAGTTGTACATGCCGCTGGGGTCGGCGTTGGCCGTCATGACGCCTCAATGCACAACCTATGCTTTCACGGACAGACATCAGCGGTGTCTGCCCCTAGCGTTCACGCGCAAGAGAAGTGGTCAGCATTTCGAATTTTCCTAAATGTTCGAGTCACATTGAATATTATATAATTTCAATTACTCTATAGATATCAAATACAAATTCTGAATCGTCACACTACACAAATATACAGCACATTCGAAATTTCCACAACCCTAAACGCAACATTTATTTGAATAAAAAGCAGTACGGTAATCCTCTCTTTCGTGAAGTGTTCAGGGACACCAGCATATAAGCTACAAACAGCTCACTGTGACCCTGCCGGCCTGCTATGTAATATTCACTAGGGTTACCTGTTTTAGCTCCGGGGCGCTATCGTCTATTCCTCCCTTTTCTGGAATTCGCTTCTCAAAGGGCCCTTGAGCATGCACACATGTGAAACGTTTCAGTACAGAAATGTCTAAAATTTTTGGTAAACTCGAAACTGCGACTCTTAAGCGCATTCCCACCTTGAAATGGCGCCTAAGGAAATAAAGACGTAAAATAAAGATACCACGGGGCGCCCCGTGGTATTGTTGTCTCTGTTTCACGTTCTCGTCTCCTTAGGCGCTGTTTTAATATAGGTATGAGCCAATTAGTACAACAATACGTCTTCACTTCTTAAACGGATTCACCGACAATTTCAAGCCTGTTTCCCGCCCAATAACTTGTCGGAGGTATTCTTCTAACATTTATCGTGACGTAACTAGCAGAGGTTTGAGGTTATTGATGTCATGCCATGCCAGTTATGTTAGCCATGCCACCCTTCATCAATCACTACTGACCACAATGATCCTACACCATGGCCTCGTGCGCTTCGTTGTCTTTTCATTTTCTTTATTTCTTTGCATTTCGCCTATGAAAATGCAGGCGCGGCGATGGGATCGAGCGCTAAACTCCGAGCTAAACCTTTTCTTGTCATTATCGAATATTGGCCTTCGTATAATCACTATAAAGGTAGCAGTGGGTCGACCAGGTCCGCTGTTCTCAATTTCGTGGCAACGACATCATCCAGGGCGCGGCACAGCCTCGACGTTAAATAGAACTAGGTTCTGAAAGATGTCTTCTAGATCATGAGCATAGGCTTTACACCTAAGATGAGATTCATTGATTTCTACACTTTCGTGCGTTTACAGAATAAGCTTAGCAAAACGTTTTCTTGGGCTAGTTGGTTCATTACTTCTTATAAAATGTTGTAGCTCAAAGAAACAGAGGGACAGACAAAGAGCACAGGACGGGCGCGCCCGTCCTGTGCCCTTTGTCTGTCCCTCTGTTTCTTTGCGCCACAACATTTTAACAGTATAAGCTGTTGTGGGCTCATTACGATGGCCGATTTTGGGGGTGATAGCGTCCGTTGCCGGTGTCCATAAGCGCTATGAGGAAAAACTCCATGCCTGTGCAGATTGTAATCGAGCTGAGTAGCAATGACACCCACTCAAGAAAGTTAGAATAAATATTGTTTAGGAGGAGGAAGTTAGAAAAAATTGAGTGAATGGGGCACTCCTGAGCTGAAGCCACACGAAGCCATCTTGCCATGGGCAGAAGGCACGTCTCGCCTTATTCGTGCAGGCGCTGCATTTCCTTCTGCTGAGAAGAAAAGAGACCACGACTCTAGCCTCGAGAACCTTCAAACTAGTGGAGCATGTAGGGGCCAGGCACCGCCTGACCGCATCCATCCGTGAAATTATTTTTCACGAAAGTAAAGCTGATTTTATCTTGTCACCCATTTGCCGTGCTTTCAACGACCAGGGCCAAGAAAAAGGAGGAGGTAAGGTCAAAGAAGAGTTTTGTGGTTTTTGTTTTTGTGGGGTTTAACGTCCCCGTAGCGGAGGGCGCCGGAAATTTCGACCTGAAGAGTGACCTCGACGAGTACCGCAGGCTACTTCGTGTGAGCAGAGAGCAATTTCTGTAACTGTTGTCACTTGTGGGACCACGCATACAAAAAGTGGATACCGGCCGAAACACGGCTACAGGTCACACTGCGGTACCTTCCATCAGGTAAGTGTCGCACGTTTTCATGTAATTACAGAGAGTGTCCAACATTTTGTCGTGTTCTGGCAAACAGTTAACAAACAATTTTTTTCTATGCGTTGCAGGAGAGAGTCACTATTCCCTTAGTCGACAGTTTAGGCTGGGTCAATCTTTGTAGGAGAATGTTTTTCTCCTACAACGACATTATACATCAGACGTGTACTGCCATTCACGAGGAGCTAGGCGGCTATTTTATACGCACACCCCGCACGGAGAAAGAATGGGAATGTGTGATGGAAGGCTTCAGTCAAAAGTGGAATTTCCCCAACTGCATTGGGGCCATCGACGGGAAACATATTCTCATACAAATGCCGCCGAATTCTGAAACAGTACACAGAAATTACAAGAAAATCTTCAGCGTGATTCTGTTCGCTGTCGTCGACGCAAACTACCAATTTTTGTATACCGATGTCCGTTCACCAGGGTCTCAAGGAGACGCAGCTGTATGACAAACGACACTACTGCAGAATGACGTCGAGAACAAAAGGGCGGGAGTGCCAGAACTTGTGAAGCTATCCAGTTCCCCGGGCGTGCACCTTCCAGCTGTGCTTGTCGCAGATGACGATGCATTTACGATGGGAAGAAACTTAATGAAACCTCACGGGGGCATCAACCTCACAGAAGACAAGAAGATTTTGAATTACAGGTAAAAATCAAATTGTACATAACGAATAGCAGATATCAAGTGTAAGCTAGAACTGTGACAGTGCGTATTATTAAAGTATTGTGTCAGACGTTGCGCATGCTACATACTGTGTCGGGATGCGCCGCTGATACTATATAAGACGGCTCTCACGTATAATTTCATTTATTGCTAAATCTTACAATGAGCGCAACTAATTGATTCATAAATAACTGACTGTGAATGTTCAGTGAGGCTTTAATTTTCTGCAGCCGTAAGTTGGGACATTTAGTAGGCAGGTTGTGTAGCATAATTATACTATCGCTACCTTGTAACTCATGCTCTTGTTTAACGTCCCCTTTACATTTCAGATTGTCAACGGCTCGACGTGTCGTTGAGAACCGCTTCCAGTGTTTTCACACTGTCATCAAGGCTTCTTCAGACAGGGTTACTGCCATCGTGAATGCGGCATGTGTGCTGCACAACTTTTTCGGCAACGATGTCGCCAGTGCGCCAGACTTGCGTGACGAACCAATCCCTGCTGGATCACTGGTGCCACTACGGCAACCAGCCTCTCGTGGGAGAATTTGTGCTGCTGGTGCTACAGCGCGCAATAATCTGTGTTCGCTTTTCAATGACATGGATGCCGTTCCGTGGCAGCGTAAGGCTGCCCACTTGGATGTGAACAACTACAGAAAACCTAAGAGGTGAAACGTTGGAAACAGTGAAATGAATAAACATTCCGTTTGCGTATTCGGTTTCATGTATCTTTGCATCACATTTAAAATTTACACTTGGCATGGCAGATGCCTTGTTTGCGGTATCGACCACATGGTCGAGGCTACAAGCTTTCCGCAGTTCTTACACGCATCATCGGACAGCGCAGGTTGCGTTGGCCGCATATGCAAAGCGATTTTTTTCGAGCACCCGTTGCCACTGTGACCACATTTCTCCAGCTGGCAAAAGGAGGTTTGAATTTCTCCGCCGTTTTCTGCTTGGTGTTTCATTTGCCCTTGGAGTGCTTGGTAGTATGGAGGGATTGATGTTGGGAGCAATCCATCACGCTGCGGTGCAGTCTTCGTCTGAGGCAGCGTCAGCAGCGGTGGCAGCTTCATCCACTGAGGCAGCGTCGTCCACTGTGGCCACCTCTGCTGTCTCAGCAGCATGGGGTGACACGGGCGGCTGCAAGAAAGGGATGTTTATTCAAACAACTTTGTAGGTTAAAAACATTTCTTGAAGGTAAACATTCGACAGAAGTCTGTCTGGTTGGGTAATTAAACTGAGAAAACTTCTAAAGAACTCCAACCAACTCAAGAAAAGGAAAAGAAAAGAAAAACCCGACGTTTCGCGGCCGACTCGGCTGCTTCCTCAGGGGTGACGGGGGCTACATTGCAGCGTCGTCTTGGAGGCACTCACGCGGTTGACAACACGTCCTTCCGCGGAACGCAGTCCATGCACATACACTGGGGGGAGGGCACCCAGAGAGCGATTGATGTTTGGAGCCGTTCTCTGTATATGCCACGATTCAAGCAGAACTCGTTTCTTCCAGTTTGTCTCTCTTTCCAGGATGGTCGCAATGTCGAAGTTAATTCGGTGGTCACGCGTCTCGGAATGTTCGGCGACGGCACTCCGCTCTTTGTTCAGCTTCCGGACATCGTTTACATGTTGTTTGAGCCGTTCCGGGAAGTTTTTTGACTCGTCGATGTATGAACAAGGGCAGTCGGCACAAGGGATTTGGTAGACGACCCCGGGGGCTCTGTCTATTGTTGGCCGGTCTTTAGGGCGGGGGAGGAGGCGGACCAGCGTGCACGAAGGCACGTGCGCGATGCGCACGTGCCCCCTCTTTTCCGAAAATCCGCGCCAACGCCTCGCTGGCTTCTTGAACATATGGAACTGGTACGCGCTTTTGAGAGCTGGCAGCTGATGCTGATTGGGATTTGCGTAATCCATTTTGCTATGCGCGGCGGGTGACGGACCGAATGAAGTTTTTCGGGTATCCGTTTTTTCTGAGGTCCGCAATCACGTAAGCCTCTTCTTTCCTGCGCTCGGTGTCACTGGAGCATACGTTTTTGGCCCTCTGAAGAAGAGCGGTCACAACCGAGGCCTTGTGGCTGGCGGGATGAAACGAATCGTATTGAAGGTAACGGCCGGTGTGAGTCGGCTTCCTGTAAACGGAGAACTCCAAGCCATTCTCTTTTCTTGCCACCTGGACGTCGAGAAAGGGAAGGGTGCAGTCGCGTTCACACTCGGCCGTGAACTGTATGGTTGGGTGAACGGAATTTAGGTGCTGTCTGAAGTTTTCGATTTGGGAGGTCTTGATGACACAAAAACAATCGTCCATGTAGCGGAGAAAGAGCTAGGGTCGCTGCAAGAAGGAGCTGAGTGCTCTCTCTTCTATATGCTCCATGGTCAGATTTGCCACTGTGACGGAGATTCGCCCAGGCACGTCCAGGCAATTCTGCAGGCAGAGCTAAGGTTACCTCTCGACCAACTTGTTGACATCGCTGATAGCGTCATCGAGGTCTCCTTGCCGCTGTTGTCGCCCACCATCCAGGCTGTCGTCGCACCACTAAACATCTCGGAGCTTGCGCGCCGTATCGACGATATCAATCGACAGCTCACCTCCAATCATCGACACCAGGTTGAACACCTTCCGATGCGCCAAAGCTGTCACTCGCAAAGTCGTGACCGTAACACCACTTCGTCGCAGCAGCCTGACAACAACGGCCGGTCTAACTACCATCGACGCTTCGGGGACAGAGCCCGGCAATGCCGACCGCCCTGCAGCACTCGGCATGAGGGAAACACCAACGGCAGTTCGCAGACGACCGCAGGCTGCCAACCTATAGGCCGTCGCATCTTTGTCACCGACTAAATCACGAAGTAGTGGTTCCTTGTCGACAGCGGCTCCGACATTTGCTGCTACCCACGAGCCCATCTTCAAGGTCTTCGACCGCCTACGTATTTCGAGCTCAGCGCTCAAGACCTACGGGTCCCTTCGCCTGCATATCCGGTTTAAACACCTACGCCATGGCCTTCAATTGAATGTCGCCATCGCCGATGCCGCTGAGCCAATCATCGGCTCAGACTTTCTGGCACACTACAACCTCCTTCCGGACTGCCGTAACGACCGCTTCCTCGATGCGTAACGGGACAATCTTCGCCAGGCTAGCGAACGACCACCCACCACACAAGCATCAAGGTCCTCAGTGTCGAAAATAATTTGCCGCACCACGACATCCTCGCCGAATTTTACAGTTTGACACGCCCCAGCGGGCTGCCACGCAATGTCCAGGACAACACCGTGCACTTTAGCCGGACAATTTCAGGCCCACCGGTTTTCTGCCGCGCCCGTCGCCTTGCCCCGGACCGTATGCGCATAGCTAAACCAGAGTTCGAGGCCATGCTCCGCGAAGTAATCGCCGGCCGCCCCTATGGCCTATGGGTCTCGCCACTTCACCTTGTCCCAAGGAAAGGAAGACCGACGGTTGGCGGCCCTGTGGGGTCTGCCGTGCCCCCAACGCACGCACCATCCCGGACAGCTACCCATCCACTACATACAGGGCTCCACCGATCGCATTCACGGCTGCCACGTCTTCTCCGTGCTAGACTTGGTGAATGCCTACACGCAGATAGATACCCGTCAATCCGGACGACATCCCAAAGACTGCAATCATTACCCCCTTTGGCTAGTTCGAGTTTTCCTTCATGAGCTTTGGCCTACGGAATGCCCGCCGAACCTTTCGGTGCTTTATCGACGAAGTCGTCCGCGGCCTCGATTTCCTTCTTTGTCTATCTTGACGACATATTGGTATTTTCCCGTAACGCCGAAGAACACCACAGGAAACTTCGTCTACTGTTCCAATGCCTAGATGACCACTGCCTGCTCGTGAACCTACAGAAGAGCATGCTCGCCGCTTCCACCGTTCATTTCCGTGGCTACGAAGTTTCATCAGAAGGAACTCGACCCTTGCCTCGCCGCATCTGCAACTTGCAGATGTACCCTCAGCCCACCACAGCTAAACCTCTTTGCCGTTTCCTCGGCACGCTGAACCTTTAGAGGCGTTTCTTGTCGCACGGCGCAGACTACAAGCTCCCCTCCACGATGCCTTGGCTGGTCTACGAGGAAACCAACCTGTCACGTGGACACTGGCTTTAGCTCAAATTTTCAAAGAATGCAAAGCTGCTCTCTCACTGCCATGCTTCTCTCCCATCCCGTGCCAGACGCCCCCTGGGGCTCTTCACAGATGCCTCTAGCTTCGCCGTCGGTGCCGCCCTCATACAACGCATACACAACACACGGCAGCCCTTGGCGTTCTCCAAAAACTCTCAGCTCGGAAACGACCACTTCGACGGCCAGTTCCATCGACGATACCACGACCCCCGCCCTGACGAGTTCGCCAGCTTACTACAGGGAACTTCTGGGCATATACGAAGCAGTGCAACACTTTCGCCACATTCTTGAAGCGCAGCACTGCACTACTATACCGCCCGTTCAGCAGAACCAGCTCTCGTTCATTGCCCAGTTCACCACCGACATCGAACACGTCAGCGGGAAAGACAATGTGGTTGCCTATGCACTTTAACGTGTGGCTGCTATCGCCTCTTCGCAGATAACAGCTAATGTCATCGCCGAGGCTCAGACTACGGATGTCGAACTGCAGGAACTTCGTAAGGGCGGGTCATCACTACAGCTGGAACAAGTCCCCATCCCTGGGTCGACAACCACAGTCATCTGTGACATGTCGACAGGACGAAGCAGGCCCTATGTGCCCCCGTCTCGTCGCCGTCGTATCTTCAACCAGCTTCACAACCTCAGCCATCCCGGCATACGCGCCTCTACACGCCTCGTGGCTCAACGCTATGTCTGGCCCTCTATGCAGCCGGATTGCCATACCTGGGCGCGCTCCTGCATTTAATGCCAATGTTCTAAACTCACCAGGCACGTCACTTCACCGCTCGGAGCATTCCCTCAGCCCTCTGGTCGGTTTCAGCACGTCTACCTCGACATCATAGGACACTTCTCTCCAGCTGGACCTTATCGCTAGTGCCTCACCGCCATCGATCGGTTTACTCGATAGCCTGAGGCATTTTTCTTCGAGGGAATCACTACGGAAGACGTCGCCTCGGCCTTCTTCACCAGCTGGATTGCTCGTTTTGACGCCCCTCGCCGCGTCACCACTGACCAAGGACGACAGTTCGAATCGTACCTTTTCAGGCTTCTCGGGCTGGCCATCGGGTTTGAGCACTTCAGGACCACCAGTTACCACCCCTGGGCCAACGGGGCGATCGAGCATTTCCACCGACAGTTCAATGCAGCCATCATGTGCCACGCGGACTCAACATGCTCGAGGCCATCCGAGCTGTCGTTCTAGGCCTCCGCGCCACATTAAAGCCGGACATCCAGACACCAGCGGAGCTAGTCTACGGGAACCACTCCGTCTACCAGGCGAATTTCTGGCTGCACTGCCATTCAGCACCGCGACGTCAGACCCCACCGACTTCGTCACCCGGCTCCGACGCACGATTGCCCCTTTGCACCCGGCACCAGCATCTCACCACTGTAAGCCCTCTCGTCTTCAAGGAGCCAGCAACGCGTACACATGCTTTCTTCTCGACGACCCGTCCGCAGGCCTTTCCAGCGACCCTACGGCGGAACCTATCGCGTTGTCAATCGTGACAAAAACTTCACTACGCGCGTCAAAAAGAATGATCCGCGTTTCCGTTGACAGGTTAAGGCCAGCGTACAGCCGCTCCAAAAGTAAAAAAGAGCACGCCAGCGGTGGCCGAAATCGACAAAACTGCATGCCAGCGCGCTCTACCAGCAGATACACTGCAAATCGCGAGAGTACGCCGGCACATCCGGCTGACCCTTCCTGAGATTACGATGCTCGCCTTATCGCTGGCACGATGAAAGCCGCGCTACTGCTATCCCTGCTCGTCAGCGGCGCTTTCAAAAATTAACGCTTTCGCTTGCGCGCTTTTGTTTGACAAATGCGATTAAAATCATGCTTGGCTCAAGAGAACGCCAAAAAATAAAAACGTATGTACCAGCGGACCTGACGCGCCATCTGCGATTAAAGTTTCCATGGATGTTTGCACAGCAATATTGATCGCGCATGCCTCAACCAGAGTCATCTTTGTGTTACAAGACAATAACGCCCATTTGCGTTGAAATAAGTGGTGGTCAACTGGCTCACTTCTTCAGTTCTTTTGAGCGTCTATTTTTGTAGCAAGGACAATGCACTTAACCCCCAGATGCCGTTCTTCTTTTTCCACTTTTAATCTGGGCGACCCTCGGCTGTCACGCAGATTGAAAGTGGTCGCATTCCTCACGAAGCAGAAAGAGCACGCCACCGAATTTATTAACTTTTGCGCCCGATGCTGGCAAGCAAAAGCATGAAGCAATGACAGCGCCCCTTCCGAGCAGTGATTACAGTAGCGCGGTTACGCTCGTGCCAGCGATAAGGCGAGCATCATATCAGGATGGGTCAGCCGGATGTGCCGGCGTACTCTCGCGATTTGCAGCGCCTCTGCTGGTAGAGTGTGCTGGCATGCAGTTTTGCCGATTTCGGCCACCGCTCGCGTGCTCCGTTTAATTTTGGAGCGGCTGTACATTTCCGCCAAAGAACCAGCAAGTGCCAGTGCATCCACAGCAGCCCGTCTACAACGCTTGACACCGCAGCCTGCTTCTGTGCCTACATGGTACGGACGTCACGTACGCCCTCCCGATTTTTACAAGCCCTGAGGGCTCTCCTCTCCATGGGGGGTGCTGTGGTGACACAATCTGCGCAGGAATACCGCGCAGCCTCCGCCTCACTATCTTTCAGCGCGGCGTGATACGGCTACACGCGGCATGCACTGCGATAAACCACGGCTCCACCGCAGCGTCTCCCGACTTTACGTCACCGGCGGTGGCCACAAAAACCGAGCAGCCAGCTCGAATGGGGGCTCGTACCTTTCGCTACCCGGACGAGCGTAGCCACAGCATGCGCTTCTGGAACAACTGCCAACCGAACAAACCAGTTGTTATTGTTATGTGGGATTCGTCCTTTCGTAGATTCGACATCCCACGAAGGTAAAAACTGCCTGGGAGGGGCCAGATATACGAACAGGAGGGGGCCACCTTATAACACAAACTGCACGCAAGAGTCACAATTGACAGCCAGACCTATTCGGTGAGTTTTGTGGTCCTGCAGCAATGCTCGAGAGATGTAATCTTAAGCATGGATTTCCTAGTCCGACACGGCGCTTTCCGCGGATAATTCAACACCGCCAGATGGCAACGTCGCTTACCATCCTTTGAATGTAACGGAAGAGCGGGTAACCGTTCCACCGCTGTCCAGCCTCATTATTTCCGTCGGCACCAAACACCTACCAACTTACGAGGCATCATCGAGGCCGACCAAGCCTCGCTCCTAAAACGTCACATATGCGTCGCAAGAGGCATTGCCAAGCTGCATAACGGCGAGGCCAAGGTAATGGCGACACATTTCAGCAACGAATACAGATACCTTATAGGAGGGCGATTGTTACGCACATAGACGAATTTGAGGAAGTAATCAATACATTAGCCATGACGGATCCTAGGGTACCCGCAATGACCACCCGTGTCCACACCCGCCTTCGACGTCAATCAACCCTTTCCAGGCAACCAGAGGAGCTGATGGTCTTACTCCAGCAATGCAAGGGCTGCTTCTTATCGTCATCGAGCCTTCTGAGACTCCTTTCGGCATACACCACATCATAACCGGAGAATATGCCCCTCCTCTCCGTCAGAGCCCCTGCCCAGATTTGGCGCGAGAACGCGAGACCATCAAGAAACAAGTGGACGAAATGCTGCGTGACGACATTATCCAGCCGTCTACGAGTCCGTGGGCATCAAGTGTGGTTTTAGTCAAGAAGGAGGATGCGACCCTACGCTTTTCCGTCGATTATCGTCGCGAACATCAAGTAGCGTGAACGAAATGAGGAAGACGTGTGTCCCCTTCCACGGATAAAGGATGCCTTGGATGGACTCCACAACACAAACTATTTTTCGTCGATGGACCTCAAAACGGGCTACTGCAAAATCAAAGGAGACAAAGGATACTGGGAGAAGACTGCCTTCATAACACCAGACGGGCTCTTTGAGTCTAAGGTAATGCCCTCTGTTATTTGCTCGGGGCCTCCGACGTTCCAACATGTTATGGACACAGTTCTGGTAGGCTTAAAGTGGCAGAGTTGCCTAATCTACTTGGACGACGTAGTCGTATTTGCTTCCAGCTTCGACGGAGAGGTCCGGCGCCTTGAATCTGTTCTTGAGGTAATAAAGGTCTCCAGACTTAACTTGAAGCCAAAAAATGCCGTTTTGCATGACAGAAGCTGTTGTTGCTGGGCGACGTTATTAAGAAGTCTGGAGTACGCCCCGATCCGCAGAAAACAGCCGTGAACTCCGACTTTCCTCCGTCCACCGACAAGAAGGCAGTACACATATTCCTTGACCCCTGGGATTATTGCAGGCGCTTCGTCAAGAACTTTTCGCGGATCGCCGAGGCGCTGACGCACCTCACGAAGGCCGACGTCGATTTCAAATGGGAAACGCCGCAAGTCGAGGTATTTCAAGAACTAAAGCGACGCCTGCAAACGCCGCCAATACTCGCTCACTCCGACGATGATACCGGCACCGAAATTCACATCGACGCAAGCAGCGCAGCGCTCGGCGCCGTGCTTGTATAAAGGACCGACGGACTTGAGAGAGTTCACGGTTACGCTAGCCGGTCACCTTCGAAGACGGAAGCCAATTATTTGACCACAGAAAGGGAATGCCTTGCCATCATCTGAACTACATCAAAGTTGCGACCCTACACGTACGGCAGGCCTTTCAAAGTCCTGAGTGACCACAACGCCTTGTGTTCGCTAGCCAACTTGAAAGATCCATCAGGACGCCTCGCACGATGAAGTCTTAGTGCTGGTTCACACAGCTGTCAAGCGGACCGTTTCGGCACCGGTTTTCGTCAGGGGAGAGGATTTCCGAGTCCTTATCTCCTCGAAAACGGGTTGACGGCGACGTAGAGCATTGCTCTAAGTTTCCGTCAGCCCGGTTTCGAGAAGAAAACGAATCCGAAATCCTCTCCTATGAGGAAATCCGGTGCCGAGACGGTGACGCGACAGGCCGTTTGACGGCTGTGTGAACAGGCACTCAGACTGCGAGAATTTGACATCACCGTCATCTACAGGCAGGACGAAAGCACTCCGACGCCGACTGCTTGCCTCCCGCCCCCCTCGATCCGCCGCCCTGCGTGACAAGGACGATGACTCATTCTTGAGACCCATAAGCACCGACGATTTGCCCCGCCACGGTGCTCTAGTGGCTATGGTACTCGGCTGCTGATCCGAGGGTCGCGGGATCGAATCCCGGCCGCGGCGGCTGCATTTCGATGGAGGCGAAATGTTGAGGCCTGTGTGCTGTGCGATGTCAGTGCACGTTAAAGAACCCCGGGTGGTCGAAATTTCTGGAGACCTCCACTACGGCGTCTCTCATAATCAGAACTGTTTTGGGACGTTAAACCCCACAAAACAAAACAAACAACACCGACGACTTCGCGGAAGGCCAACGAGCTGACCCGCAGCTGGAGAGCCTAATGAACTGCCTGCAAGGCCAAAAGTATTTCGTCGAAATCTAGCTTCGTTTTTCATGCGAAACAACGTTCTCCTGAAGAAAAACTTCTCGCCATTCCGAGCCAACCACCTCTTCGCAGTGCCTTCAGCATTAAGTCTGCAGGTTCTGGTTGACCCTGGTCTGGTGGACCAGACGACCCGGCACCCGGACACCTCGATTTTTCCTGCACACTGTCAAGTATACAACAGTACTATTCGCCTCGCCTCACTGCCACTGCCGACGTCGCCTATTGCAGAGTGAAAGCCGCTTCCTGCCTGACCCCAGAGCGCTGCCGCAAAAATGGTAAACAGTATGCGAAGCAAAAAACGATTAGTGCCGCCCACGCAGCTCCCCATGCCCCCCCCCACCCCGCCGTGGACGATTCCATGTCGGCGGGCTCCTGGCCCCCTGCTCGAGGTAGAAAGATAACAACGGATTGTTTTGTACCCCTTCCAACGTTTGCATATGCCGTATTGATCTGTAAACTTATACCGTGCTACTCGCAAATACCACGTAAATGTGTTTTTTTTTCTCCATGCATCTGGAGTTCCAAAGGTGCGTAAAATTACATTGCGAATTTCGCAAATACTTTCGGGAATATTCGCGTAGGAATTCTTTACGCGTGCTGATCTGAGATGCGTGAAAGCAATTGTATCACAAAAACGAATGCAGCTTTACTCAACACAACGCGTACCTTAACAGCCAAATGCATTCGTGGGCTACATTCAAGCATTAGCGGATGTGCGACTCGGAATCGTAATCACTGGTGCTGTCAGCGGCATCTCTAAACTCCAGTATCAAGAGCGACTCGTGTTCACGTGGCAAAATTATCGTGGCGGAACGGTTCTCAGTTAATCGGCAAACACTATGTTGAATTTGTTTTATAGGAATCGCCAATATGTCGCTATTAAACAATCAAAATGCGACCGGCTATGGCGAAGCCTGGGCTACCGAACACTCAGTACCGAAAAAGGACAACACTAGCCTGCGCCACGTGGCACTGGGTGTCATGGGGAGAGCATGCAAGTAATATTTTTGCGTAAACCGTACATAAAGTTGGGAGTGCAGAAATTACGCGTGGGCGCTAATTATGCGAGTGCACATGGTACGTACATATATATTAACGTTGTTTCAAATGGAAAAGAGATCATTGCTTCTAATATGTCATGTACTTCCCAATGTGAACAACATAGGCACGACAGTATTTACGTCTGGACAATATTGTCTCGCAAGCAGCATTGGCTGTCCTTTATTGAAGAAACCAGACAGAATGTCTGGACAGTATACACAGCCTACTTCTATTATTTTGGAAATATTGCAATGACAACAGATAAAGTGACCTGTTAGGCCATGCACGTGGGCTCGGAAGCCACTAACATGCTGCTGGGCATTTTGGACCATATGATGGCGTTGTAGAATGTAGTTTGCTCAACTTCCAATGTGCAAGTTCTAGTCTACTTCACACACACTTAGCTAGAACTTGCGCAAATAAACAATTACGTAAATTATAGAGATAATTTTTCCTGCTGCACTGAATACATACACAATGATTTTTCTGAACTCATTTGCGGCACGGAGTCGAGCTAGTGGTCCCTTCCTATTGGTAAAACAGGAAAACAATCATGTGTACTTGCCACCATGTGTACCTGCCTCCCGATATATCATGTGTACTTGCAAATGTTACCAATATTGATGCTACAACTTTTGTGTGCGGACAATATTGTCCGACACAGAACATTGGAAGTCCAGCATTGGCTATACAGTGAGATTGATTGGACAATATATACAGCCTGCCGCCATTACATAACCAATGTTGATAGGACTATGTAGAAACTGACCCATCATTACCATCCTTGTGCATTGGACGCACCAATAATGTATGCTGAGTGGCAACTATGGCCCACATTTGCCTTCTCTACAGGATGGAAGAACCAATATTGCAAATTGAATGGTTACGATGGGCCATTGTTGGAAGCCTTAATAGATGGAATTTCCATTGCTGGCTTATGAGTGGTATCACAGGGCCTTCATTGGACCTCCGTAAGCCAACAAAAAAACAATATTGGCCCGAGCATCTGTGCTGCCTGGGCTCTGTTATTTGCTCGGGGCCTGCGACGTTCCAACATGTTATGGACACAGTACTGGTAGGCTTCGAGTGGCAGAGTTGCCTCATCTACTTGGACGACGTAGTCGTATCCGCTGCCAGCTTCGACGAAGACCTCCGGCGCCTTGAATCTGTTCTTGAGGTAATAATGATCTCCGGACTTACCTTGGAGCCAAAAAATGCCGTTTTGCATGAGAGAAGCTGTTGTTCCTGGGCGACGTTATTAAGAAGTCTGGAGTACGGCCCGATCCGCAGAATACAGCCGTGAACTCCGACTTTCCTCCGTCCACCGACAAGAAGGCAGTACACAGATTTCTTGGTCTCTGGGATTATTGGAAGCGCTTCGTCAAGAACTTTTCGCGGATCGCAGATCCGCTGACGTTCCTCACAAAGGCCGACGTCGACTTCAAACGGGAAATAGTGCAAGTCGAGGTATTTCAAGAACTAAATTAAGCGACGCCTGCAAACGCCGCCAATACTCGCTCACTTCGACGATGATTCCGGCACCGAAATTCACATCGATGCAAGCAGCGCAGCGCTCGGCACCGTGCATGTGTAGAGGACCGACGGACTTGAAAGGGTTCACGGTTACGCTAGCCGGTCACTTTCGAAGACGGAAGCGAATTATTTGGCCACAGAAAGGGAATGCCTTGCTATCCTCTGGGCCACATCAAAGTTGCGACCCTACATGTACGGCAGGCCTTTCAAAGTCGTCAGTGACCACCACGCCTTGTGTTTGCTAGTCAACTTGGAAGATCCATCAGGACGCCTCGCACGATGAAGTCTTAATGCTGGTTCACACAGCCGTCAAGCGGCCCGTTTCGGCAGCGGTTTTCGTCAGGGGAGAGGATTTCCGAGTCCTTATCTCCTCGAAAACGGGTTGACGGCGACGTAGAGCATTGCTCTAAGTTTCCGTCAGCCCGGTTTCGAGAAGAAAACGAATCCGAAATCCTCTCCTATGAGGAAATCCGGTGCCGAGACGGTGACGCGACAGGCCGTTTGACGGCTGTGTGAACAGGCACTCAGACTGCGAGAATTTGACATCACCGTCATCTACAGGCAGGACGAAAGCACTCCGACGCCGACTGCTTGCCTCCCGCCCCCCTCGATCCGCCGCCCTGCGTGACAAGGACGATGACTCATTCTTGAGACCCATAAGCACCGACGATTTGCCCCGCCACGGTGCTCTAGTGGCTATGGTACTCGGCTGCTGATCCGAGGGTCGCGGGATCGAATCCCGGCCGCGGCGGCTGCATTTCGATGGAGGCGAAATGTTGAGGCCCGTGTGCTGTGCGATGTCAGTGCACGTTAAAGAACCCCGGGTGGTCGAAATTTCTGGAGACCTCCACTACGGCGTCTCTCATAATCAGAACTGGTTTTGGGACGTTAAACCCCACAAAACAAAACAAACAACACCGACGACTTCGCGGAAGGCCAACGAGCTGACCCGCAGCTGGAGAGCCTAATGAACTGCCTGCAAGGCCAAAAGTATTTCGTCGAAATCTAGCTTCGTTTTTCATGCGAAACAACGTTCTCCTGAAGAAAAACCTCTCGCCATTCCGAGCCAACCACCTCTTCGCAGTGCCTTCAGCATTAAGTCTGCAGGTTCTGGTTGACCCTGGTTTGGTGGACCAGAGGACCCGGCACCCGGACACCTCGATTTTTCCTGCACACTGTCAAGTATACAACAGTACTATTTGCCTCGCCTCACTGCCGACGTCGCCTATTACATAAGGACATGCGGAGACTGTCAGCGACGCAAGACGTCGACAACTAGGCCAGCCGGACTTCTGCAACACATCGAACAACCTCGGCAGCCGTTCGGGCAAACAGGCATGGACTTTACTGGGGCCGTTCCTAACGCTGACTTCCGGGATAAATGGATCGTCGTAGCGACTGACTACTTCACCTGCTATGCCGAAACAAGGGCGCGTTCCAAGGGCAGTGCCGTCGAGCTCGCCTAGTTCTTCATTGAGAACATCATCCTGCGTCACAGAGCCCCAGAGGCCCTCATCACCGACCCTGCTACGGCCTTTGCAGCTGACCTAACTCAGGCGATATTGAGGTACAGTCACACAAGCCACCTCCGAACCACCGCCTACCACCCGCAAATGAATGGACCCATCGAGCGTCTAAATAAGACCATTGCCGACATGGTGGCCGTATACGTCGACGTCGAACAGAAGACGTGGGGCGCCACACCTCCGTATGTGGCGTTCGCGTACAACAAAGCCGTGCAAGAAACGACGCAGCTTACACCATACAAGCTTGTCTACGGAAGGGGCCCAGCAACGACGCTTGAGGCTATGCTACCTGTCCGCACAGACAATGAAGACCTCGACGTTGCCATGCACTTGGAGCGCGCCGGGGAAGCTCGACAGCTCGCCCGCCTGCGTATAAAAAAAATGTTGCAGTGGCTTAGCTCGGCTATGCCAGGATATACGTAGCGTTAGCAAAGGTTCAGCTGATTATTCTTAGCTTTCCTGGTTGTCTAGATTGTCTAGGATTAGCTTGATTGTCATGCTTACTGCTGCTCGAATCGGAGTCGCACTGGCGCTTTCGCTGAGTTTCACAGTATATTCAGTCGATCGGCGAGCCTTGACGTCATCGACGGCGTTTTGTTGTTGCTGCAGGGGTGGTCGGGCACGTCGCTCAGCCTCCTGGCGACGCCGCTTTGCTAGACGTTCGTCCCTTTGCTCCAGTGTCTCCGCAGCACGTTTAGCCTTCTTCTGTTCATTCCTCCTACGCTCAACCGCTAATTGCCAAGCAACTACTTCGAGATGCGATGAGTCAAGCTTCTCCCCTCTTCTGCGCTGTTGAGCAGCATTTGCGCTCTCCTTCTCCATGGCTATACCACACTGGCAAACGCCGGTCAGAAGCGCAGCGGCTCCAGCGCAGTGTCAGACGGCGACTGCACAGCGAGCGCGCGCCGGCGCCAGTGCGTCTACCACGGCTACGACGTCACCCCTCTGAAATGCGCAGACCGGCGGCGGAGTGCGCGAGAGGTGCCGGCTCCGGTGGCTCCGGTGCGCAAGCTGTGTGACATCACTGATCCTTGCGCATGCGCAGCACGGCTCTTGATGTGCCGCGCGAAACGGGCTTGGATAAGCCAGTGTAGCTAACGCTACAAAAGCCAGCAGATGGTCGACAGCCGCCACTAGAACCTTGGACGACGCCATACCGAATACCTACCGAGCGACCTTGTCCGTGTCTGGACGCGGATGCAATGACGTGGAACGTATGACAAGCTTTTGTGCCGCTACTTTGGACCATACAAGGTACTCCGACGTTGTGGTGAACTGGATTATGAGGTCGTGCCCGATGGCTTGACATCATCCTAGCGGCTCCGCGGCCGACCCGAAGTTGTGCGTTTGGTGTGACTTATCTTTATTACGCACGCTGATTAACGGTGGCGTATGGTTAACTTAATTTATTGCATATACTTTCATTTTCGGTTTTCATCATCGGGACGATGGTTCTTTTGGTTTGTTTAAGTTCGCCTTTATCATTTTCCTGTGACACGCGCGCTTGTTTCGGTTGTTTTCGGGGAGTGTCATTATCGCTTTTTGTTACGCGCAGCGCAGGCGAGTTTGCCTTGCATGTCGCTTCGGGAACCGTGTTGACCGTTCTTCAAGCTTTTCATGCCTGACGCGCACATTTGATTGTCTTCTACAATTTCAGAGATAACGCGAGCACGCGTTATGACGTGTGTATAAAAGCCGGCGCATTTAGCCGTTCCGCTGCTTAGCGCGGTCCTGCGGTGTGAAGCGCCTGCCAGAAGAAATCGTAACAAAATGATTTAGCTCACGGCCTCCGCAGCGGCGCTATTTCTCATCAGTACCACTCTGCTGAGAGCAGCATGTCGTCGTCATTTATTGCCTTCGTGCGTGCCTGGCCACGCCTAGACAGACCTGCATGTATGGTTCATAAGGCCACGTTCACTACAGTTCAGATTGCCTCTAAAGCTCCTAGTCTTACTTCGTAAATTATATCATGCAATTCTATCGCATCCCTTTGAGAAACCCTGGGGTCGGTGTCGGCGCATTGATTCTGAGCGAAGAATCAGCGTTGCCCGGGAGCGAAAATTTGAGGTACATACAAATAAAGAAAATAATGAATACCTTTCGAGACCGGGGAATTTAACCTGGGGTCCCTTTCTCCTGAGTGTGAAGCGCTACGCGCTCGGCCACCCCGCATAATCCGCATTCGCCGTCTCCAACCCTGTATTCGCTTTGGGGAAAAATGAAGCATACATACATACATACATACATGCACACCTGTCCTCCTGTCGTCTTCATCTTGACGTGGGTGTAGTGGTACAAGAAATACGTGTGTTCCTTCTTTTCTTCGTCCGTGTTTTTTGCGCTACCGAGTTTGTGTTAAGAATGTACCAACTAGCCCAAACAAGAGTGTTACTGCAGAGTAAAGAAGGCATACCTGAGCGTCTTTTTCATTGTCCGTGTTTCGTGTGGCACTGCACTCACCTGAAGATGAACCATTACCACTTAAGATTGACTCAATTATAATGGTGACATCTCCATCCGCGAGGTTTGATGCACCTGTATGTCAAATGGCGCAAGACGAGGGAGGCCACGGAGTAACGCAAGCAACACGCACATTCTGCCAAGTGGTGCCGAGACAATTACGAGGCTTGGCGACTAAAGAGCATGGAAAGCGGAAGAGCAGCGCGATGAGAATACGACCAATCATGGATATCGCGTTCAACTCTTCAGACCAAACATGACGGTCCCAAAATATTTTACGGTTGTTTTTTCGGTAGAGATTTTGAGTTATATATAGGGCATGGACGGCGACCACAAAAACCCCGTGGAAGTGCCCATATATATGCTATCAAAATAAAACAGATCGAACACGGCCTGAAATCCAATGTCGCGTACAGGATTTCAGAAACAAGTTACGTTAACCGCATAAACGATCTGGAATCAGTCCAAACTCGCGCTACAAGGTTCATCCATTCTTCTTATTCGTACGACGTCAGTGTTTCAGAGTTGGAAACGAAATCGGCGTTACCGCCTCTCTCAGTTCGCCGTCGCATATAGCCACACTATTATTGCACCACAAGTTCCATTACTCATCCCTTAATCCGGCACCTTACATAATGCCAGCATCGCACATCTCTCACCGCACTGGTCACACCCTTCAAGTTTTTCGTCCACGGGTCCGAACTGTTACTTTTTCAGCTTCCTTCTTTCCACGCGCAGCTAAAGATTGGAACGGCCTTCCTCAACATATCGTCGACATCATCTGTGCATAATCATTCGCCGAAAACTTAAGTAACCTTTTCTGTATAGATCCCAACTAGAAGAGAAGCTCAGGGGAAGATGGATGCTTGAATC
The DNA here is from genome assembly GCA_013339685.2 of Hyalomma asiaticum. Classification (NCBI taxonomy): domain Eukaryota; kingdom Metazoa; phylum Arthropoda; class Arachnida; order Ixodida; family Ixodidae; genus Hyalomma; species Hyalomma asiaticum. Next base: position 15,435,257 of record CM023482.1, read on the forward strand.
GATGAACAAATCGCAAGGTACGATTTAAAACAGGGAATGTCGCGGGAGCCAACGTTTCGACAAGCGGACTTGTCTTCGTCAGGGCGGCAACTGCCTTCTCCAGCGTTCGTTTATGTACGCCTTTGCACACCCTCCCCCGTCCTCAGAAAGAGAGGAGGAGAAGAGCAGCACGTGCGAACATACACACACACACAAAAAAAAAGGGGGGGGGGGTTGGGTGCAAGGGTATTTGGGTGACAGGTGTTAGCGTGACTACTATAAATGGCAAGAGCGAAAGTTTCTAGAGAATCCGCTCTTTGTACATATCTTGCACATGCATTGTGTGCACAGGGCTAGAAAGCAGGGCGGAAAAAAGGAAACACATGCTTGGAACAGAAGTTACTCCTATGTCATGTGTCCCCCTCCTCCACCCCGTACCACCTGCCCTGCACCAACAATGCATTTCATGGAAAGCATGGGGCTAAAAAAAGGTAACTACACTGTTTAACGTCCTTGTTCTCCTGGAACTGGATGGGGGCTCCCATCCAGTTCCAGGAGAACAAGGACGTTAAACAGTGTAGTTACCTTTTTTTAGCCCCATGCTTTCCATGAAATGCATTGTTGGTGCGGGGCAGGTGGTACGGGGTGGAGGAGGGGGACACATGACATAGGAGTAACTTCTGTTCCAAGCATGTGTTTCCTTTTTTCGGCCCTGCTTTCTAGCCCTGTGCACACAATGCATGTGCAAGATATGTACAAAGAGCGGATTCTCTAGAAACTTTCGCTCTTGCCATTTATAGTAGTCACGCTAACACCTGTCACCCAAATACCCTTGCACCCAACCCCCCCCCCTTTTTTTGTGTGTGTGTGTGTGTGTGTGTGTGTGTATGTTCGCACGTGCTGCTCTTCTCCTCCTCTCTTTCTGAGGACGGGGGAGGGTGTGCAAAGGCGTACATAAACGAACGCTGGAGAAGGCAGTTGCCGCCCTGACGAAGACAAGTCCGCTTGTCGAAACGTTGGCTCCCGCGACATTCCCTGTTTTAAATCGTACCTTGCGATTTGTTCATCTTTTCTGTGTAGAGACACACGTGGCATTGTTATTTATGTTTTGCGGATCCCACCCCTTCTGTAATAGCCCCATGTGGTGTCTTTAAGGAAATAAAATGAAATGGACTGAAGATGACCTTAATTATAATTCATATTGACGCGAGGGGATGTGCCCACTACGATTACTTCTTGCCTGAAGCGAGCTACCCACCGCGGGCACCCCTTCTACAGTCCGAAGACGAAAAAGAGCGCAGTTGTGCGAGCGTCCTGTTCGAGGTGTACGCCATCATTAAAGCAGGACGTGCTACTTTGCTGAACCGTGTTGATGACCTTCGTGACAATATCTTCATTACGGCATCGGTGTACTTTAGAGATATACGGATGTGAACGCACGTTATATCCGCAAGTGTTTCTACATATGCTTGGACAGCTTTGGGAGGCAAATTGAAAAGCATGATTCCTGGCCTAGACAGACGAAGTAGAACGGTGGGCCTGAAAATTAATATGCAGAAAACATATTCAATAGCCTTGGCCAAGCACAGCGGTTTGACATAGGCGGCGAGGAATTGGAAGTGGTAAGCGAATATGTCTGCTTAGGCCGGGTGGTGACCCCTGATCTCAAACATGAGGCTGACATAATTAGGAGGGTAAGAATGGGGTGGACTGCATTTGGAAAGCATTCTCAAATAACGAAGGGTAGCTTGCCATTGTCTCTGAGGAGAAAACCTTATAACAGCTGCGTCCTTGCCGGTACTCACCTACGGGGCAGAACCTTGGAGGCTCACTAAAAGGACGACACAGTGAGCAACGGAACGGCAAATGGAAGGTGTAATCTTAAGGGACAAGAAGATAGCGGAGTGGGTTAGGGAACAAACGTGTGTTAAAGACATAATATTAGAAACTAAGAAGAAGAAATGGACGTCGGCGGGACATGTAATGCGAAGGCAAGACAATTGCTGGTCATTAAGGGTAACAAAGTGGATCTCTAGAGAAGGCAAACATGGCGGGGGCGGGGGGGGAGAGTGGCGCAGAAAGTTAGGTAGGCAGATGAGATCAATACGTTTGCGAGGGTCGAAGTTAGCACAGGACTGGGATAATAGGAGATACATGGGAGAGGCCTTTGCCCTGCAGTGGGCGTAGACAGGCTAATGATGATGGACAACATACAAGGTTTATAAAGCCATTTTGCGGGCACGGTCATATAGATTTTCTATTTGCATACAGAAATTTTCCCGGAACGCCTTAGAAACCGCGCGACAGTCGGTGAAGTATTTTGCAATGCAGCGATCGGATTCGTTATTGAATTTTTTATCACAGATTGCTGTAACTGTGTGGCGAAGCCTGCTGACAACTGAAGTGGTCCGCAGTGCATCGTTGGCTAGTAGAAACATGCAAAAGAACATGGAAAGAACGGCAGGTAGAGTAATGAAAAAGATGTTATCACAATGATCTGAATGCTTTCATAGTGATACTATATTTCTGGTTTATTCCAACGTTTTTGATAGCGTTCCTAACCACAGGCTCATGATAAAACTAACCCAGCTTATATTACAACCTAGGTATTGTTATATCACGGAACAAAGTATTCCTATAACACAGAACACAGTGCACAGTCTTTACTGATTCTCATTCTACTTAGGTTAACGCAACGTCAGGTGTCGCTCCAGGTAGTGTTCTAGGCCCATGGCTTTTTCTAATTAACATTAATGACCTGCCTGATTGAGTGCGTTCGCACATTAAAATACCTATGATTGCGTACTGTACCCTGACAAATCCACCAATAGCGATCGTGAACTTCTCCATCCGACCTTCTCAGAATTATTACCTGCTGTTCTACTGGGTAATGACACTCAATTAATAAAAAACAAAGTTAGAAATTTTCCCATTGTAATGTCCGCATACCAACAACGCACGTTTTAAGTAATGTCGAAATAAGACTTACTCCTAATTATAAATACCTTGGTATGAACTTTCAGATATATCATTCGTGGCAATATTGTCGCGACGCAGAATAAACTGGCACGGGACCACAATGCGAAAAGGCAGAACTAGATCTGTATTCCACAGAGAATACTACAGAGACTACTGAAGCAGCCGCAGCAACTTCGTCTCATCCAAATGCCGGTGGGCGCAACTCGTGCTTCTCAGTTGGTGGTCTTCGAACGCCTTCTTGCATAGTGTAGTCGTAACATAGCTTCCCTTTCCAGAAAGCATCGTCCCGATGCTTTGTCGTCTCAGCAACAGAACTTGTGTACGCTGGTGAACAGTGGATCTCATTCAGATAGAGAGGGCTTCATCTGGACCACGTGAACAACCCCCGGTACATGCCGCTGACGCCTTGTGGAATGTGAAATCTCGGGGACGACTTCGTAATTAACATCGCTAAGACGTCGGAGAACTTTATAAGGGCCAAAGTACCGCCTGAGCAGCTTCTCGAAGAGGCCGCGGCGGCGAATTGGCGTCCAAACCCAAACTCGATCTCCCGGTTCATACGAGACTAGTCGGTGACGAAGATTGTAACGTCTCGAATCGGACTCCTGCTGCCGACGAATACGTGTGCGCGCCAGCTGTCGGGCTTCTTCAGCACGCTGAGTAATGTAAACAGCATCCATTTCGCCGCTATCGCATTCATGTGGTAGCATTGCATCTAGCATGGTGGTGACTTTGCGGCAATGCAAAAGACGGAACGGCGTCATTCGTGTGGTCTCTTGCTGGGCCGTATTATACGCGAAGGTGACATACGTCAAGACCTCGTCCCAGTTCTTATGCTCCACATCGAGATACATGCAAAGCATATCGGCGAGTGTCTTATTCAGGCGCTCCGTCAGACCATTTGTCTGGGGATGATACGCCGTCGCTCTGCGATGAGAGGTGCCACTGAGTCTTAATACTGTGTTCAATAACTCGGCTGTAAATGCTGTTCCCCTATCGGTTATTACTACTTTTGGAGCGCCGTGCCTCAGTACAATGTTCTCTATAAAGAATCTGACAGCTTCACTTGCTGTGCCCCGCTCCAGAGCTTTGGTTTCGGCGTAGCGAGTGAGATAGTCTGTCGCAACAATAATCCACGTGCGACCCGAAGCAGAGGTTGGAAACGGACATAGGAGGTCCATGCCGACTTGAGCAAATGGAGCTACGGTACTTCAACAGGTTGGAGGAACCCTGCTGGTTTGGCTGCTGGCATTTTCCTGCCGCTGGCATTCAAGGCATGTGCGGACGTACTGTCGAACGTTCGTTGCGAGTCTCGGCCAGTAATACTTCTTTCTCACTCTACATAGCGTTCGGGTATAGCCTAAGTGACCGGACGTTGGTTCATCATGAGATGCCTGTAATATTTCCCGTCAATGACGTAATCCTTGCTCTAACTGATCGATACACTTGGTCTTATCAGACATTCTATAAAAAAATGCTCCTTCCCTTATACGAAAGCTCGCCTAAGTTACAGATGTTCGTCGAAAATTTAATACGCTTCAAGCTCGCCTTATCCAGGACATCAAAACCCTGCAAACCCCCCATGCTTGGCGCTTCATATTTACAGAATACCCGCGTCATTCTAGTATCACCGCCCTAAGAGACCGCGCTGAATTGGAAACCTTATCGCATCGTCGCCAAGCAGCCCGCCTTTCGCTTTTTCATAAAATTTATGCTTGTCAAATTCTTTCCGCGGGTTTCTTTCAGTCCCCTACATTTCCCTCAACGGGATGATCCGTACAAGGTTAAACAACTGACCTGTCGCGCTCATCGTTTTGGTAATTCATTCATACCACGCACTATCATCGACTGGAACCACTCACCATCACACGTAGCTACTCAGAGTAACATGGAGAAATTTCAGCTGTTGCGCACTGAGCGCACTGCCTAAACGCACTGCCGCCCTAACGCATCTAGGTGGACTCGCTTTTTTGATGTATTTTACCATTTCGATGGATTTGTTTTTCACTGTATTTTTTAAATGTATTGTGGTGCTTTTATGCCACCTTGTAATCAAGGGAATTTTTTAATCTGTTATACTTTTCTTAAGCTTTCTTCCTGTTCCGTTACGTTAGCATTTTTCTCTCGACAAGCTTATTGCATCTGTACACTTTTTGTGAGTTCCAGTGTCTTTCATTGCCAATGTTGTCTGATTGCACTTTTTGCTACCATGTTATTGTAACCTCTCCCTTTATGTAATAACCTCCTTGAAGGCCTTTAAGGATATTTTCAATAACTAACTAAAGAAGTAAAGACATGAATAATTCATAAGGCCCCGGAAACAAGTGCTTTGAGCAAATGCAGGGAATCGCCGAAGAACGGCCAAATAGCCTGCGACGCAGAAATGCAACTGCTAAAAGAGAAACCCAGACAACACGAATCATCCTCAGGATGTCGTGATATGGTCAAAAAGTTTTAGTTCTGCAGTGTACATACTGAGGACAGCCCCACCCTATTGCAAAAAAAGCGCGCCCAGTGGGTTTGCAGTATGTTTTCCGTACAGGGAAAACTGGAAACACGCTGAGAACGACAATATTTCACTGGGAGCTACACACCGGGACGCTGGCAGCGTGGCTTGCACTGGTGGGCACCGGCATTGTACTGGGACAAGCTGGTATAGCTGGAATGTCACTGGTGCCAGTGAGAGGCTCGCTGGTGAGTGTGTACACTGGGTGGCTGCGCAATGGAACGAGTGCGGAACACATTGGAAACAGCTCAAGAGACCCTGGTGCTGGTTTCACCGGCACGCGCTCTGCGCTGAGGCCAGTATTAGTTGATTTGGTTAGGTGTAAAGACTCTGTGAACATTTCCGGCTTGGCCGCGCTCCATCGGTGCGAGCTACAGCATGCAGCAATTCGCGGTGTATGGGTCCTGCGCGCATTAAGCGCTAGCAGCTGTGAATGTTTACGTTTGTGCATTTTCCCCGCACTTAGCTTACATAGACAGGCAACGTCACGTCTATGAACTACTCCAGTTATAGTTCTGCTGTAGTGTTTAATTATATGGAGGCGTCGGTTGGAACAACAGTAAGATTTTCCATCGTCGCGCAGTTAAAACGTTTATTTATTGACGTTACTTAAGGCGTCCCAACTCACGCAGACAAAAAAATGCAGCAATCACCATATGCACCTGTGGCGATAGCTGCATATTCAATTACTGTAGATAGGCAAAAAGGTACTCATATCACAAAGCTTCTTGAGCTAATAGGCATGAGCTAATAGGCAGCTCATTTTGGGATGCGATTTCTTGTCGTCAGCTCCCGCGTCTATTTCCTGCCGTCAGTGCCTCATACAACTGCATTCCACTGGCTGTTCCCTTCCCAACCACGAAGAACGAATTCGCCTTGTTGCCTCTTCCCATTACGTACTTTGGCCAGCTGGAGAACAAATTATACCTACGCGTTCACTCCAGCACTATTATGGATGGTGATGTGTTTATTTTACCTTACGGGCGTACTCTTTCTCGAGGGATTGTGATTAACCCTGGCCTCATTCGCTTTTCTGCGGGGTCTGCTCTCGTTACCGCCATAAACCATACTCCCGAACCTGAAATAATACCCCGTGGGTCGAGTATCACTTGTATTGTTGATGCCCATCCTATTGGAATTGTAGCCCTTTTGACTGTACCGTCCGAGTCCAAAACGCCGCCATTCATTACCTCTCGAACACCATTCTCGGCCAACATAAGCGCCGACCTGACACCTGCCCAGAGACAAGTTCTTCTGTCCCTGTTAAGCAAGCACCATTCCTTATTCGACGTCATTTCGCCGGCACTCTGTATGATTACTACGGCAACTCACCGTATAGAGATTGACCGCTCGTCCGGTGTTCACCGGCGGCCATATCGTGTGTCTCATAAGGAGAGAAGAGTAATCAAGAAAATGTGTCAGACGTACTTCGGAGAAATGCTATGTGCCCTTCCTCCAGCCCTTGGTCGTCCCCGGTTGTTTTGGTGCATAAGGAAGACGGTTCAGTGCGTTTTTGTATGGGTTACCATGCGTTGAACAAAATCATGCGCGAAGACGTTTACCCTCTCCCACGGATTGACGATGCGCTAGACTCGTTACACGGCGCCGAATACTTTGCAAGTCTGGATCTTAGGTCAGGCTACTGGCAAATACCTATGCGCGAACCCGATAAAGAGAAAACTGCTTTTGCCACCCCAGGTGGGCTTTACGAGTTTAATGTGATGCCTTTTGGACCCACTAATGCACCTGCTGCACCCGAGCGCATGATAGATAACCTCATGCGTGGGTTGAAATGGAAGACTTGTCTCTGTTACCTAGATGACATTGTCGTATTTTCAACCACGTTTTCACAACACCTCGAACGCTTCGGAGAAGTCCTAGTCTGTCTCGCAAAGGCTGGCCTACAGGTCAACACGAAGAAATCCAGCTTCGCGAGGAGGAACATCAAAACTGTGGGACACTTAGTCAGCAAAGACGGAATTTGGCCGGACCCGGAGAAGCTTGCGGCCGTGCTCAAGTTTCCCCGCTCTTTGCGCCAAAGGGACCTGCGCAGCTTTCTCGGGCTTGCGTGTTACTTCCGGTGCTTGATACGCAACTTCGCCCTGCTTGCTTCTCCGCTCCATCACCTCCTCACGAATCACGCACCTTTCGTTTGGTCCGACAAATCTGAAAGCGCTTTCGAGGATTTGAAGCATGCCATGACTTCCGACCCGGTATTGTGCCCCTTTGATCAGACCGTGCCCACTTTTTTTCACACTGATGCCAGCACTCATGGTCTCGGTGCTGTTCTACTCCAACGTGATCACAGCTCTCGCGAAGGAGTCGTTGCTTACGCTAGAGAAGCGTACGAAATTGAGCCTGTCGGTACTCATCCATAGTATAAAAACAGCGAGAAAACAACGAGGACGACAGAATAAACAGGACTAGCGCTGAAGCCGCACTCTTACCGCCACGGAGAAGAATTACACTATAACTGAACTGGAGTGCCTGGCTATTGTTTGGGCAGTGCGAAAATTTCGCCCGTATCTCCACGGCCGCCACTTTACAGTCGTTACCGACCATAACGCTCTGTGCTGAATTTCAACGCTCAAGAATTTATCGGGTCGGCTTGGTGGTCGCTGGGTGCTTCGTTTACAAGAGTATGATTTCGAGGTCACCTACAGGTCCGGAAAGAAGCACCAGGACGCGGATGCTCTATCTCGCTACCCTCTGGCAAACAGTGATGAACCACCGTCGCCTCTCTGTAACAACATACACAACGAGTCTTCATCATCGGGTTTATCTATCTCGACACTCGATTGGCTCAAACCCTAAAGCTCATCTGTTCTTGTTGCCCACCAACGTGCCCACCCATACTGCATCTCCGCCTCCTAACGCCCGGCTTTGTCGACAACTTGCTCAATTCAAACTTCACACTGGAATTTTACATCGCTACATCTACCACGTCGATGGCAACAAATGGGTTCCTTGTTCTCCGCAACGTGAGGTACTCGAGGCATTTCATGATCACCCGATAGCTGATCATCTAGGCTACCACCTAACTTACGACAGAATAATCAGCCGCTGCTCCTGGCCTGGCCTGTCATCAGCCGTTGCCAAGCACGTTGCACCATGCGTCCCTTGTCAGAGTCGCAAGCGACGTACAACTGCTCCTCCAGGCCTTTTGCAGCCTCCTCCTTGCCCGCTTCACCTTTCGAAGTCGTTGGCATAGACCTGTACGGCCCTCTACCGAAAACCTCTGCTGGAAACCGCTGGATTGTGACGGCCGTTGACCATCTTACATGGTACGCCGAGACAGCGTGTCTACAATCCGGTACAGCCACCGAAATCGCCGATTTCTTCTTACGCAACGTCTTGCTGCGCCATGGCGCTCCCCGCGTTCTGATCAGCGACCGTAACAAAGTGTTTCTCGCGCCTGTTCTTGCCGAAGTTCTCCGAGCCACGGACACAGTTCATAAGACCACATGGAGCTAGCACCCGCAGACCGACGGCTTAGCAGAGCGCTTTCACCGTACGCTATCGGACATGCTTGCGATGTACATCAGGCCAGACCAAACAAACTGGGACCCAATCCTGCCGTTCGTAACATTTGCCTACAACACGGCCACGCAACGTACTACAGGATTCTCTTCTTTCTTCCTTGTCTAAGGCCGTGCACCAACTTTCGTTCTGAATGTCTCGTTCCTTTCGCAACCTGTACACTCAGTAGCTCCTTTCCCCGAACAATTTTTCTCTGGCCTTTCACACTGCCGTCATCGCGCCAGCATCAACACCGGCATCTCCCAAGAAGTACGGAACTCCCGCTACGATTCTACTCACCGTGCAGTCAGTTCTTCCCCTGGAAACGAAGGTCTTCTTTTGAAACCAGTGCGCGTTCCGGGCTTGTGTGAAAAACTGACAAGTCGTTTTAATGGCCCGTACGTTGTCACTGAACAGACATCGCCAGTTAATTACCGTGTCTCGCCCCTGAGCATTCCAGCTGACCACCGTTGCATTGGAACAGAGATCTTGCACGTCTCTCGCTTAAAGCCGTATATTCGGCGCATCCCGTGATGCTTTCACGCGGCCAGGCGGCCCCTTCCACCACCGGGGGGAATTAGTGTGAGCGCAAAAAGCGGTCGCCTTTACTTCACCTGTACATATAATCATTACTTGTTCGTCTTCCTCATCTGTACATATCATCATCAGCTTCCAGGTTCGTTTTTTGGCCGCTGTAGCTCGCGCTCGGCTGGAATAAAGTGGTACCTCATAATATAACTATATATAGAAAATGTATGAAGCAACTGCAATAGTTTCCCACAATTCAGAGGCAAATCAGTTTGAAACAGTGAGCGCGACACTGATTAACATCAACTGAAGAATTAAACTGTCACGACAGGCCCAACGGTAGTACGTCGCAGTTAGCAAAAATTAAAAAAGCCAAGCAATAATATACTTAGTCCTAATAAAGTCTACATAATGTTACTTAATTAATTTACGCCTTCACTGTCAGAGTATTCAAACACATAAGCGTATTCCTAGAGCGCATTCCTATCCCAAACAACATGGCTGTCCCTGTGGTTTCTCTACGGCAACCGAACTAACTGAACAAGCGCACCACCTTATTGCACTTAATAACCGTGGCTAATGTGGCTTAATTTTACGCAACCTATACAAGGCTTGCGTATGTCATAACAAATGATTGCTAAAGTCAAAACTGATTTTGTGCAGCAGAACTTTCTGGCTGGATAAGATGCTTCTTAACTTAGCCGTCGTAATTCTTATTTCACGAACGATGGGTTTCTACAACAGTTGCAGTAACATCCGGTCTTCGTCAAGGCTCTGTATTTGGACCATTGCTCTTCTTACTCTATAGTAACTATATCACTGCTAATATGGCTTGCATTTTAGAACTATTTGCGGATAACAGTGTCATTTGCGGATAACCGTGTCATCAACAACCCAGGAAGCACAAAATGTTAGAATAACGTTACATATTCTTTTGTGAACGTTGAAGTAATGTTGCATGTTTTTCAGTAACGTTGTTTAACGTTGCACGTTTTGTCATATGTTTTACGTTTCACGGGTAACATATTGACACGTGCGGTTGTTTTCGTTTGCCTAAGGGGAGCGCCGTTATTGCATTTCTGATACACGCGCGCTTGTTGTTGTATGCGGGGAGCGCCGTTATCACTTTCTGTTACGCGCAGCGCATGCCGCGTTTATCTTCCAAGTCGCTTCGGGAACCGACTTGGCCGTCCTTGAAACTTTGCATGCCTGACGCGCGCATTTGAGTGCCTTCTAGAATTTCAGAGATAATGCGAGATCGCGTTGTGACGTATGTATCAAAGCCGGTGCATTTCGCCGCTTGTCAGCCTTTCGATCGACCGACGACTGTTCACGCCGCTATCATATTAGAGTGTGATTTGCTTTATATTGCGGGGCGTAGGTTCGCCCAATAAACTGTTGGATTAACAACATCTTGAGGTCTGCGTATTTCAGCGTCACGACCACGTGACAATATAACGTTTTTGTTGTACTGAAAACATTACATTGTTTGAAACGCACTGTAATATTAACATTTGTTTTGGATTGTTAACGTAACGTTCAATCAGGCATATAACTTTGAAGGTTGTACTATAAATGGTAAGAAAACATCAAGATCGCGCCAAATGTTAACGTTATAGGTTAACATAACTACTGTGTAACATTGATCAATGCAGTTGTCATTTCTAGCTTAATAGGAAAGAATCTTCGTAAGCGTCAATTTCAGGTTTGTTTGCATTTATGTTGTATGTATATTTCAAATGATAAACGCGCAGTTCCATTAGGTCTGAGAAACAATTGTTCACGACAACGTCCTGGCATGTGTTCGTCCGGTATTTCAATACTCGTTAAATTGAATATTTACAACTTTCAACGAAAATTTTAAATGCTTCGCGTACGCTGCTCCGCGCATACCCCGTATGCGACGCAATTCCTAGCGAAACTAGCTAAACTCTACACCAAAGCAGACAGCCAAATCGCCATCGTCGCCATCGCCACTAAGTGCCGTCCTTGTCTTCGTCGGAGCTCGGTCGCTGTCTCTCGGCTCGGTGAAAAAGTTGCGCTTCTTCTATTGTTAACTGGTTGTTTGTTCTTTGTGGTCCTCTATTGTGTTTTGCCGGTGTAGCATATTATGAGGACCTGCTATTATATACTGTGGAGCTTCCACTGAAGAAAAACTGGTACGTGATGCCGTCAGCATTGTGAGAGTTTCTGCAACGGGCGATCAGGAGCAGCGATGTAATAAGCGCGAGTGTGATTTCACGATGTGTAAGCTATTGTTAATGTAACTGGAATGTTCGTGTCTATATTTCCCGCATACTGAACGGACCTTCTGAGTGCAAGTGTTTTCTTTCAATGCTTTTGAGCTGAAAAGCTATTGCGCATGTACCGGACTGATTCGGCCGGTGGTTTGAACCGAGTTGCGGCTGCCCTCTTCTCGAGGGCAGGGGGGTACTCACGCGATAAATTAATCACTATTTTGCTTCAATTAGAGTTGTTTCTTTCTTGGTATCTTCTCAGTGGGATCTGCGTTGGCGGCTTCCTTTCATCACCTCTTGTCTTACTCGAACGCCCGCCCGTGCCAACGTGCAAGTTCAACCTCCGTGACGGCGATGCCCGACACCTGCTAGCTGTGCACGGGGACCACGCCTTATCGGAAGCCATTAAGTCCTGTTTCACGTGGCTGCAGTTGATGTACACCATCTCCTCTAGAGTCATGTTTTTGCCGCCATCATTACTATGCTTTCCTTTCTCAGAGTGAGCTACTCCTTGCAAATTTCAGCATATCATCGTCCCGACATGCCCGCCGGAATTTTCCTTTACTTCGTTGCCACTTCCGGGCCGCTTCATTCAAGTACAGGAATGTCTCGTTTAGGTTTCATATCATTTTTAATTTTTTGCTTCACTAAATCGTGTGGGACTTAAAGGGCAACTCCGGCGATTTCTCGTTGTTCACTGATCTCAAGGAAATTTTCAGTATATGCTCTCCTCGGTACTTGCAATAATTTGTGCCAATGCAGGCGGTTGCAATTCATTTAGTTTTCCTCGAAATGAATTTTCAATTTTTTTAGCGGATTCCCGCGCGAGCCGCCCTATGTTTTTGGCGTCATTACCTTCAATGCTGCCTACCTAAGCAGGCGTGCCGTCTAAAGCAAAACGGTGATACTTCAGCGCTCAAATAGTCCCTGTCAAGTTCAGAAGAGTTCAATACATTGTTGGACGACATCGCCACTTTCATTTTTCTGGTACCTGCTCCATATTTTTGGTGACAGGGAGGCTGTGACGTCATGGACACGCTGCACAAAGCGTCTACCCGTTTCTGTTTCGGTATGAACGCATCGTTTATTCGGTTATTTAAAATTATTGGTGAGTTTCTGAGCGAATTGAATGACTCTGGCTGCTTCAGGGTTCCCAATACTACTGGGAAACAACGATATGAGAATATGGTGGAAAAACCGCCGGAGTTGCCCTTCAAGCCAGGATACTAAGTACCTCGTTAACCATTTAAGTGCCTATAGCGCCGCCTCGGTGGTCTAGTGGTTATGGCACTCGGCTGCAGATCCGAAGGTCGCGGGATCGAATCCCGCCTCGGCGGCTGCATTTCGATGGAGGCGAAATGTTGAGGCCCGTGTGCTGTGCGATGTCAGTACACGTTAAAGAATCCCAGGTGGTCGAAATTTCCGGAGACCTCCACTACGGCGTCTCTCATGATCAGAGCTCGTTTTGGGACGTTAAACCCCACAAATCAATCAATCATTTAAGTGCCTACATGGCTTCCCATTATGGTTTCGTTAAGTTTCAATGTCTAGAACTTAACACTTGTGGGTGAAGCCCGTGCATTAGCACTTGCACATATCTTCATGGTAATGACATGAAGCAGATCACCACATTCAGCTTAAGATCAGCTTAAGGCATTTACTCTATGACCGGCGATCACTGTATCATTAAAAAATCAGGAGCTGTATTTCTTGCAGCGAAGTTCGAGAAACCATTGGGCTGCTTTTGGATTTGTTTTCTGCTTCCTACTGAGGAATGTCAAGAGAAAAATCAGTATGCTTTTACGCTTTTATACAGAGAAAGAGCTGAGAGTTTGACCATTGGTGTGATGCATTTGGAAGATTCCAAGAGAGACCGAACATGCACATCCATTTGATATTCATGCTCTGTATGGTTTTTATATGTTAGGGAGACAATAAGATTGCTTGCAACGAAAAAATTTAATTCCATAAAAGCGTTGCCATATACTTTGCCATAAAGTATTTAAAGGGTGCGCCGCATGTGTCCTGCTATTGCTTACCGCAGTATTTTCTGATTTTTGTGGCCACATTCATGCAAACTAGGAAGATGTCAGAAGCATTCCTGGTCATTAAATGAGCTATGACTTACTTCCATTGGTTGTTTTGTACTGTCTACAAAAGAAAAATGATTTGAAAGTTCCATACATTACCCAAATCATAAATGCGTTTTAACTTTGATGCACTTGGACACGTTAGAAAAAGAAATGCGTCAATTATAAAATGATGTCGAAGCAACATATATGCTGAAGGTGGTTTTCGCACAAGAAATGCGACAATAAAGACATGCAAGCAGGTTTTCTAAAACAGCTCATTCTAAAAGAGATGTCTCCAGTCCCAATCTTAAATATGGGCCCATCTATGTGATGTCTAAAAATGGGAGTGATATCAATCAATCATTTTTTATTTCAAGTTCACTTGTTACATGAAAATACACAACACTGGTTAATCCCATAGCCACTGGCTAGTAGGGGGTCTAAATAAATATGGATTTAAAGGAACAGATCGTGTTAAGAAAACAGATATTTTATTAGTAGACTTCAATCTTAACAAGGAGAAAATGGAACAAAATATAAAAAGGAAACATATTTGTGATATGTCACTTGCAGTATCGTGCAACATGTTGCATGCAAGCAACGGATTGTATGTTTGCCATACATGAAGTATAAATACAGAAAAGTACATAAACCAAGTGAAGTATGATTCTGTTAGACATATAATCAATATATAACGAAGCAGAGATTGCGACAAAGTTTGTGCTAGTGTTCCTGTTCATTTTTCTGAAGAAAGTATTTCTTAAGCGCACACGAAAAGCTTTTGCTTTCTTTTATTTCACACGGTATATCATTCCAGATTCTACCTCCAGCGAATTGTAGTAATCGTTTCCATAAACATTGTTAGTAGGCGGAAGATTGAAATTGTGTAATGTGGCACGTCTGGTAAGGCGGGAAGAGGATGAAAATACTGATATATGAAAGGGCAGGTCATAAGAAATGACTTTATGGACGGTAAGTGGAATTTTTTGCTGTCGTAAGTTATCGAATGGTATGATTTACATATTATGAAACAATGGCAAGATATAATTATGAAACAGTATAATTTATCATTTGCTATCTTCACAAAATATGGGCTAAAGAGGGCGAGGGTGCTGGCTTCTCAGTGCCTGTGAACATTGTCTTTCTAGCCTGCATTCGTCTGTCTTCTTCAGATTTTTGGATCAATGGCTATTAGAAGTTGAATGGGCTTCATTTTATGAGGGTTCATTTATTTACCTGTCTTTTCTGTTGTGTTTCTTATAGGAAAGCAATCTATCGCAAAAATGTTGCTAGGCTAGCATTCTATTTGACGTGTTGATGTTGTTTCTGTGTGAAATAGATATGCGAACATAGAATGAAGTCTAAAATCGTTTCTAATGTGAGCTATCATAATAATTTCCCACCTTTTTTTGTGGGCAGTAAAATGTGCGAGTAAGTTACACCTGAACATATTAAAATGAGCAAATGTTTTCGAAGCGGTGTTATTTTTTTTCATATGGAACGCAGCCATTAAATGGGAAATAACAGGAAGCCATGCCACGCATGCCTATATGTATGTCCCAAAACCACACATCTGTTATCAAGAAGACAGGTTGGATTGCTTTGCGTGGTAGAAGTGCTTGCTACAAGCTTAAGGTAGCATTTGTTGATGCATGCTTTACGTTGTGGGCAGCATTTGTTGATGCAGGCTTACGTTGTGTTGATGCATATCACTACGTTGTGGGCAGTTGTTATTGTGCACCTAGTTGAGCGTGCATGTATACTTCAATTTCTCAAGAGTTGATGTTGAAATTTAGCATCGCAGTACCTGCGCTGCTCTACTGCCCTGTGTGAAGTGACTATGCCTAAGGCCTTGGCTTTCCTGCATGCTGTGAGATTTGTCCTGTTTTCAGTGTAGCAAGTACTCTACTGCTTCAGATATGTGCCAAGTGCACAACTACAACGTCACCTATTTTAGCCAAATGTTCAGCCACATCCTCAGTGGTCCAAGTGTTTCACCCCACCTCCTGTGCGCCAAGTGCCCCCTCGCATTTCCCTTGTGCATGTTCTAACAACTGCATCGACATTGCACAAATTGCTTTTACTACCGTTCTGCCAAGTGGTCCACTATGTCAAGCGTAGTAGATGGTGCTCGAAATGTTGCTGTATTCTTATACACATCTACATCATTTCACATACACTCTCACCTCACCTTTTTCTACTTTCAGTTTATTCATGTTTGTTTTCATATTCTACAGCTTTTACTTAGACCATTCTGCTGAGTAAACTTTGTGGCAATATCTCAAGCTGCGGATGCTGAGTTTGTGTCAAAGCAGTGCCATACGACTTTCATGTGTGTTGTCTGTATTGTGTCCTTTTTTGCTGTGAGGTACTATTTGATGTTAGTGAGTAAACAAACAATGAAACCTAAGAAAGCATAGGGGAAGTTACTTGTGGTATTGTAAGTGTGGAGAAAGTAGAAAGGAAATTAAGTGGACGAAAAGAAAAACCTGCCTTCGGTGGAAACCGAACCCACGACCTTCGGATGACGCGTCCGATGCTCTACCAACTGAGCTACGAAGGCGGTCATCCCTCCGTCCTCCTTATTGGGTATTTATGTACGTATTATCCTGGGAGTGTTAGGCAGCGCCACTCGTGGCCAAGGCGGCGTGTGTGGAACACACTTTCTCGATTTGTAATGCTACACAGTTTTGACAACTTGCACGGGGCAGAAAACACAACCGGTACATCATGTCTTGAGGCTACCTTCTTGATACTGTGTGATAACTTGTGAATGTACGGACCATTGCATGAGTGCAAGCTTCAGCGAGCAGGTATCGCGCCTAGAAGGCTCTGGTTATCCTCTATTCTTAGTGTCTGAGGTTTGCGAATCTTTGCTTCAAAAAATTAAGCGGTCCCATCTGGGAAAGAATAGAGAGATTAATAAGAGGCAAGTACAGGTGATTCCGTACATTCACAAGTTATCACACAGTATCAAGAAGATAGCCTCCAGACATGATGTACCGGTAGTGTTTTCTGCGCCGTGCAAGTTGTCAAAACTGTGTAGCATGACAAATCGAGAAAGGTTACCTGAGTGCACTACCAAACACCAAAACAGATTTACCGATTGCGCTGAGGTCATCTACGACATTCCGCTAAGTTGTGGTCGTCAATAAATAGGGCAAACAGGCAGGTGTTACAATGGAAGAGCTAAGGAGCACAGTTGGAAGGTACGAAATAATGCTGGTGGCTTTTTAAGTGAGCATTGCAAGCGTTGTGGTTGCACCCCCAAATTCAAACAAGCCAAAATTTGTAAGTAAATCAAAAGACAAGACGGCACGAGAACTTGTTGAAGCGTTCCACATTAAGAAAATAGGGGATAAATGTGTGAACTAGCCTTCACTTTTAATTGCTGACGCAGAAGTAGAATTTTTAGATGGTTATGCCTAGCCTTGTTTTTCACCCTCACCCGTTGTCATGTGTTTTTTTTTTGGTCATTCCTTCATTCCTTTTCTTAGTTTTTACGATTCGACGCTGAGTTATCTGCTCTAGTTTTTATTCGTTTCATCCTCACGAGCTTTCCGTGTTTATTGTTGGTCATCAGTTTCATCTTCGACTTGTGTTGTTATCCTTAGGATTTTGTTGCTGTTTTGTTTCCTTGGCTGATTTCGTTCTGAAGGCTTGCGTTGATATTTTTTCCCCCAGAGATGAACCGCCTTGTCATGCCTGAGTGTGTACCTTGAGGGAGTGCACAGGCGCAGGTTTTATCTTGCCTGTATGCTTTACATCTCTTTGGTTTTTTTCTCTGTGTGTGTTTTGTTGGACTGCTTGGCGTGATGTGGCAAGAATTTGCATAAAAAGGTCTGGTGAAGTGCAAATAAATCTAGTTGTAAGTCGGCGCTCGTCTGTGTGATTCATGTGTCTCCTGTCTTCGTCTTGGTCGCGCTGCAATTTGAAGAGTACTCAACAATGGACCACGGTCATGCTATTAGTCTAAAAATTGAGAACTTCATTGAAGATAACAAGCCTCTTTATATGGCCTTTATAGACTACGAGAAAGCTTTTGATTCCATAGAAATATGAGCAGTTCTAGAAGCTTTGCGTCGACAAGGTGTACCTGACGTATACGCGCAAACCATAAGTAACATATACAATGATTGCACAGCCACATAACTCGTACATGAAAAGAGCAGAAAAATTCCGATCAAGAGAGGAGTGAGGCAATGAGATACAATATTCGGGTGTTATTTACTGCATACCTAGTAGAAGTGTTCAAACATCTAGATTGGGAAGGAAAAGGAATTCAAATAGACGGAAAATATCTCAACAGTTTAAGGTTCGCAGATGACGTTGTGTTTTTTAGCAATGACGGTGACGAATCCAAAACATGATTGAGGAGCTAAACCGGGAAAGTCTTGAGATAGGACTAAAAATTAATAGCCAAAGACTAAAATTACGGTCAACAGTCTGGCTAAGGAACAGGAATTTAAAATTAACAATAAGCCCTTAGAATGTGTGAAAGTATAGGTATATCCGGGGAAATTGTTAAAAGGGACGCCTAACCATGAAAAGGCAATCCCCCGTAGAATAAGAATGGGATGGAGTGCATTCGGGAGACATTACGAAATCATGACTGGAAACTTGCCACTGTCACTAAAGCGAAAAGTATTTAATCATTGCATTCTCCCAGTACTAACGTATGATGCAGAAACATGGAGGTTAACTAAAAATGTAGAGTTTAAATTAAGCAGCACGCAGCGTGCAATGAGGAGAAAAATGATAGGTGCAAAGCTAAGAGATAAAAAACGAGCGGAGTGTGTCGGAGAAAAGAGAGGAGTAGCCGATATTTTTATATCAATAATAGAAAAAAAAGTGGACCTGGGCAGGGCATATCATGCGGAGGACAGATAACAGATGGACAGTAACAACGACAGAATGGGTACCAAGAGAAGGAAAACGTAACAGATGCAGGCCTATTAGATCGTGCGATGAAATTAAGAAATTCGAGGGCATAAACTAGGACCAACTAGCTCAGGATAGGGTAAATTGGAAATCGTTGAGAGAGGCCTTTGTCCTGCAGTGGACTTAACAATATGCTGCGGCTGCTGCAGATGATGATGATGACTATTTCCTTTTATGCTTAAATCATGATCGTATTATGTACTTTTCTTTCAGTGCAACATCATTTAACTATTGAGTGTCACATAAGCTCACTAATGCAGAATTGCTGTGGAGCCAAGTTTGAGGATTGTCATTTTTACATCAGGTGAAATGTGTACACGACTACTGCTGTGCCTAGAAGGCACTGCAATAGTTCAGTGTACATTTTAGTTAATGTGCTATACCACACGTGAATATTCTGTGAATGTTACAAGACTGTCACTTGTAATGTTATCTTAAAGTTTAGCTCAATGTTATGCACACATTGTAAAAACAGTTTATGAAAGCTTAATTTTAGCCTTATTCTAACGTGCACGTTAATATTGGGCATACATTGTAGAAATGTTTCTTAGATGCTTAAGTTATGCTGTGCAAAGCGTTATAAAGTTATAAAAACGTTGCTTGGCAATGTTGCAGCTATGTTAAAAATTGTATTAAGTACATTAACAATTTTATCCCCACCCACGTTCACACTGAATATAATAACGGTATTATAACTTACTGATACTACCTGAGAATCATGTTAAGCTTAATGATTCTGTAGCTGTCTCAGTTAATAGGTGCTCTAAATGGTACATGAAAATAAACATAAAAAATACAGGATAATGACTGTAAGCTGAAGAACAAAGGCACCCAACTTGACATACACAATTAACAACATTCTACTGAATGAAGTTGAGGGATATAAATATCGAGGAGTTACGCTAACGTCTGAACTCCAATGGGACAACCACGTCGCTAACATAACTTCGAGAGAACTACTAACTATTCTTCTTAAGAGAGAGTTTAGAGCTCTCAACAACGTCAACGAAGCTTTTAGCCTGCACATCATTTGTAGGGCCAATTGTCAAGAACGCTCACACAGTCTCATTTCCGCATGCGCTGACTAACAAAGTCTAACCAGAAGCAAACCAACAGAAGCTGTGATATTTATCTTCAACAAATATAGACGCACAGAAGAACCAACACATCTTTTAATCAAGTTCGGTCTGAGACACCTTCCGTAAGAGCGAAACACGCTGGCTTAAAATTCCTTCAACTGCTAAAGCATAATTACTAGATAGATACTTCCGAATAGGTAAGTTGTCAGGATCGACAAACACGTAATAAACATGTGCACACATTGACAGAATACGTATGTGAAAACTACACGTCTAACTATTCATTTTTCCAGCTCGATATAGCAGAACGGAATCAACTTGAGTAACACCGAATCATTATATGAGCTTTCTACACAAATAGAAAAACCATGTGCGCATAATACTAGCTATCCATACAGGGTCACCGGCTCAGATCTATGTAAGGTAAACCGATGTAAGTTTTCTTTACACGATACCTTAGCCATTTTTTATATTGTGGGCAGGCCCATTGCAACCACTTCCGTGCCCCGCAGCGCCGTTAGAGGTCGTCGGTATTGCCCTCTACGGGCCCCTTCCGATCACTGCTTCTGGCAATCGGTGGATCGTGACTGCCGTCGACCACCTGACGCGATACGCGGAGGCAGCTTCAGTGTTTAATGGCTCTGCTTCAGAGGTTGCTAACTTCGTTCTACAATCCATCGTTCTGAGTCATGGTGCTCCTCGTGTACTGCTGAGCGACCGTGGAAAGGCATTCATTTCGAAAGTCCTCAACGAAGTTCTCGAAGACTCTGCCACTACTCACAAGACACCTTCAAGCTACCACCCACAGACTAACGGATTGACTGAGCGCTTTCGTCCCACTTTAGCAGACATGATCGCCGTCTACATTGAACCAGACCATAGCAACTGGGATGTCCTTTCGCCATTCGTCTCCTTCGCCTGTAACTCGGCCGTGCAGCGAACAACTCGTTACTCGCCGTGTTACCTCGTTTATGGACTCACCCGCACTTTCGCTCTGGGCGTCTCATTCTTCGGCTCTATAAGCTAAGTCATCTCCTTCCTCGTGCGAAGAGTACATTTCAAGACTCGCCCAGTCTCGCCTACGTGCGCGCCTCAACACAGAGGCCAGACAACACGACCGGAAAACTATTTACGATGAATGCTACCGCGTCCTTTCTTTCCAACCTGGTGATGAAGTAGTGCTCCTGGCTCCTCTTCTCCTGGTTTGTGCGACAAATTTGAGCCACGGTTCATCGGACCTTACATCGTCATCCAACAGACCTCACCTGTCAACAATCGCACCACTCCCCTTGACGCCCAAATAGAAGGCCGTTGCCGCAACACCGAGGTTGCGCACGTCTCCCGCATGAAACTCTTCACGCGGCATTCATCTATGCCTTGAATGGCGCCCAGGATGGCAGCTCCCACGTGGTGCGAAATAGTGTGGGCGCTTATTAAGTACGTCTTTATCATGTTATTTCACCATCATCACCACGCGTGTTGCGTATCTTCTCCATCGCTGGTGTGTGATCATCATGATCGGGTTGGCATCAACGGGTGACCTGCCGAGCTACTGAGGGGAATAAGCGTCGTCCAAACCGAGGCCTCATAATATATGCTTTCAATGCTCGCAATACCAGTTCCATTCCTCATAACCTATGGCCATTCCGTTTGATCTTAGCATCGTATATGATCTATAACCCGCATTCTATCTTATCTTCTATTTTTTGTATGCATATTATTATAGCTGGTATTAATAATACACCGTATTCTTCAATTATATTTACGGTCTTCATGGCCTATTATTGTGCTTGTATGTGCTCGCTTATATTTATTTATTTATTTATTGAAAGATACTGTCAATCCTTGCACGGGTCCTTACAGAGAGGGTAACATAGAAATAATGAACATTCACAAATGCATAATACATCAAGTTCGAGTGGTGCACTATCACTGATGTCTATCATTAAGGTTAGTTCCAAATTAGACAAATCAATCTGTTCCACAACACATATTAGCAATACATTCCACATTTCAATTACACTGGGAAAGTAGTGCCTGTATCGGTGGGAGCGCTGTTAGCTTGGTTTCGGTGATTGTGTTTAGTTCTGGATTTTGGATTACCAGGTGGGAGTATCTAGAGTGGGCGAGTTCACAGCAGCGCTGGCAGAATGCTGAACCGTTTTCTGCTTTTTACGCAGTGTTTGGCCTGGCTCGCCGATCCTGTCACCGACTCGTCCCCATTTCTTCGCCCGGAAAGCAATATCGTGAACTACCGTTCTTCGACCGAGTTTCGCCACGTGCGCAACTCTGGTCCTGGTGGCGTGGACGGCCCTATCTACCTCGCTAGAGATAGTTCTGGCCTGTTTGTTGCCTCGTCGGCTGGTGTTCTACGTGCCATCATCTATGATGACGACATCCTGGTTCCTTCAATCGTCGACCAGCCTGGCTCGGTGACATCGTCGGCAAGGCATAAAAGGACGTCGTCGACGCCTGCCTTCTTCAGTGGGCGAGTTCACAGCAGCGCTGGCAGAATGCTGAACCGTTTTCTGCTTTTTACGCAGGTATGTTACTTTAAGAATGCCAAGTGCATTCGTTCAGATAATCGCTTCCTGCTGCTGTTGTCTCGCCCACACAGTTTCACATGTACCTCTGATATTCTATCATTATGTTCTGACCTTATTGTCTGCGTTAGCAGGCTTCTCTTGTGCGGTGATGTAGAATTGAACCCGGGGCCTCCTAAGTTAAACAAGGCTAACACTCGTTTACGTGGTTCGTCCTCTGTCGATGAGACGAGTGATTTTGATGCTGCGGATGCTGACTTGTCTTCAGTGACTCAAATGCTTACCGAATTAATTAAGGGTCAGCAACGTATATCGCAAGATATAGCTGATATGAAGAAGTATCATGAAGTTGTCAATTCTAGGTTTGATGCTTTGGAGACTCGCGTCTCCGCATTAGAATCTCTTCCCGTCACGCCTTCTACAGCTGTCGGCAACAAAGTGAACAGCGATATTCAGCAGCTACAAATCAAAATCAATCAACTCGCTATGCGGAATGATGACCTAGAGAACCGATCTCGTCGCAATAACTTGCTGCTGCATGGCCTCGCTGAGACACCAGATGAATCCCCTGACCTTCTTCTGTCTAACCTTTCCGAATGGTTCAAAGGAAATCTGCAAATTGATTGCCCTAATATCGAAAGGTGTCACAGGATTGGACGTAGGCAAGCCGATCGACCGCGTCCCATTATCATAAAGCTGCTCGACTATCGCGAAAAAACAACTGTCCTTAAAAACGGCTACAAACTTAAAGGGTCTAACTTTCGCATTTCCGAAGACTATTCATCGCGCGTACGAACAATCAGAAAGAGGTTATGGGAAGCAACACAACCCTTTCGGGATAACGGCTCCATTGTACGCTTAAGTTTTGATCATGTGTTTGTAGATCAAGTTAGGTACAACTGGAACGATGACACTAACACCCTCATTAGGATTCATTCTCGCCCAGCAAAAGCTTCTTCTAATGTCCCCACTAATGTTCCTTGACGCCTCGGGAATGATCCTGGCGAGCCCTTGCGCATCTTAAATGTTAATGCCAGAAGCTTAGTCAACAAGTTTTCAAATTTTCTTTCACTTATCACGGCCCATACACCGCACATAGCTGGCGTAACAGAAACTTGGTTAAATGATCAAATATACGATAGCGAAGTAACACCCCCAGGTTTTACAGTCGTCAGAACTGACAGACGTCATGGCAGGGGAGGGGGTGTTGCACTATTTTTACGGTCTGATCTTAAATTTTCAGTTATACCCAGTCCACCTGATACCGAATCTGTTTGGTGCAAGGTATTTTTTGGAAGCATTTCCATAGTTTTTGGTGTAATCTACCGCTCGCCATCATCTAACATAGATCAGCTGCTCGCTTTAACAACTTTCATGCACGAGCGCTTCTTATCTACGTCCAGCTTGATATGCCTGGGTGATTTCAACACTCCAGGTATTTTTTGGCCATTTCTATCGCTCACAGGCTATGATGTAGAAATCAGCAAAGTTCTGTTAGACTTCTCACTCTATTTTTGTTTAAAACAGATTGTTGAAACTAACACACGAGGTGATGCAGTTTTAGATTTAGTTTTTGTTCGTCCTTTCCTCTTAGACAATGGTTATGAATGCGAAGTTGTTGAAGGTATTTCAGACCACAAGGCCGTTCTGGTATCAATTTCTGTTCCTGTTCGTACCAACCACTTTGTCTATTCTACATTTCCCGATTTTTCACGAGCCGACGACGCGTCTGTTTTTGACTTTTTGTCAGACTCTTTTGATGATTTCGAATGCCTAAGCGAATGTAATGATGTGAATTCCTTGGTGGCTTCTTTTGAAAAGACTGTGGCAACTTGTATTGAGCGCTTTGTCCCATTAAAAACGAAAAAGAAAAACCCCCACCTTCCCTGGATATCGCGTGATATACTTCACCTATCGCGTCGTGTTGCTAGACTGAGGCGTTTAAAAAGAAATGGTGACCCTCTTAAAATACAGGAATTTAACCTCGCCCAAGATGAACTTCGGATCAAAATTAATTCCTCGAAAGACTTCTATTTCAAAGTTACATTGCAAGATTTAATGAAAAGCAACCCTAAAAAATTTTGGGCTTCTATTTTACCCACCTCAACTGCCACAAATACAGTTGTTATAAATAACGTTCCCTGTAGTGACCCCTCAACCATTTCCAACGCGTTCAATGAATACTTCCAATCTGTATTCACAACTGACAACTTAGATATCCCTAGCTTTCACCATGGTTCAAATAAGTCAGTCAGTGATATTTCCGTATCTCTCGACGGTGTTATGAACCTAATTTTGCACTTGGGAAATAAGAAATCTCTTGGTCCTGATGGCATTCCTAATATTTTTCTTGTTAGATATTGTGAGTGGACCAGCCGCTACTTGACCGTAATTTTTCAAAAGTCCTTATGCACCTCAACTGTTCCTTCAGCTTGGAAGTTAGCGAAAATTCTTCCTATGCATAAATCTGGCAGCAAGCAGTCACCATTAAACTATCGCCCGATTTCATTAACGTCTCAATCATGTAAACTTTTAGAACACATAATCTTTAAGCATATCATGGGGTTTCTTGAAAATAATAACATCCTAAGTAATGCCCAGCATGGTTTTCGCCAAGGTTTTAGTACAACAACCCAGCTTGTAGAATTTTCTCACGACATTTCGCATGCTCTAGACTCTGGTTACCAAATTGATGCAATTTTCATTGACTTTTCAAAAGCATTCGACACTGTTACACATTCTAAACTTCTGCACAAACTTCACGCTGTTCTTAACAATTATTCCTTAGTTGACTGGATTGCTAGCTTTTTAAACAACCGTTCTCAGTTCGTTTCTTTTAATTCTTCAAACTCGTCTGTTGTGAATGTATCATCCGGAGTCCCCCAGGGTTCAGTCCTGGGACCACTTTTGTTCTTATTGTACATAAATGATTTACCCAATTATGTGCCTGCGAAAATCCGCCTTTACGCTGATGATTGTGTCTTATATAATGTAATTAATACCAATGATGACCACAATTTACTTAATGATTGTTTTGCACAATTTTGCAGATGGTGTGACACATGGCAAATGAACATAAACTTTACTAAAACAGTTGCTCTTTCCTTCTGTAAACGCAGCTCCGTTTCATTGTTTGATTACTCTTTCAATGGCTACTCTCTTTCACGTGTGTCCGAATATAAATACCTAGGCCTCATCTTCACACCTAATATGTCTTGGTCTAAACACATCGAATACACTTGCAATAAAGCTTTAATGAAACTGGGCTACCTAAATCGTACATTAAAAGATGCTCCACGCGAAACAAAGTTGCTAACGTATAAATCGCTCATCCGTCCCTTCCTTGAATATGCCTGCCCCGTATGGAACCCTCATAAAAAATCGGACATCAGCACACTAGAATCCGTTGAGAAGAAAGCCATCCGTTTCATTTTCCGCCGGTACGACTGGAATTTCTCACCGTCCTCTCAACTTGCTACGCTAGGTCTGCAAACCTTGTCTGAGCGACGCGATCTCGAATGCCTAAAGTTGCTGCATATTCTTGTTAATACTCCACGCTACGCATTAACTAACCAATATCTGTCTCCTGATAAACTGAAACCCACAAGGAATAGCCACAAGCTCAACCTGACACCATTCCATCCACGTACTAACCTATTTAAATTCAGCTTTTTCCCGCACACTATAGAAATATGGAATGTATTACCTGGGTCAACTAGATCATTGCCTTTAGAAGATTTCTTGCATGAATGTATTGATTCGCGATTTGTTTGAGTTGTAATTTTTTGCATTAATGTATTGATTTGGAATTTGTTTATTAAGAGTTCTATTCTTGTTTGTTGTTCAGAGTTGTATTCTTGTGTGTGCTGATGTATAAAAAACCCACTCCTGCGATAGCCCAAATTGGGCTGCAGTATGTAAAAATAAATAAATAAATAAATCTATGCTTCTCTGCTAATATTTATTTGGCCTTGGAGTACCTGGAATATTAGTTTCAAACGATTTTTTTTTGCCTGCGCGTTTTTAACAAGTGCAGGTCAGAAGAACTACTCATTTGTGTAGCTCAATGAGTCCTTCGATACCGGGAGCAGATAAACCGCAATGCGTAACTATTGACCTTTTCTAATTGTTTCTTCATGTAGTTTTGGTGAGGGCTCCATACCGGCGACGCTTACTGAGGAATTAACCTTTCAAAATTTTATAGGCGGTAAGTAACACATTGGCTGTTGCACCCTGTAGTTTTTTTCACAGGAAACATAACCGCTCGTATGTCTTTCAACAATCATTATCTGAATAAGTTAAATTTTGTGTAATCGTTAGTCCCAGATATTTAAATTCAGTACTATTTATTAATCACATATCCCCAGTGGTATATCGAAACCAAAGACAGCACTTTTGTGCGGTAATGTGTGTGTATGTTGATTTAGAATAATTGATTTCCATACACCATTTCTTAATTTGATTTGTGGGGTTTAACGTCCCAAAACCAGCTCTGATTATGAGAGACGCCGTAGTGGAGGTCTCCGGAAATTTCGACCACCTGGGGTTCTTTAACATGCACTGACATCGAACAGCACACGGGCCTCAACATTTCGCCTCCATCGAAATGCAGCCGCCACGGCTGGGATTCGATCCCGCGACCTTCGGACATGCAGCCGAGTGCCATAACCACAAGACCACCGTGGCGGGGAACACCATTTCTTGCACCAAGTGCTTAGCGTCTCTAAACAGCTATTAATTTAATGTTCTTGCTCTTTGTTTCGAACCGTTGAAGAAAATAAACCAATCGCCTGCGAGTTTAAGATATACATCTGGCTTCGCGACAGTACAAATATCAGTAATATACACCGAAAATAAAACTGGTCCCAAGACAGATCCCTGCGGGACTCGTGATAGCACTGCCAGTGGGTCGTAGATTTGACCGTCCATTATTACCCTTTGCTTGCAATTCGTTAGGTACGCTTTAACCCATTTTATTACAGCGGAAATAAGCCCGACTCTTTCTAGCTTGTAAATCAGTTTTGTTGTGGCATCTTATCGAAGGCTTTGGCTATGCGAAGGATTTGGCGAAGGCGTGTGTCTTTTTTGTTTCATTCTTGGTAAAAATTATTGTGCTACCCAACTGCCATGCCCTCGAAGGAGAGTCGCGGTATCGTGAATAAGCCTAAATTTCTTACAACACTACCAGAGAAACCCTTCATAAGCACCACCTTACACTCCAGCAAGACTTTTGCGCCAGCAATACATTTAGTTTTTCCTTCTTCCTGCGGGCTGTTCCGGAGTGGGACATTTTAGCTGAGACGGTGGTCGCACAGCCCACTGTCGACAAATTTGTTGAACTTGATGCCGAGACCGTGCTATAAGCAATACGTCAGAAACCATATCCGTATTGTGTGTATTATTGTCCTTTTCATCTGTACATTCGAAATTTGTTGTATAAAATGTAGAAAATTGTTGTCAACTTGATAACTTGTGTTCGCATCTTCCGCCTTCTTAATTTTGCATGGTTTTTTGATAAAAAAGGCCCGTTATGATTATTATTTCTAATCATTATTTTGTTACCTACAATTGTATAGCTTTGTACCATAATGTCCGTAGAACTTTCAACCCACTTCTGTAAAAATCCGTGACGCGATTGACATTATTACTAAATAAAAAAGTAAATAAAGGTGTCCTTAGCCATTCGTACGTAACTAACCAGAACTGAGGCGCCGATCAGGACCCGGCGTGTGTTCTAGCCGCGATTAGAAGCACAGAGCGGCGCGAGAAATCTAGGCTTGCTTGCCGTGGATGCCACGCACGTGCAGATCACTGCTACAGACATCCACGGGTATGCCAAGTCGGTCGCCTGTCCGACGCTCCGAATTATTTTGTGGGCACCCTTACACAGAGGCCAAGTTATGCGTGCCACCAACTACAGCACACCGTCGCAACTGCAAAAATTAGTTCTGCCCCGTGAACCTTACCGTCCTCCTCGAATGCTTCTGTGCCAGCAGTAGTCTCTCCCCACTGCGAGAAACAACACGACTCATGAAAAGAAATCTCGACTAAGCGGAGCAAAGGGTGATCGAGTCAGTTGAGCACATCTGGTTTTATCCGATCTAATGAGGTTTATTGCACGGCACCGCAAGGAAACGACGGCACATGTTTGAAATTCTGTCGGGCGCTTCAAGTTCATAGCCGTGAAGACCTAGCTGCTACTGGTAATAGCTACTGTTCATAATGTTAGTGGAGAGATGAATTTTACTCTTGTTTTGTGTTAAGCCACTTATCCGATTTGTCCCATTTGGTTATTTCCAGTGTCCATAAAGCTCACAGCCTCGACTGCTTTCTTGCTTTGCACGCACGGTCAAACTTTACAAAGAAGCACCAGGTGTTCCTCCTCGTTGTCACTGCTAGGAAGCATTTGGAACAACGTCTGATGTTTTATGGCTATGGCGATGTCATAAATGCAAGCTTACCGTATATATAAAGGCGTCGACAAGGCTCTTGGGAAACATGCCCCTGGAAAAGAAGAGCTTGAGTTGCTGTGATGCTGCATCGTTGTTGAGAATAGGCGTAAACAGCGCAAACTGTAAGACAGTGAAACACGCTTGCCCAATGTTTCGGTGTCTCATTTTTGCCACAATGTTCGTAAACCAACCAGGGCACATAATAACCCCGCGTAACACATATCGGTGCCGCGTATTTGAACGAACTGTACGGAAATCAATTTAGTTCTTCAAGAGAGATTCAGTGTGTTGAAAGAATTCCAAGGTCAGAACTAAAAAAAAAATGTTAGCGAGGTGAAGCACAGACATAAAAATCCAACGAACATTTTCGCGCAGTTGCGCCAGCAGTTACAGTACCATCAGATAATTCCTTGAATAATTTAAGTGAAATAACGCGGTCATTGGAGCTGAGGGCGTTTGCGTGTCACGCTCCTCCGTCGCTGCGGCTGCATCTCAACTCGGATGGCGACTAGTTTCAAGCTGGCTGTGGCTCCCGCGACAGTTGCGGCGTTGTATGCGCGACTGTTTCGGCATGTTCCCCATTGAAGAAATTTAATGGGAAAGTTCCGACCCCCGGATTTCTTTCTTGTGAAGGTACCGCCATTGTTTTCAGCTGGCCGCCGCGCCGGAGACCCTCGCGTGCCTTCCACTCCCGAATCTCGTCTCGGCGCTTTTGTGAGCGATGTTTGGCCCCCTCGGGCCGTCGCCCGAGATACGGGCGCCAAACGATGCTTTGCTTGTGTTCTCACCTTTCGCCGTCGCCATTACTGGGCTGGGATGCTATTGCGGCGGTGCATGCATCAAAGGAATTTAGGAGCGCCTGTGCGCTCTAACTCTTAAAGCTCCGTTGCTATGTGGCTTTGGTTATGCCCGGGCGCTGCGCGTTTCAGTGCAAAAACCGGCGTAAAAACGGCTTCATACCATCTCTCGAAGAAATGTCGTCGCACGTATTAAAAAAAAAGTGCATTGGCCGTAAGCACTACCATCCGATCAAGCATACTCTGCTCTACAAGCTGCTGTGTATTTCTTTGCACTTCAACGACTGTGTGTTCTTGAAGGTTGTTACAAGTTCATGAGGCTGCGGGCAATCTTGCTTGATTCTGTTATAAGTTGGCGTCGTCTTTTAGAGTATTCTCCTTATTTGCTAGCGTTGCCTTTTGCTTTTTAATAAAGATTGCTGGTGTGCGAAGTTCTTCCTTAATAGGCTATTCAACGATTTCTTGCGCAATCGCTTGCAACGCAGACGTTATGTTGCTAGCTCACAGGCGGCCCTCTCGTTTCGCGCAGGATGGCGAACATGGTTCTTAATGCAGCGGAATTAGGTAGGCCAAAAAGGCGAACACCATTCACTGTCTGTACCGAGAAGTGAGGCCTGGCGCATGTATAAGGGGTGTAGAAGAGCGTAATAGTAGAAGCAAGAGTTCTAGTGCTACACCAGTAGTACGATTACAACAGCCACTATAAACTGATCGTGTATTATTTACTGCGACTAAGAATTACAAGTCTGAATATGATTATGACAAATAAAAAATGCAATCGCTCAGCTGTAACGACTGAGTTGAAACTACTACACGGATGAGTCATCCAAACTGACAATAACAAAAAAACGACCTCGGAAAATATGGAATGAATATGGCTACTCAGCTGTAGTGGTAATGACACAGTTTAACAGAGACGGCCTTCGAAAATACGAGCGAATAAGAATAACTCAATAACATGAACTATGACTAATCAGGACTGAGAATGTCTAAGCGAATATAGAAATGACGGCGAAAATTAAAAATAATAAAGAATAAACCCCATCAAGAGACTCGCCTGGATACTTTATGCAGAGTGCGTAATATGTCTTTAATTTCATTTAATTATCCTTTGGCATGTGTAATAATCTGTAGATTCAAGTGAAATTCTTGGCCAAGCCACTTCTCAAAATGGTTAGTAAGTTTATTTTCCCTCAAGGTCGTCAGAAAATGTCATTGCCTTTGAAGCGGCTGTGATTTCCGTATTTGAGAAGTATTTCAGAGCAGTTTCATAGAAATCACAGCGAGGCACTAAGAAAATATATTGCCTTAACCTTTTAAACGCCGCACTATGAAGTAAATGTAAAAACACTGAAATTCGTGTTCCTAATTTGCACTGGCCTTCTAAATTAACTGTGATAAAAATACAGCTATATTGAAAATGAATAAGTGTGCTTTTCCGCACGTTCCATTTTTGGAACATTGCCGTTTCTCCTATGCACAATACAAATTTGCTCTGGAACACCTTTTATTCTCTTTTCAGTGGTGTTTCCTTACTGAAGATGACTGAAGAATCATCTTTAGTGTACAATGTTTCTGAAGGGTATAAATATTTATAGCAGCAATTTCGAAAATTTCTTCTTTCATACCACCGGCTGTAGTACAGTGAGCAATTCACAATCCATGGTAAGCGGCAAAGCATTTTTTGTGCAGCCGCTTTTTGCGCTGCTGGCATTGATTCGTTGTATTCGTGCATTCGGCGCACCTCCTCTGAGTTGATAAGATGATGTAGTGGGCATCAGTCTTCCTGTCCTCACGCTTCAGGTGAAACCGAGGTCCAAGGCGCACAGTTAGGTTCTGCTTGAGCTGCAGCAAGGACATGGTGACGTCCCTACAAAATGCGATGTGCGTCATGGCGGTATCAGTTCCTTCATGGAGCTCGCAGTAGAGGAGCTATCCTACGACGACAGTCACGTTCAGACCATTGGTGAAAATGTTCGACCACCATTTTTTTGCTTCTCAGTTTTGGACGATAGCTGCCGAGGAGGCAATCCAAGACACCTACTCCTCCATGCCATCATCGTGTTTTTTGATCAAGTATAATTGAGTAATGTCCACTTTTTTGTTCGAGCATCGTGTGAAGCGTTTCGCACTTCCTAGAGGCTAGTGGCTGAGGCGGTTCGAAGAAACTGACGACTCCATTGTTGTTCCACCTGCTTGCGTAGGCCGACCGTCACACTTGTAGTGGAAAACTTTCTTTCAACATCTTTCAGGCTCATCTGTGGAAAACCACCTGTTTTTGCATCTCGCACAGTCCCCGTCGCTTTCGCTAAGAGGTCGTGCGAAGCGAAGAACTTGTCACAGTAGACTTCATGATGTTCAGGGGTTTGCAGGACAGATACTATAACAACCCTCAGCCCGAGGGGTCTCTAGTCATCATTCTCCTTTCGCCTGCAATATATACCCTTTGCATAGGGGTACCCATTTGAAGAGCCCGTCATCCATATCTTGCACCCAAATCGAATGTGTTTACCGTGAATAATATTTTGCACGAGTCTTGACCATAATAGGGTATCATTGACTCGTTGATGCTGAGGCTCTCATAGAACGCTCCAAACTGGCGCAAACATTTATATATTTGGTCTTAAAACGGCTGAATCTTTCCCATCTTTTCGCGTGCTTTCAACTGAGTGTTGCCAACAACATGAAATAACCTTTTCAATTGCCGGAACCTATTGCGGGCCATCAGTGCCATGACTATGAACACACAAAGGTCTTCTGCCGTGCTCCAATACGAATCTTGATTCTACCACGTCCCACGTTATCTCAAGATGACACCCAGGGAATCTAATGTTCAAGTTTCCACAAAGCGCTGCCTACAGCACGCCATCAACAAGCCGAAAATAAGAACCGAACGAAGCGAAACGCTCGCGCACATTTACGCTGCTTTTGAAACGCCAATGTTCCAAAAAAGAAACATTCACGTGAAACTCACGAAGCTGAAAACTAGGGTGCCTTAGTTATATTCCTAATTTTTGCCGTGTAATACCAAACGATATAGCAGTATTATAGTCCTGCTTCGCTCAATACAACATTACTTTTTCCTGCAAAATAAAAAAAAGGCCTGATGCTGAAGGATTGCAATATATGCTTGTTTTTAAACACTTATCTAAAGACTCTACACAAGTTTTAAGAAAAATTAAAATTTGTACGTTTTCGACAAGCATCAGGGAGCATGGAAAAACAACTTTTTTAAGTACAGTATATGGGGAAGGAAATAGAAAATCAAGTTTCATACGTTCCCGTTTTGGAACATTGGCAAGTAAAAGATTAAAACCACTCGAGAGCACCTTCATGAACATCATTTATTAAAAATCCTGCACTAGATAAAATATGCATTTAGTATCTCGCCTATGGGCTAAAAAAACATTTCATTTGCGATTGCATAACGTAAATGTTCTGCCATTAAGACTGCATTAGTAATACGATCGGTATTAAAATTCTGAAGCATATGGGCTATAACACCACGCGCCCTTTAAAACAAAGCCGCGTGCGCGTTACGGCCATACAACCAACGTTGCCTAGATCACATGGGACTATTTTTAAAAATAACCTCATTTTAAGCAATTAGTCAACTTTTAAACGGTCGCTCTAAGCGCAATATTTTCAATGCTGAAGGTGTTAAGTACGTTATTTAGTATCCAAATAAAGGATTTTAATGGTAATAAGTCTAATGCCCATAATTTTTCCGAGCATCAAAGAATATCTCGCACAAATGCTGAATGAATAGATGATTGAAAGCTCCCGCGAAATATCTGTGGGACATTTAGAGCCTGATAACTAACACAAGGACAAATATGGCCTGTGTGGGCTATCACAGCGCACTTGTGTCATCCCCATTTCTCCTTGTGTTGCTGTGCGCTGAAGATCGTTTCATGCTTTAACAAGACGGCCGAATCTGTCCCTCTACGAGGACGATCGAAGCGACTTTTCTTTAAAATTTTTTTGTTTTCTTTTCTTATTTTTTTGGAGGTGTGCCACCATGTGCTCTAATCAGGAATCTAACGTGAACACACATTTCTCGTTTTTTGTTCAGCGTTCCCGCCACCTTCAGCCACGGAAAATTCTATATTGTCACTGGCACTGCTCCTAAACATCCATTGTAAACAGTGAGCCTTCCAGTAGAGTGTCTGCTGTGCCTCGCGCTTGGTCGCTTTTGACGGTGTCGGCGCAACGCGTGACTCTTGTGCACACGCACGAGACAGAAGGCCCTCGAGATTTCTTCGTGGAGCCATTCTAACAGGCACTTGCGTGTGTGGAATGCCTTGGTGACTCGTTGTGCTACACCTACTTCAGGGCAGAGCTTCGTTCATGATAGACCAGTTTTTTTATAATCTTTTGCAGTTACATTGTGGAGGAGGTGCGGGCTATGATTGGAGGGTTCTAAAGTTCTAAAGTACCCCAGCGCGCTAGCCGCCCCCTCCAAGGAGATCTGCCTGAAGTCGGACCGCTACCCGTTTCTACGACCATGCTGGCAGTGAGAACCGCTGACACCGCGACGATGACCACCCTGACGACGTCACCCGGTCTCATGTACCCACTGCGCGTGCCCAAGTCATGCGAAGACGGAGAGGATTAGTTGGAGCACTCCGAGAGGGTTGCAGACAGCGGTTGGGACCGAACACGGAAACTTCCCCATGTGTACTTCGCGGCTCTGTTTTGAAGAGTAGCAAAAGAAGATTACCGAGTCTCAGCACCCCGACGTCTTCATTTCTTTCCACTGTGACTGCGTGTATCTGCTTGAGATGTGCATAGTATGGTCCACGTGTAGCGTACGTGCAGATCCGATCGGCGCTGACCTGCGACGGCTGCGGAGTAGTGGACGCGGCGATATCGAACACGACCGCGCACAGGCGTGCGCAGCGTCTTCTGAAGCCCCGCGCGATTCGAACACGTACGCAGTACGCGCGTCGTCTCTCTCTAAACACCTCAAGTTTATTGACATGCTTCATATTCTAAGTGGGGTTTGCCTCGCCTCTTTTTCGTCTGCTTTGCCACGCATACAAGCAACGCCTACGCCAATATACGCAAGCACGGAGATGGCTCATGTCCACTTCCACGAACGAGCCAATGGAAGCGCGGCTTCAAAGATTCCCGTCTGCGTGCTCCCAGGGTCGTCTCTGCAATGGAATCACATATCCCGGCATCGGACAACCTGGCGGACCCCGTAATATATAATCAAAGATAAGCAAAATACATCCAAATGTGCTCGTATAGGTCCTCGTAACATACCGCTCACCCATAGCCCGACGTATAATTCAGTTCGTTGTTTGCCACCTCATCATCTCTCTCCTGCAATAACCGCCCAGCTACCTGGTTCCAAGTCTTCATTCCCCAGTCCGTACCACGTGAAACACTGGACAGCTTATGGCATACCGTAAATCCACTGTGCATGACAGCGTCCCTGTCACAATATTATGGAACCGGATAACAGGTCTTGTAATTGTTTTGGTATTCGCGGTCTGCAAGAATAACGAACCCCGAAATGCACAAAACAGCAACAGCTTGGTCAATAAGAAATAACAAACATTCGCAAGAGTCACATGCCTCTGACAAAGTTTAAATCTGACCGAGAACATGCACACGACACATATGCTCATCTGAATGCTGAGCTGCGTTAAGTTATTCCACCACCACAAGACGTCATGATTGCTTGCAGCAGTTCTGCTGACATGCCTCAGCATATAGTGCACAATTGCTCAAGCATGCACGTAAATTTAACAGCCCTGAACTGAAATCTCATGACTGCGATGCCACAGTGAACGAACGCGTGGCAACGGTTGCCATACAACATGCGATATCTCATACATGTATTCATCTCTGTAAGACACGAGTAAATTAATACTATCCTACAAAGTTGTACAGGCGCTGTATTCACTACCCGTAACGGCCAAATTACAGGGTAGTGGGAACGAAGTCAATGCCATCCTTACTCACTAATCGGGCTAAACACGTACATAGATCTAACAAAGGTTCAGAATGAATTCATACACGGTCATCTCAATAATAAAACCACAGTTGCGTTGCTTGGTGTTTAAGTTGATGCGTGAACTATCTTAGAGTTGACCTAGCATTAATACTCATTTTATGTGTTACAGATGGGTTTGCATATCCGCAGAGTGGTCTCACAGGCCTCCTGCTAAGCCATTCACATGTGGTACTCACATTTAATTTGAGCTTGAAGTACACATTGATGTCACAGGATCCAGTCACAGATACACCGCCATTGAACCAGGGTTAACGCAAGGTGGAAAGTAGAAAGAACAAAATGCCACCACACAAGCACATGCAACAGTTGCAGCACGGTCGCCGAATTTTCTTCAGAAACAAACAAAGGAAGAGCCAGCCGCCAACAACTACACTAACTCCACCACCAACTACCCATCCGAGCTTCGCTGGCTTTGCTTCGCGTCTGATGATGATGATTGTGGTTGGGTTAGGAAAGGACGCTAATTTCTGCAACCCCTGTAGGGAGCACGGCAAGCTTCCGTGGGAGTGGGGGGGGAGGGAGTGAAAGAGATAGGAGAGAAAGACCGTAGTGGAGGGCTCCGGAAATTTAGACCACCTGGGAATCTTAACGTGCACTGACAACGCACAGTACACGGGCCTCTGGCATTTTCGCCTCCATCGAAAATGCGACCGCCGCGGCCGGGATCGAACCCGCGTTTTTTTGGGTGGCAGCCGAGTACCGTAACCACTACACCACCGCGGCGGACTTCGCGTCTGCGCCCTCTCGCCTCTTCGTCCCGTCCCGCAGCGACTGGCGAGAGGAGGAGGAGCCAGACATTCTGGCGCCCCTTTGCTGGACCCATGGCAGCCAGCAGTGTGCCGACAGTGTGGTCGGTAGGTGTCGGCACACTGCTCGGCACACCAGCAGTGTGCCGAGCAGTGTGCCGACACCTACCGACCCTTGGAGCCATGCCCTGCGTTCGCATCGCAAATGGGGAGGGAGGATGGCGGGGGTGAGGGGAAAGCTGGCAATACTGTTCCATGTTTACGTTCGGTCTCACGAAGATGTTTCGGGGAAGCCTTCATCGTCCCTTTGATGCCGCTCCCTCTCACGACGTCTTTGAGACGTCAACCACGCGAAGACGTCGTCCCCCAATAAGACGTCTTTTTGGTCTTGTGTGCTAGCTGGGGTGTTGTATGTCTGCGGTGAACTGGGCGGTAATGGACAGATGTTTCTCCTGGACCCCTGGAAGTTTTTCGCGGTGTCGGAAGAAGTCATAATAGGTTTGTGGTCGGTGTGGATGGTGAAGTGGTGCTCCTCGAGGATGGCGAAAGTGCTGGACCACTACGTAGATGGCCAGTGGCAACAAAGGCGGCCACCTGGCAGACCACTTCAGGCGTTGTGGTGGTGTGCCACACCTAAGGCAAACCACATTCACAAGGAATGCAAACACCCGCACTGAAAGAGATAGTCGAGGTGTTTTTAATAAAAAGGGCACGTGATCAGCCAATTAGCACACCGCCAAAACTTTTAATCGATAAAGAAGTCCTCTTTTTGAAAAATAGTATTGCTAGTTTAGTGCTAGTTTATTGCTAGTACGCATGTGGCTAGGAACTGCGAAGGCGTGCGGTAACCGTGCTCTTCGTGGAGTGTTTGGAGCACTTTCTGGTCTTCGGAAAGCGAAAGTTATCGGATCAGTTCCGTCTTCAGGTGAAGGTACCAACTGTCAGCTGGAGGACTTGCGCGTATGTCGCGAAGCTCCGTGGCGTAGCGAGACTACAGATGAGGATCTAGCGAGAGCACAGAAAAAGAAATAAAAAGGTGTGACAATGATAGGCAAGAATAGGGAACGAATATGGACTGAAAAAGAAGAAGAAATTTGAGGGGAGCGAGCCGTGTGACGGAAGTACGGCGCCGCCATTGTTTGGGTGGGCTCAGCGCAAGGAGGTAGCATCTGCGGCAACGTACCGAAGACGGGACCGGTTGACGTTCGGAAATCGCGATGCTGCCATGGCGACCCCGGACGAAGGAGCACCGATCCTCCTGCTAAAAGCTGGCAGTCTTACGCAAGGCAGTCCCTGTGGCAATACTTCGTCGGCGAACGCGACGTCGGGCCTTGGAACGTACTAGGAATAAAGCGCTAGGCCTAGCGCCAGCCGAGGGCCATGTCAGCTGCGTCGCCCCGCGCAGGGTGCCGACTACTGTTGCGTTACGCAATGAGGGACGTGACATCACGCGCGTCGACGGCTGCGCCACGTCTTGTGCAATGTGTTTGAGGCGGCCATAAAACAAGGCCCACGTGGCCTCAAGGGAGTCTACTTCAGGAGATAGAACTAGGGACAAGTTGAGGGGCTAGGAGAGTGCGTTTAGATTGTCTTTATTAGTTACGTCTTAATCTTTTGCACATTTTCGCTTCTGTATTGTGCTTTAGTTCGTTGTTCATATCGTTTCAGGACGTGTAGGAGGGTTTATTCGAGGTAGCTTGGCGGCAAGCGATATGGCGGCAGTGCACGTCGTTCTTCTCTTCTTCGCTGCTCTTTGAAATTCCTTGTTGTAGCTGCTGCTGCCGCTCCACCACCATTTGACACACCGTACCATCGCTCCCCTCGCAGACGAAGCCCTCCGAACGAGAAGTCAGCCGGGCCGGCGATGAGTGAACGGCGGCAGCCGTGCTACGTGTGTGATTTCGGGCTTGGATGACCGTCTGCCAGTGGCACAGAGACGTGCAATTCTACGATTGACTTCGCTAAGGCGTTCTAGGAAAATGAACGGTCGATCATAGTTTGCGACCAGTTTTATGGCCGAAGCTCCTTCAGGTTTGGGTCTGTCCGTCCGTAGTAGTAGCGCGTTACCTACTAGGAACGCGCTACTAGGAGGGCGCTGCTAGGAGGGCGCGCCCTCCTCGCGTGCCTCCCGGCGCGCGGGCTCTCTCACTCTTCCATCTGCTGTCTTGTGAGAGAGAGAGAGAGACAGAGAGAGCGAAAGGCGCGCGTTGACTTTGGAAACGCTCTTTCTTTGATGAAGGCGCTACCAGCTCACAAAGAAGGAGAACGCGCCCACAACCGCGAGATACAAGCTTGACGCAGGCAGGGTCTTCTAGCGAGTTTCTTGATTGAAAAATCCCGACTGCTTGCGCAGGAGAACCGTTCACCGGCCACCCATATATATATATATATATATATATATATATATATATATATATATATATATATATATATATATATAGGCACTGGATCTTGACTTGCAATGAGGTGCCGGTGGGAGATTTCACTTGTGCGTAGTTGAAAGATAAGGATTCGTAGTGTGCGCGTTAACTAAATTTATCCGGAACTCGGCACGATCTACGATGAACATCCGGAGCTTCGCCCACTCATCATCATTCACTCCGTGGATATGCTGCGAATTTTTTCGAAGACGCCACGTTTATGGACGGAGGTCCATAGCCACACTAGGTCACCCGGGTAGTAAGTGACCTGTCGGTGTCGACTGTCGCATCTGCGAGGCTAGGATACGTAATCGCGCGAGGCGCCGAGCCTGCTCCGCGCGGCAGAGAGTTGCGGCGATACAAGCGTCGTCATGCACACTAAGAGGAAAGATAGTGTCCAGTGTGTACCTCGGAGGACGGGCGTAAAGTAGAAAAGACAGGGTGTATCCGGTGGTCTCATGTTGCGCAGTGTCGAATACGTACGTGACGAACGGCAGCACGTTATCCCAGTTCTTGTGGTCCGAGCCAACGTACATGGAAATCATGTTCGCGAGTGTTCTCTTCGTCCGTTCTGTCAGTCCATTGGTCTGCGGGCGATATAGTGTAGAGTGTCGCAAGTGGGAAGCACAAAAGCAAAGTAGTTCTTCAACGACATCAACTATGAAATGGCGCCCACGGTCGCTTGTTATCATTCGAGAAAGCCCATTACGAAGTATAATGCAATGGAAGGTGAACTGGGACACCTCCCGTGCAACTGCAGAATGCAGTTCTCGGGGAATCGAGTAAGATAGTCGACACAGACTATGATCCAGCGGTTGCCCTTGGAAGGACGTGGGAATGGGAATATGATATCGATGCCCACTTGTTCAAGGGGCAAGCTGGGGGGCACCACAGGATGTAAGCAACCGGCCCGAGCTGCGGTAGGTCGCCTGTGGCTTTAACATTCGGTGCAAGTGACTACGTATGTTTCCGTTGTCTTGCACATTTGAGGCCAGTAAAACCTTTCTTTGGCACGGTGAAGTGTTCGGGTAGATCCTAAATGACCCGCAGTAGGATCATCGTGCACAACTCGCAAAACAGAAGAGCGGACGAATTCCGGCACCACTAAAAGAAACCGCGGGCCTATCCCGGAGAAATTCTTATCAAGAAGTCCGTGACGAACACAGTAACATGAACTTGATTCTTTCACAGTAGAGAAAAGCGGCACTAAGTTCGGGTCCTCACGTTGCGCTCTTGCGGTGGTGGTGGCATCTGGGAAGTCACGATGTACAAACGCAATGAGATGGTCGAAACCATCGGCGTCACATTCCGTTACACGAAGGGGCATCCGGGAAAGGCAGTCGGCGTCAGCATGTCGTCGCCCAGTCTTGTATGAGACACTGAAGTTGTACTCTTGCAGACGCAGGGCCCATTTTACAGGCGTCCAGATGAATCGCGAAGATTCACGAGCTAGCATAGAGAATGGTGGTCGGTGACGATCGTAAAGTGACGCCCATACAGGTACGACCGAAACCACTTTCGAAGGCAGAAGCGAATTATTCCACCACAGAAAAGGAATGCCCTGCCATCATCTGGGCTACATCAAAGTTCCGCCCCTACCTGTACGGCAGGCCTTTCAAAGTCGTGAGTGACCACTACGCCTTGTGTTGGCTAGCTAACTTGAAAGATCCATCAGGGCGCCTCGCACAGTGGAGTCTCAGACTGCAAGAATTTGACATCACCGTCGTCTACAAGAGCGGACGAAAGCACTCCGACGCCGACTGCTTGTCTCGTGGCCCCGTCGATCCGCCGCCCCAGGGTGACCAGGACGAGGACTCTTTCTTGGGACCCATAAGTACCGATGACTTCGCGGAACGCCAACAAGGTGACCCAGAGCTCAAGAGCCTCATGGACTACCTGGAAGGCAAGACCGCCGCCGTGCCGAAAGTAGTCTGCCGAGGACTGGCTTCGTCTTTCCTGCGGAGGAACGTTCTCCTGAAGAACTTCTCGCCGCCCCGTGCCGACCACCTCCTCGTGGTGACTTCAGCGTTACGTCCAGAGGTACTGGAAGTTTTACACGAAGCCCCGACAGCCAGACACCTCGGTTTTTCTCGCACACTATCAAGAATACAAGAGAAGTACTATTGGCCTCGCCTCACTGCCGACGTCGCCCATTACGTAAAGACATGCAGATACTGTCAGCGACGCAATACGCCGACAACTAGGCCAGACGGACTTCTGCAACCCACCGAACCCCCTCGACGGTCGTACCGGCAAATCGGTATGGACTTACTGGGGCCGTCCCCGACATCGACTTCCGGCAATAAATAGATCGTCGTAGCGACTGACTACCTCACCCGCTATGCGGAAACAAAGCCCTTGCCCAAGGGCACTGCCGCCGAGGTCGCCAAGTTCTTCATCGAGAATATTGCTACGGACCCGTACCACCGACCGTCAAGAAGCGAATAGGGAAAGAAAACGAGGAGGACGGTTTTAGCGAGGCTTGCTCGCGCTGCTGCTTCATGGCCAAGCGCCTCAGCATTCCTTTTTAAAATACAACTGTATATAGCCTCGCCTCTTGCCCAACACCACGGCGACGTCATCCTGTGCCGATATTCCTAGCTCCAACGACACAGCTTGCAACGTTACTCGGATTGTGCGGCGAGAAATTGAGGCCGCTTGTCCAGCAACCTTCGAGCTCAGCCCCTCCTCCACACCTTCAGTCCCGATCTCTAGATCCAAGCAGTTGTCCGCCAGGAGTTCGCCAACATGGGACTTCACTCGGTCTGCTCGACGCATCACCCTGACACCCGCCCATGTCGTAGCACGCCACTTTGTTCACCGCCTTCTTACCAGCCGCGTTTTCGCAATTCACCGGAGTGGCGCACTGCTGACGACAAGCCGATATGCTTCATCTGTCGTGGTATTGGGCACATATGCCGGTATTGACGGAGTCGCTGGAACTCACCTGAGTCGAACATGTATCCTGGGTACGCACGACCAAACAGCTATTCCCGTCCCTATGCAGCTCGCGCCGATTACTCTGCCGCTCAAGCTTCTGCACCCAGCCGCCCATATTCGCAATCACCTTCGCCCCAACGCCGTCAGTCACGCTCGCCTCAGCCCCGCCGCTCATAATCTCCAAGTTCCCTCGCACGCTCTCAACAGGAAAACTAGACGATGCAACGCCCGGAGGTGCAGCTGCATTGCTCTCTACGCCCCAAAAGCCTCTACTGACGATCCCGACCAATATGAACCTGCTTGATGTACAAGTGGACGGCGTTCCTGTCTGCGCTCTCGTCGACACGGGCGCCCATATATCTGTGATGAGCTCCGATCTTCGCAAAAGGCTGAAAAAAGTTCTAACCCCCGCCGCGACGCACGCTGTCCGTGTCGCGGACGGCGCGACAGTTCCTGTAATTGGTATGTGCACCGCCCGCGTCTGCATCACTGATCGTTCTACCGTCGTCCTTTTCACCGTACTCGACCGCTGCCCCCACGACGTCATTCTTGGCCTGGACTTCCTGTCTGCGCATTCCGCCCTAATAGACTGCTCAACTGGTACCCTCCGACTTGACCTGCCTCACCTGGACCCTGTAGAACCGCCCCCCAGTCGTCTCAGTTCGGCGGATTTCGTTCGCTTACCCCCTTCGACTCTGACGTACCTTGAGTTAATCTCAGACCCACTTGTGCCTGATGGCGACTACATCGCGACCCCTGTGACCGAAGCCCTCCTCAGTCGAGGTATTACCGTCCCGCGCACTGTTTTATCTATAACTTCGAATAGCGCCTGCATGCCTGTGGCCAACTTTGGCTAGACAACACAAGTGCTGCCACGAGGGATGTCTCTGGCGCATTTTAGCGCATTTGATGATTGCTCCATATCAGCTATCACAATGGAGCATTATGCGACCGACCCGACCGCATCTTCGCCATCTGCGACTTGTGTTATGCCAGATCTGAAGAAAATGATAGCTCCCGACCTCTCGCCAGAGCATGCTGACCAACTGTCCCGCGTTCTCTTTTTCTACCGCGACATTTTCGACCTTCACGAGCGTCCTTTGGCCCAAACTACAGCCGTGAAACATCGAATAGATACTGGCGACGCCTCTCCTTTTCATAGACGTCCGTATCGCGTATCTGCTGCCGAGCGTCAAGTCATTCAAGGAGAAGTTAAGAAAATGCTTACCAAGAACATCATTGAACCGTCATGCAGTCCATGGGCCTCACCCGTCGTATTGGTGAAAAAAAAAGATGGCTCTTGGCGTTTTTGCGTGGACTATCGGCACCTCAACAAGGTTACAAAGAAGGACGTGTACCCCTTACCACGTATTGACGACGCCCTTGATTGCCTCCACGGTGCTCGTTACTTCTCATCTATTGACCTTCGCTCCGGCTACTGGCAGATTGCTGTGGACGGCTTAGACCGTGAAAAAACTGCCTTTGTCATGCCTGACGGTTTATTTCAATTCAAGGTGATGCCATTCGGTCTTTGCAACGCCGCGGCTACACTTGAACGCATGATGGACTCCCTCCTTCAAGGATTCAAATGGTCCACATGTCTGTGCTATTTGGACGACCGTTTTAGTATTCTCCTCGACCTTCACGACTCACCTCGAGCGCCTGTCAGCAATCCTGGACGTTTTTCGCCGAGCCGGTCTGCAACTTAACTCGTCAAAGTGCCACTTTGGCCGTCGCCATATCACCGTGCTTGGGCACCTCGTCGATGCTAGCGGGGTACAACCGGACCCAGGCAAAATCTGTGCTGTTACGAACTTCCCTGTTCCCCAGTGTGCCAAAGATGTACGCAGCTTCGTCGGGCTATGTTCTTATTTCCGCCGCTTTGTCAAGAATTTTGCGATGATAGCCCGGCCACTTACTGAGCTCTTGAAGAAGGGTGTTCCTTTTGTGTGGGGCGAACCACAGGCTTCGGCGTTCGCTCAGCTCATACGCCTACTTACAACGCCGCCCATATTGGCCCATTTTGACCCTTCTGCGCCAACCGAAGTTCGTACCGACGCCAGTGGCCACGGTATCGGTGCAGTATTAGCGCAACGACAGTGCGGCAGCGACCGCGTTATCGCTTACGCCAGCAGGCTCCTCTCACCGTCAGAACGCAACTACTCCATTACTGAGCGCGAGTGCCTGGCGCTCGTTTGAGCAGTCGCCAAATTCCGCCCATACTTATACGGACGATCTTTTTCGGTCATCACAGACCATCACGCGCTCTGCTGGTTGTCCTCTCT
Organism: Hyalomma asiaticum; assembly: GCA_013339685.2. NCBI lineage: Eukaryota > Metazoa > Arthropoda > Arachnida > Ixodida > Ixodidae > Hyalomma > Hyalomma asiaticum. Next base: position 15,479,308 of record CM023482.1, read on the forward strand.
GAAAGACCCTACAGGACGACTTGGCCGATGGGCTCTGCGCCTCCAAGAATATTCCTTTTCGGTGATCTACAAGTCCGGCCAGCTGCACAAGGACGCCGATTGCTTGTCCCGTTACCCGGTCGACAGGCCCGACGATACGTCCGGCGATGTCAGTAGCATTTTGTCTGTCTCTGCCTTTACTAACATCGCAGACGAACAGCACCGAGATCTCTCTCTTCGAGCACTCATCGACCGTCTGCAAGCATCGCCGAATGACGCTTCTGTACGCCGGTACATCCTCAAAGACGGCGTTCTGTACCACCGTAACTTCCACTCAGACGGGCCCGAACTACTTCTAGTGATCCCCAGACAGCTACGTCGCACTGTACTCTTTGAACTTCACGACGCACCCACTGCAGGACACCCAGGTGTATCGCGCACGTACGCCCGCATCCGCCGTCGCTTTTACTGGCCCGGCCTCGCTCGGTCAGTCCGACGCTACGTTGCTGCCTGCGATTCCTGTCAGCGTCGAAAAACTCCTCAAGTGTTACCTGCTAGTTATCTCCAACCTATAGACATTCCCGTGGAGCCGTTCTTCCGCGTTGGGCTTGATCTCCTTGGCCCATTCCCAATATCATCCTCCGGCAACAAATGGATCGCCGTCGCAACGGATTACGCCACCCGTTATGCCATCACGCGGGCTCTTCCGACCAGTTGTGCCACCGATGTCGCAGATTTTCTCCTGCGTGACATCATCCTCCTCCACGGCGGTCCGCGACAGCTGCTCACTGACCGTGGCCGCAACTTCCTCTCGAAAGTTATCGACGACTGATTACGTTCCTGCTCCACCAAACTTAAACTAACAACCTCCTACCATCCTCAAACGAACGGTTTGACGGAACGCTTGAATCGAACTCTCACAGACATGCTGTCAATGCACGTCTCGAAAGACCACCATGACTGGGACGCTGCTTTGCCTTATGACACGTTCGCGTATAATTCTTTCCGTCACGACACTGCCGGATTTTCTCCATTTTATGTGTTGTATGGACGCGAGCCGACCCTGCCCCTTGACACCACTGTTCCTCTGGCGGCCACCTCAGCGACCGAGTACGCGCGTGACGCCATTGCTCTAGCCGACCATGCACGCCAGCTCGCCCGTACTAGGCTGAAGGCTTCCCAAATCTCACAGCGCCATCACTACGATGTCCGGCACCGCGACGCACACTTCTCGCCTGGTGACCTCGTACTCCTGTGGTCACCTTCCCGCCATGTCGGACTGTCCGAGAAGCTCCTTTCAAAGTACACAGGGCCTTACCGTGTGCTTCGCCAAGTGACGCCCGTAACCTACGAGATTGCCCCGGTCAATGCCTCCTCGCCCTCTCTGCTGTCGGGTCCTGCGACACAGTGCACGTCAGTAGGCTCAAGGCCTACCACACTGTTTCGGAGCCATGACCATCCACACGCCGGGACGGCGCTTTTGACGCCGGGGGTGTAGTGCTACGGACCCGTACCACCGACCGTCAAGAGGCGAATAGGGAAAGAAGACGAGGAGGACGTTTTTAGCGAGGCTTGCTCGCGCTGCTGCTTCATGGCCAAGCGCCTCAGCGTTCCTTTTTAAAATACAACTGTATATAGCCTCGCCTCTTGCGTCTTTCCACGTAACAATATCGTCGCGCGTCACGGAGCCCCGAAGGTCCTCATCACCGACAGAGGTACGGCGTTTACGGCTGACATAACTCAGGCGATCTTGAAGTACAGTCACACGAACCACCGCCGAACGACCGCCTACCACCCGCAGACGAATGGCCTCACCGAGCGTCTAAATAAGACCATCGCCGACATGCTGGCCATGTACGTCGGCGTCGAACACAACACGTGGGACGCCATGCTTCCGTATGTGACCTTCGCGTACAACACGGCCGTACAAGAAACGACGCAGCTTGCTCCATACAGGCTTGTCTACGGACGGAGCCCAGCAACGACGCTTGATGCCATGCTACCGGTCGGCACGGACGATGAAGACCTCGACGTTGCCAGCTACCTGGAGCGTGCTGAAGAAACTCGACAGCTAGCCCGCCTGCGTATCAAGAGCCAGCAGACAGTCGATAGGCGCCACTACAACCTTCGACGACGCCACACCGAATACCAACCCGGCGACCTTGTCTGGGTCTGGACGCCGATACGACGACGGGGGATTGTGTGAGAAGCTGTTACGGCGTTACTTTGGACCCTACAAAGTACTCCGACGTTGTGGTGAACTGGACTATGAGGTCGTTCCCGATGGCTTAACGTCATCCCAGGGGCGCCGTGCAAGACCCGAAGTTGTACATGTGGTGCGACTGAAACCTTATTACGCGCGCTTATTAACAGTGGCGTATTGGTAATTTCTTGCATGTTCTGTATTTAGCATTGGGACGATGCTTTTCAGAGGGGGGTAGTGACACTTGCGGTTGTTTTCGTGAACGCCGTCATCACCTTCCCGTGAATCGCTTGCTTGCTTTGATTGTTTGCGGCGAGCGAAGTTATCACTTTCTGTTATGCCAACGGAAGCCGCGTTTATCGTGCATGTCACTTCGGGAACCGTGTCGACAATTCCTGAAACTTTGCATGCTGACGCGCACACTTGAGCAACTTCTGGAATTCTAGAGATAATGCGAGAACGCGTTAAGCCATGTATATAAAGCCGAAGCCCTGCGCCGCTTGTCAGTCTTTCCGTCGACCGACGACTGTCCACGACGCAATTGCTGTGCTTTGTGATTGGCCTTGCTTTGCTGGGCACAAGTTTGCCCAATAAACAGTTCGCCTGACATCCCTTGAGTCCTGTATACGTGCTTCGTCTCGAGTGCTGCGTGTGTCTCGACCACGTGACAATATTCTGCCTGATTCAGCAGTAACTGTTTTGTCTGTCTACCGATGATAGCCTTTCTACAATTCCCTTCCCTCTAACATTTACTTGAGCACAGTTGGGATATCCCAGTGGTTCCCAAGCATCAGTGTTTTTCACGGATCCCCTTGGAATCGACGTCCACCGACTATGCCACCTAGCATGGGCTAAGATTTTGCAATTGTAGTGTGCTAGATATATCGTAGTTTGGATTTTGTAAAATCAAGCACATTTATTCGCCGGTGTGCGCGTCATATGCAAACCGACGAGAAGACCGGTATATGTAGGTTCTTTTTTTCAATAACAAAGCTAGGCATTCTGTGCGAATGGACCAGCAGAATTAAACTTGCAAGCAAGAGTTTCTTTTAATCAGTGGCATTATGCCAGTGCCGTTTCCGCATGTTTTAATCCTTGCGCAACCTCTTGGAACTATCTTGCAAGGTCAGCTCAGGAAATGTCACAAAGCAAACTGGCAAAATACTCGTAAAATTAGTACTGGATGTTTCTATCCCTACAGCTATAACGAACTGTAAGTAAACAGTTTAGTTGTCCGTGACGTGGTGCTTTACGTGAGAAACTTACTATTTACACCGTTTGCTATTTTCTTGAATGTTAAATCATATGGTTAAGCAAAAGGAAGGAGCAGAAAACCATGCCTGTGTCTCTGTGGAAGAACACAGTAAAGCGCAGTTGCGTTATTACGCAAGTATATCTGAATATGCAGCGTGCATAAATATATCGTCCCTAAGACCCAAAAACATTGTTACTAGGAGGAAGATGTTCCTTCACGTATGGTACAATGTTTGCGGGACTGACAGGCAGACAATGAACTTTAATTAATGTTTGCGGGAATCTCCATTTTATAAGTAAATGCACCACTCAATATTAAGACAACCGGTGTTGGCCAAGATTGAGATGAGTTGCAAAAAAAAAGAAGAGAAAGATGCAATAAATGCACAAGAAAAGAATACAGTGGAATTGCATGTGACAAACATTATTAGGCCCGTCACATATTAAGTATTAAATCCGTTGCTTGTTTCGTAAATCTCACCTAGAAAGGTTCACGGGTTGCCTTGACAAACGTAGGTTTCTTGACTTGTGTGACTCTTGACTTGCGTTGCCATTTTTGTTGAAACTTGTTTTCTTCGGTGTCTAATTTGCAAAGCATAGGTGAGCAATATCAACTTTTTTGTTCTCTTTGTTCGTGAAAAATCACAAAGCGCTGTAATTCTTATTTATACCTAATCTCACTAGACGTCCTAAAGTGAAGATGTAAAATATCCCAATCTGCTCTCGAGGGGGGGGGGGGGGGTGTAGGGGGATGCTGCGCAATGCCGACTCGCTGCAGTCTGTGTTTAGTTTCTAGAGAAAGCTGCCTACTACATATGCACGGGAATAGGAGAGAAAGACTGTTCACATTGGGAAATGATTGGGATTACTTGAAAAAAAAAACTAAGCGAAGAAACAACTTAGTTAACTTCGAATGAAAATGGTAATACGTGATGCTTCCTAGTTTCGGTGGATTATGGTGCAAGTGCGCTTGGGAGTGCCCGCACCATAGAAAAAATAAGCGAACATGACTTTTCACTATTTTTCCCTTAGGATTAAGCACATATGTAGTTCCCTACAAGCAGCCAGGCGTCCACCCTGCAGCCGTTTCTGATATTCCGCACCATCTCGCCTTATGCGGTGAGAGACACCTATTATCATATGGACTGGTTTGACGGGTTCTTGCAGTCGCTGTCGACCGTAGCCGTCAGTGCCGTATAATTTCCAAATTGATAACACCCCCTACCCCCCGTGCATTGGACGTTATACCTGCGGGTAAAAGCGCGTGAGTGGGGCGATGAAGCAGAGCTCAAACGAACGCGGCTGATCTCCGCTTGGAGGCCGCATGCGATAAGATCACCCGATTGGGACGCCTCCCGCCGAATCGCAAACCAAACGCCTTGCTAGTCTTTGACAAGCATGAAAAGAAGCAGGGAATGGGAAAGGGGCCTTTCGCTCGAGCAGCAACTGTGGAGCTCGCGCGGTCGCTATGGCTGGCGCGTGCGCCATCTCGTCAGTCGACAGCGAGCGGCTCGTAAACCCTTCTACGTGCTGCGCACTAAACGAAGAGACTGCGAAAAGTGTCTCCAGAGGAGCCGTATTCTCTTAGACTACCGTTTTGTAGATTTACATGAGATCGTATCCGAAAGAATTAGCTGCCAGCCTGATTTCATATGACATCTTATATCATGAATTCCTATCGCGTTTATTTCTTCGCACTTCTGGCGAAACTGTGACTTTTGTTTGCAACCCTGTGTCCCTTTGCGTGACTAGTCCGGTTGACAATGCACCATTTGTTCGGGGAAGCCTTCAAAGAATGTAGCGAGATTTTTACAGCGGAGCGCTATACGATGAGCGCCCGGTGACAACCACAGTGACAGCACTTTAATTTTAAATTCCATGCATAAGGTTACATACAGGCGCTTTCCGATATGTGTAGTACTTTTCATACCAGAATAGCAAGGACAAAGCAGCATCGCGTTCTTTTTGAGTCCTGCTCCTACGTGGAGCAAAGCAGGAGTGGGCGACCGCCCACAAACACCGGCTCTATCGAGTCGCTGAACACATTTTCCCCATAGTGTTCCACACGCAGGCGGGGCGCTCCAGGATTGCTTGAAAAAGGTGTATTAACCACGCTTCTCTATTTGTTAAGCGCTACCATAGCAATGAAAAAAAAAACAATAAACGCCTCCTGCTATCACTCTGCATACTTAAGTTCAACTTGTTCCCGTAAGCACATTTCAAAAGAAAGACACTTTTGACGGGCAAAACAACGCACCATACAGTTCCTATCTCTTCGAAAAAACAGGAATTAGTGCTGTGCACTAATGTGATAGACAAGGCTATGGCGTACTATGAGCTACCATTCAGTCACCACGGTGCTGTGAACGTTGCTGGCCAGTGCACGTTACGCATGCCCCCACTCACGCACTTTGCATAGGCGTTCATCCTAATCGTAATACTTGGCTGAACGCCAAACAGTTCGAGATAGACAATTTCATTGCTGCTTGCTTCGCATGACACCGATTCCGACAATTCATGGATGTGCAGGACTTTTTTGTGCGATTAATCTTCAAATTCGTTTTTAATAGTGGTTGAGCATCCGGAGCTGAGGACGGCCACCTGCAGCGTGTCCTTGGGCGGACGATCCGATTAATTATAAGACATACCAATAAAATGAAAAGCGGCAGCCCATCATCTGTCGACGAAGTGGGGGAAAAGGAAGGTGGATGTGCGCGCGCCTGACCTGTCACTTTTCCTTTCTTCCTTTCTTTCCTTGCTGCTTTTCGGAACTCTCGCACATAGTGACAAAATATGCAAAATTCCCCACCGTTCCCGTTTCGCAACCACGGTTCTGTAATTTCGGTGTTGTCCAGGTTTCAAAGCGCATCACCGGTGACAGTTTTTTTAGCATCGAAGCTCTTTAAGCTAACCGTAGAAACTATGCCGTGCCACTTTTAACTGCCAAGGTTTTTAAGCTAGCCGTACCTTCCTAACTTGTAACACATCACGCAATACCACGTGCCATTGCGTTGCGTGATTTTGGGGGAACATGTCACGTGTGCCCCGCCACGGTGGTCTAGTGGCTAAGGTACTCGGCTGCTGATCCGAGGGTCGCGGGATCGAATCCCGGCTGCGGCGGCTGCATTTCGATGGAGGCGAAATGCTGAGGCCCGTGTGCTGTGCGATGTCAGTGCACGTTAAAGAACCCCAGGTGGTCAAAATTTCCGGAGCCCTCCACTACGGCGTCTCTCATAATCAGAACTGGTTTTGGGACGTAAAACCCCACAAAACAAACAACAACAACAACATGTCACGTGACGTTTAGTGGCGTGATTTTGAGGGAACGTCTCAAGTGACATTCCCTTACGTGATTGTGGCAAGAACAAGCCGCAGAACATTGCGTTACGTGATCTCGGCGGGAACATGTCACGTAATATTAGACATTTTTAGTTTATCGGGCTTAGCGTAATAGCGTAGTTACCGGAATAGCGGGATGGAAGTGCGCATGCGCAGTACCGTAAACGGCCGATACCGTTTACCGTGCCCACGGTATTTCGCAGACTTAACGTTACCGTGTTTGCGTGGTTATCGTAGCTCACGTAAAACATGGCGGCGGTTTCGGACGCCCGCTTCGATCTGAATTTAGTGTTGCTGTGGCAGGATTCACTTCGTTCGCAGCAAATGACTGTGCAAAATGGCTTCGCTTGCCTTCAGGTAGTTTCGACGATGCAGTATTAGGGATAACTTAGCCGAATTTTCGAGATCGCTTCCCATTTCGAACGTTGCTAAGCCTAGCGAGAGAGCATCTGTTTACATTTCTGCAACATGTCAGTTTATGCTCTTGGCGCTTGGTTCGTATGTATTTATTTCTCTTTATTCTCGAAAAGTTAGAAATCCGCTGTACGCGGGAGTGTAAGTGAACATTTTAAGCTTTATTTCCTTTCACCTTTTTTAACGCATGTATCCTTCGCTAGATGGCGCCACAATCACAGCTATCGGGCCGTAAACGCTTCTCCGGATCAACTAAAGCTCGTTTCTGCAACGAATGTTTGCGGTACGGTAACGCTATTTCCATAGCCCCGCTATCACGCTAACGCGCTAAACTAAAAATGTCTATTGCCTTACGTGGTTTAGACCGTTTCGTTATGGTGTTTCGTTGCGCTACGTTTCGTTACGTAATTTTACGAGAGCATGTCACGTGAAATTGCCTTGCGTGGTTTTGGCGGGAACGTGCCGCGTGACATTGCGTTACGTGATTTTCGATGATCACTTGAAATGTTCCCGCCAAAATATCACATGTCTATGGAATTCAAGTAAACCGATCGTTTCAGTAAGCCATCGGCCAGCTTCGCTGTGATCTGGCCTTGCGCGACATTGGGGAAGTTGCATATTTTTGCTACCAACGCTTTAGTTTCGGCCGCCACTTCTGAGAGGGACATGTGGGTTCGACTTTTGTAGGAAAAATGGTATCGGCGATACAACTACTAATACACCGAGATAACCTGTGCAATATAAAATTTCGTTCGAAGAAGAAGAGAGACAAGATATTCCACAAAATTCAGCGAGAAAGAGAGAAGAGGCAAACCACTGGAATTACCTTAAAAACGTGCTTACAAGCACAAATGCCTATGCAAGTTTTCCAAATTAAACAATCGAACAGGCGACAGAACACCATAGCAGAAATACGACATAGCGTCACCTGTAGATGAATTCAAGTATGTGAATTCGTATTAGTCAAAGCTGCGCATACTTAGCATTTGCTGATGCGAATTTGATTTTACACCTATGACGACCTTAACGGTAATTGCGCTACTAAAAATTTGAGATCCGCCTTATACCGCTGCTTTACCAAGTAGATAAATGCGTCTATCTTTGGACAATTTTACCCAATGTAAGTAAACCAATCCGCAGTCTTGGTGCGGTTAATGGATGCATCGGAGGCACCTCCATGACGCCACATACATGTCTTGCACACTCTGTCAGGCTATGTTAAGGAACACGCATTATTCATGCACTTTATTACAGAGTTTCCGGTAACTCTCCTACTGTCCAAATGAATCGTTCTTATGAGAACTATTAGGAGTCTTAGTATGTGTCCTATATGTGGGAAACAAGAGTTTAGCGTGGATGACTTCGGAATTTCCTTGCTTTTTCAAGAACTGCTGCACAGCTTTTCCTCTTTTTGCAAGACGAACCTTTTGCGCCGGCGTAATATTGTAAAGGGTTCGTTGGTCAGACATAAAAATAACCCGCTTTCCAATCAGCAACATAAAGTGGCCCCATCACAAGTACGAGGGGCGTTCAATAAAGATTTCCCCCGACCCATTTCCTGTGGACGGAGAGCAATGAAACTTTGCAGATTTATTAGTCCTCTACATAGGTGGCACCCAGGGACACACACTTCTCCCACCTTTTTATGCAACTGTAAACACCTCGCTTGTAGAAGTCGACAGGTTGCTCCAAAAGCCATGTCGTGACTTCAGAAGTCGGAGTCTCATCATCTCGAAAGTGCTCGCCCTTCAAATATGGCTTCACTGTTCGAAAGAGATGGAAGTCCGATTGTGCGAAGTCGGGTGAATAAGGGGAATGCGGTAGAATTTCAAAGCCACAGCAGCGTGCTTCCATCTGGACAACATGTGAGTTGTGAACTGGGGCATCGTCTTGCAGAAGGCGGACACCTTTGGTGAGCATGCCACGTCGCTCTTTTTTGCTGGACTCTCGCAATTTTGACAGCAGTGAAGGGTAGTATGCCCCAGTAATTGTGGCACCCTTTGCTAGCAAATCCATCAAGACTACTCCGTGCTGGTCCCAAAAGACTGTGAGCATGACCTTGCCCGCCGCGGGCTGGGCGCGTGCCTTCTATGGAGGCGGTGAGTCAAAGTGCTTCCACTGCATCGACTGGACTTTAGTCTACAGATCACACGGATGAACCCAGCTTTCATCCTGAGTAATCAATCTGTTGAAAAAGTCCTCCTAGTTTCCACAGCACGTGGTCAAGAGAGCCTGAAAGCACTCGACACGTTCCTGGTTTTGGAAAGGTGTGAGCAGCCGGAGAACCCAGAGAGTGGATACCTTACGCATGTGAAGATGGTCTTGAATAAATTTTTCTACAGACCCCACACTAATCTTGACATTTTGGGTGAGGTCTTGAATGGTTACGTGGCTATTTTCCAAAATGACAGCCTCCACTTGCTGGATGGTGTGCTCATCGTTAGGGGAGCGGGGTCGCCCTGCAATCGGAACCTTTTCTACCGAAGTCCAACCGCAATTGAATTGATGATGCCAGTTCTTCACTACATCATATGATGGGGAATCCTCCCCGTAAACCTCTTTTATCTCATCGAACGTCTCCCTTGGAATGCGGCCTTTCAAGTACAGGAACTTGACGACTGCTCTCTGTTCCACTGCATACATTACCACACCTCACACCACTTCAGCACCGGTAAAAGAAAGACCGTTATTAGTCAACAGTTGCACATTGGCGCGTGACCTATAGTGATATATGTCATTACACATGCGCAGTTTCAGCACCCTGCAATAAATAGAAGTGAGCCAGGGGAAATCTTTATTGAACGCCCCTCGTATCATTCGGCGTGATAATGCACATCCTAGTCTTAGCGCGCAGCACGCGAAGCCACAGGAGTTCGATTCGATATCTGCGGTCTCATGTCTCGCCACGAATTCTGTGAAATTAGAAGTTCTACAGATTACAGAATGTATTAAAACCCAGATAACGTGCACAAGTTGATCGCTAGTGTCTGACGACTGTCGGAAGAAACGCACCTGAGAAACAACAGTGCAGCGTCGAACACGACGTCCGTGGATGTCGGCTTGACAGGCAGCTTGACGAGCAGGGATCGAGCCTGTTCTCCAGGCTGCAGGGCAATGGTCAGGGCAAACGATGCCCCGTGTGCAGTGCACTGAGTGACGAAGGAAAAAAGGGCGCTCCAACCTAGGGCCTTGGCCACGAGTGAAGGTCCGAGCCTGGCCACGGCGACGGTCACACAGCACAGTTCAAGGAAAGGCGCCATCATATTCATTGCCTGCGTCAGTGTGTAAGCAGCTGTACGAAAATTCAGGTTGTGATAAACTCTTATCTTCCGCAGGCTTTGTTCATAAACATATCGAGGCAGATGCACTGTCAAGCTGAATCCTGGACTGCAGATTTGGCGTTCTGTTTTCTACGGCCAACGCGAGGAGGTCATGTACGATGACGCTATGAGGACTCTAACGTTTCTACGGGGACATGTGCCCTCTGTCTCACGCCACGAGCCACTGCGTAGGACGGCTGCAACGAACATTAATCCAGCGATTATTCACACCTGATAGCTGCCCCTTTTCTCTGCCAGATAGGGCTGTCTTTCGATCCGCACTGCGCTAGCAGGATATGCTTATAACAATCCGAAGGGGAGTGCAAGGCTAAATGTTGCCACTGCTTTCCGAAATCTTGTTTGTTCGGCGAGGGAGCCTGCACATTGCTTGCTTGTCGAAAGGTTTTTTTCTCCGAACTACCTCAGTGTTCTTAAATTAGTTCTGCTTCTTCTGAAAGCGCTACGCTCACCCCCACCCTTCGATAATTCATTTCCTGAGCATGACTATAGAAGAACGCTAAGGTCCCTAACTCTGTAAGGTTGGAAAATCTAGGCCTAAAAGGACCGAAGACAAGGGAACCCCAACGTAAAATACTCTCACCGCTGCCGTTACAGGCTCCTCCAGGTTGGCGAAAGGTAGCGTCGCATCATGCACGCGCTCATCGAAATATATGTAAACACAAGAATTTGTATAGGTCATATTTGAGCGGACAATATTTCACGCTTATTGCAAATGTTTTTACGAACCGCTCCATGGCTATTGATCTAATTTTCTGTGCTCTAAAAAGCATTCCCAAGCGGATTTTTAGCAGACAAGCTGCGCAAGCAAGCCGTAACTTTCCAGGCCTTACAGTTTTACTAGCCAATTAAGGTGTTAAGCTCGCTGTAATTTTTCAGGCCACATGAAATACCACGTGACATTTCGTTACGTGATTGCGGCGGAAATCTGCCACGTGACATTGCATTACGTGATTTGGGCAATAACATGTCTCGTGAGATTTAATAAAAGGGAACTAATGAAACATTTTGTTACGTTATTTTCGCGGGAACGTGCCACGTGGCATTGCGTTACGCGATTTTAGCAGAGCATGTCACGTGACATTGTGCTACGTGATTTCGGTAAGACCATGTCACGTGGTATTGTGTTACGTTATCTTGGTATGAACATGTCAAGTGACATTTCTTTACGTGATTTTTGGGGGAACACGTCAGGTGACCCTGCGTTAAGTGATTTGCGACGATACATTTCAAGTGGCATTGCGTTGCGTGATTTTGGCAGAGCGTGTCACATGGCATTGCGCTGCGTGATTCTGGCGGAAACATATGACGTGCAATCGCGTTACGTGATGTTGGAGGAATATGTCACGTGAGCGTGATTGTGGCAAAACATGTCACGTGAAATTGCGTTATATGATTTTCGCTTTTCACGGGAGATGTTCCCGCCAAAATATCACATCCGATGGGCGAGATGACTGTGCCTTTGCGCAGTGCACTAAACCTTTTGCTCTTGCAATGCAGACTGCCACCTTCGTGACCGTGCAGATATGCTGCCTGAGACAGACAGCGCAGCTTCTGTCGCCTCATCAGGGTCTGCGGCCAATTTAAATGAGCTGGGAACCCATCCAGTTGCGCTTAGCGACGACGCGCCCGAATCCGACAGCTCACCGCAGCGATGGTGGCCTCCGGTCCTCAGTCAAAGATGGCAGGGCCCATCGTCAACGGCAGTGCGCCCAGCGCATATAAAGCACGCACGACCTTCGCCGCAGCTTTGTGGGCCCTGTGACTGTGCCTTTGCGCAGTGACTCGAAACCTGTTGCTCTTGCAATGCAGGTTGGTGACCCTCATGCCTTGTTTGCTAAGAAATCTAGTAACTATTTTTGGTACAATTGGCCGAGCCCACATTGCTGTGTGGCCACGTAATATACGACTTTCTGATTCTGGCCGGCGATGTGAAAACAAATCCCGGTCCTAACAATTCTGAAAACTTACTAACCGAATTGAAAAAAAAAACTAACCATGGGTCTTAGAAACAGCTAATTACCAAAATATAGGGCCTAAAAACCCAGCTTATGACTACCGACAAAAGTATAACGGACTTGGGTAAACGAATGAGTGCCCTTGAAAGTAACTGCCAGACGCTTGCGCCTATCCGAAGCGAAATGGTGGCGATGTGCACTGCTACTGAAGAAGCTGCGCATCGTATTTCTGAGCTGGAAGCACGTATCGAGTCTCCATGATAATCGATCACGACGGGACAACTTAATTGATTATGGCGTTCCTGAGTCTTCCCGCTCTGAAACCACTGCGGACGCTGAAAAGCTGCTTGTTGAGCTGTGCCAGCGAGAGGTTACAAGTAAACATCGACCCTAAAGAAATTGAACGGGCACATCGCGTTGGTCGTCACTGCCGCAACTGCTGTCGCCATCTTATAGTAAAGTTTGCGTTCCATAAAACTACAGCGACTATTCTTTCGAAAGGAGGTATGCTTAAGAACACCAGCTATAATATCGGTGAGGATTTCTTGCGGCAAGTTCGAAATTCACGCAAGCACCTTCTAGCGCTTGCTAAAAGCAAAGACGTCCCGTATTCTCTCCGCTTCCAAACCTTGTTCATCGGGTCTAAGAAATATACTTTTGATGGTGCTTCTAACGAAGGCAAGCAAGTCACAAAGCCCGTGGCGAACAGAAAATTACCGATTGATCTACTAACTTTGAGTCTTTTTTGATAATCTGTGCCAACGTATGCAGCTTTCTCGTGAAGCGAGATCTGATATCAACCAAAGTTTTATCAACCGGTAGCGATATACTGTTACTGACTGAAACGTGGCTGAGTAGCGACATCAGTGATGTCGAGGTTTTAACTGACATGCCAAATTATGGCCTTTTTCGAAAACACCGCGCAGGTACCCGTGGCGGTGATGTACTAATAACACTGCACGAGCGTCTACCATGACCAACAATAAGCATTTAGTCAAGCCTGGAAATATTATGAGTACTAATTCATACATCTCAAAAAATTCTACTCGGTGTTTGCTACAGGCCCCCCAATGCCACCGCTAATTTCAGTTATCAGCTTAATGACATCGTAAGGAAGCTAGTGACGAACACCCAACCGCGCAGATCCTCCTCTTTGGTAATCTTAATTTCCCTGCAGTCATTGACTGGTGCAAGGCGGCACACGCAGAATTTTGTCGATTTTTGCCTGAACCTCAATGTTTCTCACCTAGTATCGGTACCTACCCGGCTTACCCAAAAAGTAGCTAGCGCGTTGGATCTTGTACTAAGTGATTTCCCCGACAGCCCTTTGTCAATTAGCTGTTTACAAGAAATCACTGTCTACAAACGCACCCATGCCGTTTTCTCATTCACTGTATCAGCGCGAGCTACCTTCGAGAAAACAATACGTCTTTACGATATAGGTGATTATCAAGAGATTAACGGATCCAGGACCTCATTCTTTCCCGTATTTCAGTCAACCTTTTGTGAACATTCTGAAGATAGCAATTCGAATACATTCGAGAAATAAATTAACTGAATTAACAGAGAAATTTATTCCAAAAATAACTTCTAGTTCCTCCCAGCAAAAGCATGGTGTAACTCTGCCCAAAAACTCTTGGAAGAAAGAAAGAAGCGTCTTTCTCGCACAGCCGAGAAGAGAGGGCTCACTTGTGCGTGTAATAAATATTATGAAGCAGAGAAGAACCACCTTCACGCATTACGCCAGTCGAAACACACATTTTACCATAGCGACCTACCAAATCTATTACAGTAGAACCCCGCTGATACGTTTTTCACGGGACCGTAGAAAATAAGCGTAAGAGCCGGGAAACGTAAGAGCGGAGAAACGGGAAAAATGTAAAAATTAGAGAAGTGGTGACTGGCACACAATCTGCTAGCGCTTTCCAATGGGCTAGCGCTAGCGATTTCAGTGCACGCGTCGGCACACTCGGCTATGATTTCGTCGACAGAGAAAACCTTGGAGGTGACAACGGCATCATCGATGGAAACGTAATCACTGTACGCGATCCCGTCACAAATAGTTTGCACAGCTGTACCATAATTTTGCTGGCGGAAGTCGGAAACGTAATGGGCGTCGCCCATAGTGCAGCTATTACAGTCAAACCAAGTCAAGCTACGTGAAAAGTCAATATTGCCGTCGGCAGTGGCCGCTTGGAGTGTCGATTCGCAACGTAACATACGGGAATGTTCACACACTGCGACGTAACAGCGGTGTCCCTAATGCATTGAATCATATGGGAGCTATGCCAGGACTGGCCCAAAACAACGTAACAACCAGGAAAACGCAGCAGCCGGGAACGTAACAGCGGGGTTCTACTTAGTTATAAACCCAAGGCAATTTTGGAAAGTTGTTTACACTAGCGACACACACGCCATTCAGATAACGAACGAATCAAGCGAAATACTTAGGAATGCCGATTGCGCAAACATGTTCAACTCTGCCGTTGCAAGCATCTTTACTCACGAGTCAGATGCACCTCTCGCTTCACCATCGCTTCGTGTAAGTTCTGAAATACCAGCCATTATATTTAATACAAACAGAATTGGCGCTCTCATTCGCAAAATGAAATGTTCATCATCCGCTGGTATAGGTGAAATTAACGCGAACATTTTGAAAAACACAAAGTGCATTACCGCAGCCTTTTTGTGAGAGCCAGGGGTGGATGCCACTGCCTCTCCTACATCATATCAGAGCCGTGGTTGGTGCAAGATGTCCAATCAAGGGTGAGACCCATATATGGTTGTAGTGACACTACTCCTATGTGGCTGGGTCAGCGACTATACAGGTGTGGAGGTTTTTTGACACTGAAGCTGTTGGATGTCGAGTCTGTCGAATGATGAATCCCACATCAGAATGTAACAATGGTTCAGTCAAGTAACGGAGAAGCATATCGAAGGTACACTTGCGTCGGTAGCGAAAGACAAGAAGAACAACTGGCGAATTTCCGATCTGGACAGCCTGTTTTTGTAGTCCCCACGCCCACCCCCAGGCGATGATGTGGTAGCACTGCGTTATCTCGGAGAAGCAGCGTTGCGTGTATCCGGGTTCTACTGGCCTGTATGATATGGCGGCGCGGAAATGTGCGAAGAGTGCGTTGCCACATCCCCTTCCCGCCACGCGCGCATTTGATAGCCCTCAGGGCTTGCAAAAATCCGTGACACGTACCCGGATGTCCATAGCGAGTGGTGACTGACGCAGGCTGCCACGCTGGCGGTTGCGCATGCACTGGTGTTTCCTCGTTGGTCGGAAGCAATGTATGCCACCTTCAGGCGATGAATGGAGGCGCTGACGTCGTTCCCGTGACCTCGCAGGATGTTTTTGTCGTGGCGATGGACGACTAAGTAGGGTCTGTTGTAAGGCGGTCGGAAAGGCGCACGTACAGTGTCGTCACGGAGGAAGGCAAGCGAGCATGTTGCCGTTTTTTAACACGAACAGCGTCGGTTTTGTGTGACGTGCCGCTGGGGATGGGCGCTCTGTGACGGAACCGGGCGACGAAGTCTGTAGTGTCGAAGATGGCGATGTCGGGAGGTAAATCTGAAATTGCCCAGGCAGGCGAAGCAGTTCCCCGAAAACAGGCGTGGCCTGAGTGTCTCGTTTGGAGGTGGCGCACACACTGAGAGTGACGGCTGGAAGAGCGTCGAGGCAGGGTGGGTTAAGGTGGCACATTATGACTGCCTTGAGCTGTCGATAGAAGTGCTCGAAGATCTGTTCACGCAGGAATGGTTCGCATACGCTGGAACCCGGTGGAGAGCCCGATAAGTCTGAAGCGTTGAGATAAAAATTGCTGTCCTTGATCGGTTGTGAGGGAACCTCGGGTGCCAAAGTGGGAAATCCAGGCAAAGAAGGTCCTCGCGACGTCTTCTGCCATGATGCTTCCGAAGGGCCGTACCTCCGGCCATTGTGGGTAACAATCAATGGCGGTGAGGCAGTAGCCCTAAGGTCCGGCTGGTGCAAGGGGACCAAGAACGTCGACATCGACGCCTTCAATCATTCCCACGGCAGAGATGCCCCAAGCGGCGAAGTGACGCCCCGAGTGATTCTGGCGCGTTGTAATTGGGTGCAGATGCGCGCCCCGGTACGGCACTTGTGAAGGTTGCACGCGAAACGTAACGGTCATTCCCAAAGTGCGTAGTGGCGAATGCTGAGATGGCTGAGGTTGTCTGAATGGTTGAAAATGCTGCAGAGATGCAGAGAAGGCACATATGGTCTCAGCAGCGCGGTTGATATGTCATAGTACAGGATGTCCACCGACCTAGGGATGGCAAATTTTTGCAGCTGAAGAGAAGAGCAGCTGCTTCTCTTCTATGCAACCGAGCGCAACCGAGCCGCTGCAACCGAAGAGAAGAGCAGCACCACTGGAAAAGGTGGCGCTCCCGTATAAGCGGCGAGCAAAATCCTCGATATGATGGACGCCGTACATGCAGGGGTTGGCGCGGGCGCTGAGGATGTGATAATCTCCACAGGGTCGCCAGCCATCGTCTTCTTTTGCACCAGATAAACCGGTGAGGCATAGGGGCCCTCCGAGCAGCGGGCAATCCCTTCGTTGAGCATGGCTCTAAACTCGGCTTCGGCGATTCGCAGGCCGTAGCTAGGCGACGGGCGCGACAGGAGTCGGGACAGCCGGGAGCGGATAGACGGGAGTAGTACGAATACAGTGGATGGTTGTGCAGCACACCTCTCGTACGTGTCCGCTAGGTCGAGTCAGATCGGAAAAATCTGCGAGGAGGGCATGGTATGGCGATTGATTTTCGACGACAATCACCTTAATGCTGGGCTGTTGTATAGTCGCACGTTCCCCCCGCGAGGAGAGACCTATTGTGTCGTCATTAAGTCGATCATGTCGGCAGTCTCGTATGAGGGTTTAGTGCGGCAAGGCGGACCCGACAATTGGCTTTGCGATATCATCAGCGATATAGAAGTTCCATGGAAATTTGCGGCGCAGGTTTTTAAGTGGATGTTAAGGCGGAGTGAGCCGTATTTCTTAATGCTCGAATGGTTTGCTGCACTATGCTCATAGGGCATGCAAGGGTGTTTGTCGTGTGGAAGGCTCGTAGAAAGCAGCAGATATTGGACCCACAGTCGATGATGAACCGTTGCTTAGTGACTGTGGGTGGCAAAACTGCGACGGCCTCCAAGCTGGCAGCTCGTGGCCGTCTTTACAGGCTGCCGTTGAAGTCTCCCTTTGTCCTGCTGAACAGGTTTGATGTGCGGCTGACAATGCAGGGCCAATCTCCGAAGCAACGGTAGTAATAGCAGCGGGCTTTATCCTTACGATGAGTCAGCGTTGCGGTGGTGGCTCTAGAGCGGTTGCATGCACGTGAATGTGGGCGCTGATACAGGTGTCTTTGAATCGTATTCAGCTGACGCGTGATGTCGATTCTGTGTGCCATCTCAGTGGAGGGGCACCGAGGGCATGAAGAGTGGTGGCGATGGTAAAGTGACTTGGGCGACTCGGTCCGGGATATGGGGAGCTGGTCCAGGAATAGACACGGTTGAACATTGAGGAAGGTCTGTAAGTGTGACGGAAAGTGCGGAAGCCAGATTGTTCGGACGAGGGAGTCGTCGAATCGAGTGGTGTGCATATGGCGCAGGAAGCGGGATGGCTTGTGATCACGTAGCTTTTCTTGAAGTAGTTAAGGGATGTCCTGATATTCTAACAGTAGTAGCAAAATGAAATGAACGCTATAGTGGAGCACCCTCTCCAGTGTCCACTTGTGGGTCTGGCCCTACCGCGCATTGTTCGTGCTTACGGCTCGCTCTTGGGGTTCGTGACTCCAGATGTTGACCAAAGTAGCAGTCGGCCCTTGCGCGAGTTTTTGATCAACGCCTTTACGATTAGTGGAGAGTGCTGGGTACCTTCAAAGCAAAAACGGTCTCTTTCTATGCTCATGAACTTCTTTTTCGCGCAGTGTCTTCTACCATGCCTAATGACGCCGCCCAGCAAATCCTCTGCCCTAACCGAAATAATGTCCTGGTGTCCCTCGTGTCCTTGACCCACCTGTATTCACTGGCGCGGATGGCACCAACGTGGAGGGCTGGCTCACGATTTACGAGAGCGTGAGCGTGCCCAATATATCGGACGAGGCAGGAAAACTGAGCAACTTTGTTTTCTACCTCGCCGGTGTGGCAAGTTCCTGGGAAGATAAACACGCAGCAGATTTCCTGACGTTCTCCGATCATCAGGTCGTCGGGTCCGTGGTCTGACGTGATCCGGCTAGGAACGGCTTGTCGGTGCCTCCTGCGACCGTGTAACTTTCTCAGGGCAACACCGCTATATTCGTAACCAGCCCATACCCGCACGTAGTTGTGTGATACGAAGGGAATGTGTTGCCAGAGTGCAATCCTTCGAAGACGCACATGTTATCGACGCACCTGATGACACGCACCGTCCCAGTTACAGTGCACTCAATGCACGTCTGATTGATCACCCCATGATTTGTGTGGTTACTCCTTTGCTGACAGCCTTACGCCGATTCAACGTTCCCAGCTTCTGTGACTGCTAGACAAATTTTTCTTCGTTCACTATCCCGCAAACGTCTCTCGGCCGCGCGTCCCCTGTTACGCACCGCATCGACACTGGCACCCAACCACTACTGCAGCAGCGTCCATAACGCGTATCTCCCGCTGAATCTTGAGTAGTCAAAGAATAAGTCAACTACATGCATCCACGCGATGTTATCCGACCTTCACACAGCTCCTGGGCGTCTCCTGTCGTTCTTGTTGCAAAGGAGAGTTCAACACGGTTCTGTATGGACTACCAACGGCGTAACAAGATCACTCGTAATGGCATTTACCCGCTACCGCGAAATGACTACGTGACTGACAGCCTGCAAAAAGCAGGACACATTTTATCTCTCGATTCGCCCTCAGTGTAGAAGTACCCATTGCTGATGACGCCCGACCGAAGATAGCCTTTGTCACGCCCGACGGTTTGTACAAATTCAGCGTCATGCCGTTTGGACTGTTTCATATGACCGCTACCTGTGAAGCAAGAGTACTGGGCTTCGCCTTGTCTAAGGAGGGAATTCCCCCCGATCCAGCCATGCTTCGGGCCGTGGCCCAGTTCCCCAAACCGAAGTCTGTCAAAGAATTACGCAGCTTCGCAAGACTGCTCCTACTTTCGACGCTTCATTCGGAACATTGTCACTGTCGTATCACCGGTAACGAAGCTCCTTGAAATTAACGGACCCCTCGACTCGTGGTCGTCAGATTGCGATGACGCTTTCGCAAAGCTCCGTAGGACCGTAGTGGCGTAGCCCATATACTACCAACTACGATCCTACAGCCTCTACAGTGGCCACACGGACGCTAGCGGTGTTGGCCTCGGCATTGTCCAAGGCAGTGCAAACCAGAGTTCTCTGATCGTGTCCAGGCCTATGCAAATTGTACTTACTAAAACTGGGACCAATTACACCGCGATGAATAAAGAATAGCTGGTGATCATCCGGGCCATTACGAAGTTCCGAACCTATTTATATGGTAGCCCATTTGATGTCACAGACTGCCACGGCCTTTTTTCGCTGTCATCATTAAAAGATCGCTCCGGCCGCCTTGCACGTTGGCAACTTCGCCTATAGGACGACCATATGTGCGTGCTGTAGAGCAATGGAAGGCAACATTCGGACGCCGACGCCTTCTCGCGCTCTACCTTGGCTGACGACAATACCCGCTGCTAAGTATGTGAGGGTACTGTAACTTCTACTGACTTTGACACTATCGCCTCCGAGCAGCGCAAGGACCTCTAAGTTGCCTCAATAATAGACTTGCTCTCTGATCCATTGACACTACCAACCACTCGCGTAAGGAGCTGCCAAACTCAAGGTTCCGCAATTCGCGACGAGTTCCTCAACCTCCGCAGTTAAAGCTCCTACGGCCGCCAGTGGATTTTAGTGGTACCTCACAGCCTGCGTCTGAAATATGTACGGCTTTCCACGCCGATCCACAGTGCGCAAACACTGGAATTTTTAAGACTTACCAGTGCCTCTAGCATCGGAACTACTGACAGGGAATAAACCGCTACATTCAGGACTTTGTCCTCTCTTGCCCTGATAGTCAGCAGCCGAAATCACCTCGCTTAGCTCCAGCGGGTCTGCAGCCTTTACCTTGGCTTAGCAATGCCGAACAGTTCGGCGGGTAGATATTAATTTGTACGGGCCCCTTCTGATGAGAGCTGATAGAAAGCGCTGGGTTATTAGAGAGTTTTAGTTTGCGTTTCTACGGTCGGCTCCGCTCCGAGTCGACCCTCTAAGCCGCAGCGGAGTGGCGGATGGTTTTCTCGTTTTAGTTGGCGTTGTCGGCGGCAGAGCGGGCTTCTTTGCCATTGCAGCGCCCTCTCGTTAGGTTCAGCGTCGTTAAATAAAAAAAAAACATTTAGTCACATGTAAAAACAAAATAAAACGTACAAATTTATTTCTTCACGATGTATTTAGAAGTGCGCTTTTAATGTGGTGCCGGTCTATTTTTCCGATAGAGAAGCAAGTGCTGACTTGACAACAGCCACTCGAAATCCAGCAAGGTTGCGTTCCAGATCCATTGCGAATATTCCTTCTGTTTTGTTTACTTGCACGACATTTCGCAGCACATACTCCCATGCGGCAGGATCGCCGGAGGGGTCCGCACAAGCGACTTCCTTCATGAGGCAAAATCTTCGTCAATTCAGAAACGTTTTCGCGGCTTCCGCTGAGCAGGCCACAGCGAAGCAGCAGCGCTCGCCGAAAGCGTGCCGTCACCGCAGGCACCCATCTTGAAATTAGCAAAGTCGCTGTACACGCGAGAGAGGACGCGCGCTTCGTCCCCCTCCCGCTTGCGAAAACGGCAGCGACGCACGGCGCTCCGCTTAGTGCTCGTTCACACAGCCATCAAACAGCCCGTCGCGTCACTGTCACGGCACCTGTTTTCATCAGGGGAGGTGATTTCCGAGTCATTTTCTCCTCGAAAACGGGTTGACGGAAAGTCAGAGCAATGCTCTACGTCGCGGTCAACCCGTTTTCGAGAAGAAAACGACTCGGGAATCCTCTCCCCTGACGAAGGGCGGTGCTGCGACAGTGACGCGACGGGCTGTTTGACGGCTGTGTGAACGAGCACTTAGGCTGCTCGTAAGCGGACCGTATTCCCCGCTCCGGTAACCAGCTTCCGGCTAAGCGGAGGACGCATGCGCACTCGCGCGCCCGCTCCGCTTAGCTGCTGAGCGGAGCGTAAAAAACGACAAACTAAATTTCTATATTGTGGCATTTGACCGTCTCATGCGATATGTTGAGATTGCTGTGCTTCCAGCAGTTACAGCACGCCACTTTCCCTCCTTCCTGCTTCGTCGATTCATCCTACGTCACTGGCCACCCCAGGAGCCGTCACTGGCCACCCCAGTGATCGCCGTCTTGTCTTCCTTTCGGAAGTAGTTGGAGCTGTTCTTAAAGAGTGCCGCTTGGTTCATAGCACAACTACGGCGCGCCACCCCCAAACCAATAGGGTTACTGAGCACTTCAGCCGCACGCTCGGCGACATGCTTTCAGTGTATGCCGCCTGGGGTCACAAAAATTTGGACATCATCCTACCATTCCCGAGTTAGCTACGCGTACAACACATCTAAGCAATGCAGCTCTGGCTTTTCACCCTATTTTCTACTGTACAGTCGGCATCCGTCGCGCACCGCGATACAATTCTGCCGTACCGTCCGAATAGTTCTGAGTATGCGCGCACATCTGACACTGTGAGGTATGCCAAGGAGTGTGGCGACTTCGCAGAGGTCTTTACGTCCATCGAACAAGAGCGCCAGAAGAGCACTCGCGGCGACCCTACCTCCGCGCCCAAATTCCTTCCTGGAGCGCCTGTCTGGCTCATGGTTCCTTCTGATGCGTCTTGTCTTGCCTGAAAAGTTACTGCCAAATTACCATGGCCCCTATGGAGTCGTTCAATGCGCATCACCTGTCAGCTACGTGATCGATCCCGTCAAACCGTCTTCGGACATGTGCCATCGTGGATGCACCGTTGTCGTTATAGAGCATCTCAAGCAGTATAATAATCCGCTCATAGTAATGAATTCGCTTGGTCACCCTTTTCACGCACGGGGGTTATTGTAGCGAAAAGCAACGAACGCTATAGTGGGAACGCTCTGCAGTGCCATATAATTGGACTGGCCCCACCACGCATTGCTCGTGCTCGTCGCCCGCTCTCGGGGTTCGTGATTTCAGCCGTTGACCAAGCTACCGGTCGGCCCTAATGCCAGCATTCAATAAACGCCTTTACAATAGTGAATGGCTTCGGAACACTTCCGTCTTAGGTGCAGGTAATACTAGTCAGCGAGAAGACTTGCGGGTATGCTGCGAAGCGCAGTCGGGTAGCGAGAGTCCAGATGGGCGATGAAGTTGTCGTCCGATCCCGGGTGATACGTACCAGGGAAAACTGTCCCCCTACTAGTGCGAACCGCACAGTGGGTGAGTCTGCCCAAAACTGTAGAAGCTTTACGGCGACGCGACAGACATTCGGGTCGGTGCACACCGCTCTAGCATCAGCGTCTGTGGCATGTTGTCCGAGCGAGGCTAGGCGGAAAACTGCTGATGTGCTGCTGCTCTATCTGAAGTTGTTGCTCTTGCCTGTAAATCACTTGTTTCTGGGTCTCCAGTTGCTGTTGAGGTATTTCCATTTGTGGCCGAAGAGTGGCAAGGGCGTCCAGCAGGTTGGCCATGGCAGTGCGGTACTTCAGTATCCGGGCCACTAGGTGTGGGAATTCGCGTCTGCCGAAGGATGAACGCCACATGTATCGTAACAACAGTTTCTTCATCTAATGATTGCAGCAGACGAGCATACCGAGGCTACCCTCGTATGGACAGAGAAAGGCAAGAGTCCCCAATCTGGGTAGCCAGTTTTTGTAGCCACCGTCGGGGACGCCCACCTCAGGTGACGCTGCGGTGGCACTGCGTTTTATCGCACACGTAGTGCTGTGCGTAGCTTCGCAAGACTGTGCTCCTACATTCGACGCTTCATTTGGAACATTGCCACTGTCGTATCACCGCTAACGAAGCTGCTTGAAATTAACGGACCCCTCGACTCGTGGTCAACTCGACTCGTGGCCACTGCGCTAAATCACACGGCTGCGCGGAAATATGGGCAGTCTGTGACCACAAACCGGATAGCGGTTACGGGTGTGGGTAGAGGCGGCGCTAGCGGACACCATCACCACCAATTTCGGTCACTGTAACAAGCCCATAAGAGCGTACACAGCACAAACTGCTTGCTCAAAAAGAAAAGGGAAGCTCCTCTGTGCAACGTCAACGATGAGAGCAGTCTGCTCTACCCTGCTGCAATGGCCCCTGAAATCCTAAATCGGTAACGTGGTCAGATGATGCATCAAGTCTTCCCAGCTTTCTGAAGCTTCGGATCGATGATATGGAGGTTGATGTATTGCGATTCATCTTTGACCACCTATTTGTTCAGGCGGCAATGTAGGGTTTGATGCGAAAACAAGGTGACCGGAATAAGGACACCACGTGCGAGCACAATGATCGGGCGTTTCCCAGTGCTTGAGGCTTTATAAATGCGTCATAATAGATCATCACTGGTTGCTGTGAAAACTTCTGATTTATAATACTCGTAAAACATTCTATAAACTTCATGCCTTTTATGCACGGCATATTTAGAAAGAGAGCGCAAGAGATGTTTGAGCTAAAACGCATTATATAACCAAAGAACGCGTGGCACTTTTGTCATTTAGTGCCTCAACTGGTCACCTGGCCTGTAAGTGACGCACCCTAGCCCACAAATAATAGTCCTTGTTTTTAGTGTAACTACACTTTGATCTTAGCCAAAAGGCCGAGAAGCAAGATAGCAATGTTCTCACGACTCGCTTTCGTTAAACAACTAAAAAACATTTTATTCCAATAGCCCCAAAGAAACTCAATACTCTTGGTCTACTTCGCTATATATACGATGGACATTTTTGTTGCGCCAGTCCACAAACAATTGTGGCACTCCTACGCCCCGCTATTCAATGAAAATATGCCGCTACGCCAGGTGAAAGGCAATGTGTAGGCACCTATATTTGAATTTATTCTTAGAACCAAATGATCGAGTGTGAAAGGGGTGTCTGCAGTTAACTTGTTTATCTTATTACGACAACTGACCAGCCAAAGATTTAAAATTGCATATTGAGTGTCAGTTTGCTGCTGTAAACGCGCAGCTTTGAGGCTGCCGCTAGTCTCGAGATTGAAAGTGACGTGCGCGACTACAGCTCCTATGGCTTTATTTACCTCGAGCATTGCGAAGTCGACGGCAGGTGCAACGATGCGAGTCATTCCTTACCTGGAAGAAAAGCGTTCCTGGGAAGTCCACGTAGAAGACGGGGCGCGACGTTGTTTCGTTGAACCGGGATCTCTCCAGTGCTCCCAGTGCTAGCCCGAGACCGAGACCCAACGAGATAAGCAAGGAGAAGGTCCACGACATCAGGAAGGCGGCAGTGGGGCTCGCCTTTAGAGGGGCCAACTCTCTGAACAAGGTAGGACTCTGGAGCCTACCATCTGAGTGTAAAAATTGAAAAAGAACTGAGGGGTTGTACTTTTGTACGCTATCGTGAAATGTTCTAAAACGATGTTGAAGTATGGTAAATAAATGAATCAGTTAACACAGATATTGTCTGCATCAGTTCTACAACGTTACCTTCCTCCGCGCTAAGGCGGTAGGAGAACCCAGTCTGCGGACAGCTCCTTTTAGGCTCTGGCGAAGCCTCCTGCGCGCTCTTATGATATCTCATTAAAGTTTCGCAGCTGAGTTGAGACACACCGCCCGAACCGCTCCGGTCTACGAATTTAACGGTCAAGGTAGCTAGAAATTTACTGGTTCCTAGTTCACCGTCTTAGCATACAGTGCTTATCGTTGGAGCACAGAACGAAGTTACTGCGTGTGGCTCGACTGACTTGCGCGACTGCAGCGGAATGAAAGACCGTCAATATTCTCCAGGACTGGGTTACAAGAGAAAAGTATCAAGGTTCAACCAAAAGCCCTACAGGCGCATGTGTTCGTAATCCTAGACTATCGCTTCTGCCCTAGATGCCATATTGTTTTGGCTGGAAGTGAATGACGTTTATCTACACGGCGAAAGTGATAGTCAAATGATGACGGCTTCGATCTCTTCTACTAGCTAACGTCGTCCTCGTCCTCTTGTTTTTGCACTTGGGAAGTGCTTGGGAAGTGCTGGATAAAATGGCTTGAGCCGCGGGAGGTGCACCTATGAAGTTTGGCTTAGCCTGTGACCAGATGACGTCAAGCGTGCCGCCACGAACGTCAAGTGTAACTCAAGCGATCGAGAATGACGAATGGGCCAATATGGTGAAGTAAAGGTGCTCCCCAATTCGAATTGTGCGTTGTGGAGTCGACATCAACACAGTCTAAATTAACGTTGTTTGCCATAGCGTCCCTTCGATTAATGTTTAAATGTTACAGAATGAAGTCAAGCGATATGAAGGGCTTCTCCGGCAAGACACAGCATCTTAGCAACCCTGTACACTGTGCCAAAGTCGAGCACTGGCATTTTTTCAATGCTGCTCAGCTGTGGACGTGCCTAAAGCAGGTAGGGGAGAGTGTAATATGTGGTATCTTGTTTTCAGCTAACATAAGCGTAGGTAATGAAACGTATGACGTCATCCAAGTCTTTGTGGTCGGAAGAGACGCACACGAATAACAGGTTGATGGGAGTTTTGTCTCTGCAGTTCAGAAAGACGCAAAGACGAAGCAAATTTTGCATGGTGTCCGCAGCGAAATGGCGACAGCATTTACTAATGCTGACACAAGGTGGTGGTGGTAGGAGGGGACCGTGACCAAGATTAGTGAATTCTACGGTTCGCAGTAGGAATGTTGCATGCACGTAGAGGTTGAATGTGGTACGACCGCTGTTTCTGTGTAACCAGCGAGGTGATGAAGACATGCGATCATCCATCGATGGCCATTCGAAGAATGTGGAAAAGGCCCAAGCGATCAATAGGCACTTCTTCGAACGGCAGACAAGACTTGTAAAAAAGTCACTTATACCGTTGACATTCGACGCCGTCATTGACGCACTGCTTGACCGTGTCTTGCAGTATATACCAGCAAGAAAGCTCCTTTGTGCTGCTCAGTGTTCTGACGAAACCTAAGCGGCCACAGGTCGTTTCATCGTGCATGGCTTTCAGCATATCCACGCGCAGTCTCTGGGGAACCGTCAGAATCCAGCCTGCACCTTTAGCCGAATAATTGTTTTTGTAAAGGAAGCCACCTCGCACACAAAATCGACACTTCGCCATCTCCAGTGGAAGGAGGGAAAGGAAACTTACAGCGCCAGAGTCCTTTGTTATATTTGGCGAAGTTCATTGATGCTGCCCATGGACAAAGAAGACTCCTCAACGATGCCTTTCCGTAGCGTTTATTTCACTCGTTCAGTGGCCTTTTGCCTCCGAAGACAAATGGCAATGCCTGTATGGAATGTAGTGTGCTTAGCCGGTATGAACAACGTGGAGAGGCCGACAGCGTGATAGTTGTCTGCCTGCCACATGGTGTGGACTACAACAATTAATGATGTGCCGGAATTCATGCGAGAGCTTGGCACTATTTTTAGATCATCGGCTTCATTGTCATCATTTGGGACTGCTCTTTAAAAGCCAATTCGGTGGGTGCACGTGGCGTGATACTGCTTCTCTTCGCTGTAAGCCATAATAGCAATAAATGTCATGTTGTATTTATTGACGAGTTCCATATACAACAGTTGTAGAACACGGCCGTATGAACAACTGAAGGACTTTGAATTCATGACGCCGTTAAGCACTGTTTCAACGGCACTTGACACAAGCCCATTCTTCTTGGCCTAACTCGATTCATGTAGTTGAACATTCGTGTCAAATGATGTCAGCTCGGCAGCAGTGGCCTTGACAAACTGAGGCATTGATTGATTTTTGGCGCTTTACATCCGAAAACCACGATATCATTTTGAGAGATGCCCAGTGGAGGGCTAGGGAAATTTAAACCACCCGGGGCCGAATTGCTAAAACTTCTCCATCGTAAGCGTTTTATACCCTTAATTAACGGGCTTCAGTAACGATATGTCCAGCATCATGGTTGACTGAAATATTCTTTTACGAACACTCATAGCGTAAGAAGTTTTTGTGAATACGGGCCCTAGGCTTCAACATGCTCTGGCACTGCGCAGCACATGGGCCCCTACATTTTACGTTAATAAAAATACAGTCGATGCTGTGAGGATTCGATGCCGCGGCCTTGGAATCAGCATCCGAGCATCGTAGCCACTAGACCACCATGACAAGGTGATACAGTAAGAGGTAGAGAGAGAAGGCGAGGGATACCCGCAGAGAGAAAGACATAGTATGACCCTCTATGTGGGCGATGGAAATTGAAATCAGACAGCGAGAGAGAGATGCCGTCCTAGCCTATGAGAAATTCCCCACAATTCCGCTGGTTATTGCTGTTGGAAGTAGCGAAACCAGTCCTACGTTTCTTTTTCCTGAAGTGCTACATGTTTTCCACCATATTCTGATATCGCAGTGTTCCAATCACATTCGTGGACATCTACGCGCTACCTTTGTTCACGGGCAATAATAGTGCCCTCTACACAATGGCAATGAAAGAAGGCATGACGACACACAAGCGCTAACTGCAGTTTTGTTGGTTTGACACGTCAATATTCATCGCGTATCAGCACAATCAACAAAGAAACAAAGCCTGCAATGCACTATAGGCCAGAATACTCAGCGCCGGATAAAACACGCAACTCTTTATCCAGTAGATCAATTAGTGGGGCGCTGACACAGCTGTCCTTTAGACGTGCCATCTTTTCGGCTTCATTTTTTTCACATGTCGCCTTGGCGCTGCATCTGTACAGCACGATAGTGTTATGAAACTCAGAACAATATGTTGTAGCGCAATACTTTTCGAAAGGCATGGTTGAAGTGGGAGTTACGAGATGCAAAGCAGGCCTATACCTTTTCCCTTGGCCTATGACTTTCCCAATGTTTCGCGCTACAACCTATCCTAGAGCAAGTACCAACTAGCTCAACAAAAAGTTATTGTGCTCATGTTACTCAACTCAGGAGTGCAAGCAAAATCACGGCAATGAATTCCTATATACCCAGATGTCTCAACTCGGTGCCTTATAGTTTTGTTCCCATAGTCTTTTGTTAAGACATCTGCCGGTGCTGCCTACTAATGTGCGGCCACAAGTCAAACGAATTTCATAATGCACTCCTTCAGCACGAGACACTACACCATCGCGATGGTTTGTGGGGCATTCGACATAACTTCTGCCGCGTTTGCACAGACAGCACAAGCGATTCTTTGTAGAAAAAATAGCGTACACTCTTCTAAATTTGTGCGACATTCCCTGTCTTTTTTGCGCGTTCCCTTCGTCCTTAAAAGGGCGTCCGCTACAGAGATTAACAGCGTGTGCGGGCAGCGAGCCTGCGATAGCCGGTGTGTCCGATTTACAAAGCAGCTTTCTATGTCATGATTGAACGATTTTTTGACTTTTTTTGACAGCATTGATGAATCACTGGGCTTAACAAAGTTCGAGTGGGCCGAGTCAAATACAAGAATGGGTTTGTTGGCCTGATGTTCAAAGGCCCAGCGCACATGTTTGCAGTCAAAATACAAGCCTAATTATAAGAACTGATTGAAACCATTTCATGGCCGTTCATGGCTAGCAATCAAAGGGAGCAGAATGTTTGAAGAAAAAAAGATGAAGAACACTGGAGGCTTCAGAAGAAAGGGCCTCGTTTTTTTATTGTAGCAATGTGACATGTTGGGCGGTTTGGTAGTATACCTCATGGTCGTGCCATTTTGCTTCTCCGTCCTTGGGCGTGTCCGCTGTTTCAACCACGTTTGCATTTTAGTAGTACCAGACAATCATCCACAAATGTAAAGAGCGGATTCATCTTGCCGCCTTTAAGAGACCTGTGAAACTCCCTGTCATGAGCGGCAACGCAAAGATCGCTGAGAATAAGTCGGTAATAAATGCTGACATGCCGCACAGCGCTTGGAACGAGCGTCTTGCAGCCACTCCGGAAAACATTTTTAGTTCTTGTACAAATGGGAAGATCGTGCGTCACATTAACGGGAATGAGCGCGCTTTCACCATATAAAAAACCTATTACGTTTTTAATTTTTACTCCTAAATTGGTGTAACAAACGCATCACCCAACAGCGTGTTCGTCAATTTTCAAATGGGGCAGAACAAACCCACGCAGGTATATATAATGAAGCGGATTCCAACAAGCACATGAAAGAAGAAGGGGAATGCAAGAGAAGACGAAGAGGGTCTGGGATGGGCAGAATAACATTAAACGGCCGACGACACCCGTCTTAAGTTATGCTGTTGTAACTCTTCAGCCCAGGATTGCTACATACTTTGGCGCAGCAAAAGGCGAACATGCGGATCGCCGTCTTCCAGACTAGGGATGGTCGATTAAATTTTTTAATCGATTAATCGTTAATTGTTCGTTTATTTAGCCTTTCATCGATTAATCGCTTTCGCTGTGAAGTTTTATTCGAATAATTGATTAATCGACATTTTTAGCTGCTTGAAAAACGATGCCTTGGGGTTTGAGGAGCGTTGCTTGTGTTTGATATCGACACAAGTATGTATCCGACGCGCTAGAGATCGCACGTGCGCGTTAGCGGCTGCGTGAAAATTCGCACTCTGGCCCACTGAACAGAGGAAGCCCGTCGTCTTTGGATGATGTCAAGGATCGAAAATTCCGTGGGTGGCCATGATCCACGGAAATTCGGCGGCAGGTCGTATTTCCTCTAAGTCGGCCTACTAGAGCGAACCGAAATCGGAAGCGCTTTCGGCGACCACTCTGGTTGGAAAGTCGCACATGCAGTGGGGCCGAGGGTGAGGAAATACCGAGAAAGGTAAAAAAAAGAGACTAGGACGAAAGGAAAGTTGAGGACGCTCGCTCTTGTAGGGACGGCAACATTTCTCCGTTTGTCCGCTATTATGTAAGCCCTCGGTATTGTGAAAGCCCTCGGTAATACTATAACCACGAACTGACGTGATCTCTTGTTGAGGTCGCTCATGCGAGATTGCACAGCAACATACTGATCTCAAACAGGCCATCAGTGCAGGCATCTGCGGGAAATAGAGTGACACGTGTTTTTCCTCCCGGCGAGAATAAACAGCAGCTGTTCCAGTGTACTGTAAAGGATTCACCTGGTCGCCGACTTAACATGGCGCTACGCGCACTTTTCAAATCGCGCGTACAGCTCGAACTGCGATCGCTGTCTAATGTATCAAGGATTAGAACACACAGTATTTCGCGACTGTCCTCCATTCGTGCCACGGCAGTAGACGGCGGCCTCTAGGCTGGCTGACATGGGAGTACAAGCAATAGATGAAAGCTGTAGTTCACTCGAAATAGGCGACCATACAGAATTACCAAATGCTACAAGGTCATTTTTTTCAATAGAAGTGGACTGGATGCTAGATGTTCGGTATACCAATGCGCAAAGTTGCGGATTATGAAAAGCGACTATTAAACTTAAATTGAGTTAAAGTGGTTTCTTTCCAATATGGGACTATTAGATCTTTTCATAATCCTCGAATTCGTTTGCCTGAGCAGCATATTCGCCCAACTAATGGCGGCTCTTGTCATGTTTCAAGTGGAGGCGAGGTCCCAGTTACAAGTGCTGGGTTTTGACTAGTATTATGAGTGTTTATGTCAAGAGAGCTGAGTCGACATTTTCAGCGTCATAGCACGCTGTTTTTTAGAAGTTTAATAGCTGCCATAAGTTGGGCAACTGCATTGCAGGGAAGCTAGCATTACTGTTATCAAATGATATATGGGCATTAAGGCGGACAGTTAAGCTAGGTGGTATCAAGCGTAATGAAATATGATTACCAGCGTCCATGTCCCCTTTGCGCAAGCAGTCATGTCTTGTTATGTATATACGGATCACTCAGTCTTATCCCCGTTATCATGCTTCATCGCTCTTTTGCCCCCGTTGTGTTGCCCCCAAGGTAGAGTAGAAGGCCGGGGAGTACTAGATCAGGCCACCCTCTGTACCTTCCAATAGATTGTCTCTTTCTTTCATTGGTTACAAATCACCAATGATTTGGTGACAAATAATCTTTAATTCGCTAAGGAGTAAAATACAACGGCGAAAAGAACTGAACAAGTCAAGAAATAAGCAGCGCATATTACAATGTGGCACTTACACAAGAAGCAAGTAAAATCTGGGAGTTAACTGGAACGGTGTAGGTGTAGTTAACTGGACGGAGATCGGGTCGAGTTCATTTCTATCTCTGTGGGGTATGGACACCTGCAGCACCGGGCTCCTTCTACTTGAGTAGAAATGTGCGCTCGACATCTGCGTCTCGGCGTCGCGCGCCTCGCAATCATGCGCTCCGGCCAAGGGCCGTGCTGAGGGGGTGCCGTAATCGATTCATTCATTCATTCATTCATTCATTCATTCATTCATTCATTCATTCATTCATTCATTCATTAATACTGTTAGCCCTGAAGAGGGCCGTTACAGGGTGAAAGGTACACATAGTTTTCAGGCAAAATTTGTAACACAATTCTAGTGACATTTTGCAGGGTTGTTACGAACAGCAGCGAAAATATACAAAAAGAAATGACAAAAGCATACCGAAGAGCACAAACCTCAATTAAAGCTCTCCGATTAACCGGGGAGCTTTAATTAATTAATTTGGTTATTTGAAAATGGGCAATCGATGACGAATAATCGATTAACGGTGTACATTTAATCGATTAATCAATTAATCGTTCATTGATTTTGCCATCCCTAGAGCAGACGTCGTCGCAGCACGTCGTTCTCACGAATTTACAAGTTCAAGGTGAGGCACCAACTAAAATTCCTCCTCATGTCAATTTAGCTGGGCTCTTTGACACCGTGGTAAGGGATGCTTCGGTGGGCCATGAGGACCTGCTTCTGATGGAAGCCGTGAGTGTAGGCCTAAGTCTGCAGGCACTGGAAGAACTGCTACTGGAGCCTCTGCGACGTTCACGACAAGCAAGCGACACTACAGGAAAGGTGAGCCTCTTTATGAAAGTTATTGAAGAATAGCAACGAGAAATGGCGCAAAATTGTTATTTAATGAAAACACTGATTCAGTGAGCAGCGATCTACGCATGCAGACGCTCTTTGAGCCAGATATTTTCGAAAAAAAGCTGTCACAGCCCTCGGCAGTGGCTGGTTTTCTACGAACATGCATCAGAGAAAAATGAGTAGCTGTCCGAAGAGGAGAAAATTCTGAATTTGCCGCGGTTTCTTAGCGGTACGGCGAAAAAGAGGTACGATTTGCAGATTCTTGACGAGACACTGCTGCGTCGGCAGCAATGGAAAGCGAGTTTTCTAGCTGCCTTGGAGATCAGTGCTACACAAGGTGGTATGCGGCGCTGTGTTGGAGATAGCATTCAGGATCCCCGATAGAGTATTACCCGGAGAAGCATCGTCTGCTACATGCGGCGGAGCTCAGCCTGTCGTCACGAACAGTTCTGGCCTTAGTGATACTGTGGTTGTGCGGATACGTTCACAGAGAAATAGCTTTGACAGCCCCCAGGAGTCCCGAGGAACTTATGCGCTGTCTACGAAATTTACAACCAGTGATAATAATTGCACAAGCTCGGCGCCGGTGAGGAAATGTATTGCCAATAGCCAGAATGCGTGGGAGAAAAACGAAAGGGAGGAGTGTTTGCCCCGAGCTCAGCGCGCACGAAACTACATGGACAGACCACGCCAGTGTATTGTTCCGGAAGAGGGCATTGCTGAACAACCTCACACCATTGCGCATGACGCAGCACTGCAGTGTTCGCATCAAAACGCTGCGAGAGTGATGACAGTTATATTAGTCTTGGCGGTGAGACGGTACATTTCGCCTAGTTAACTCCACATACCTATAAAAATAGATGGCGTCGAAATGAAGGCGCTGGTAGTTAGCGAAACTTCCGTGTCCATCATTAACAGGAATGGACTGGACATTGGCCGTTCGCACGCCGGTAAAGCCAGTCGAGTGCAAGAATACGATGGTTCGGTGAGTTCACATAACGAGTGGGCATCCGTAGTCATTGACGCCTGAGGCCATTCTGTCACCAGCACTGCGCTGACAATGCCAGATCTGGCGACTTTCTCCTGCATCGCCCTAATATGGAAGAGCTGAAGATTAACCTTTACTAGGATGGTACCGTGCTTGTTGAAGAGAATTGAAAAATGGAGGCAAAAGCTCAGACACATCACCCACTCCGAGTCATTGCTTCCGAAGGAGACATAAGAACTAAGTACCTGAGCTTCTCTGCGTTGGAAACTACCCTCTAGAAATGAAGTCACTTGTGGTACCATTTGAAATCGGTGAAAAAAGTGTGGTGCGCAGATCTCCATACAATATGTCAAGAAAGAGGTTTTGGCTGAAGAAAGAGTTCCAAACTATCTTGGATGCTAATATCATTCCATCCTATGTTTCACAATTTGCTTCGCCCATTAAGTAAGATGGAACTTTCAGGCTTTGCACTGATTATAGGTCACTCAGCCACCAAACGGAACTAATACGGTTTCCAATGCCCAAAATTGATAAATGCCGTTTTCTCTTTGTCATCCGAATGCATAGGCATCTGCCAATAACCAGACCTTAAGTCGACGGAAGAGAAATACGAGGTCGAATACAAACAGTCGATGACGTCATCGATCCTGGGAAGCGGGTATACATCCTTTTTGGTAATGGAGTTGAGACGTCGATAATCCACGCAGAACCTCAAAGAACCGTCTTTTTTCTTTACGAGGATCACAGGCACAGTCCAGGGGCTACATGACTCCTCAATGACCTTTTTCTTGAGCATGTCTTCTACTTGCTCAGAAATGATTTTGCGCTCTGCGGACGATACGCGATACGGTTTCTGGCGGATAGGATGCGCGGATCCTGTGTCGATCACGTGACGAGTGCGTGATTCTGGTATTCTAGATTGCTCGTCGGCCTGTGCAAAATCGAAGACAGTGGCATGCTTGGCCAGGACGTGCACCAAGGCCTGACGCTTTTCTGACGGCAACGACTTGTTAATCATACTCAGAAACTTAGCCTCGGTAGAGTGATTTACAGGTACATTGTCCGCTCCTTGATCGCTAATGGCCGCAATGCAATTACTCCTATATTGTTCGAACAGAGCGAGTCGCATTCCACTGGCTAGTACGACCGGCTCACTAGAGCAATTCATCACCCAGGTTGCAGGTTGCCCGTTGGTGACAGAAAGAACGCAACGGGGTACAAACACATTCTTCTTGGCGCAGTTGAAAGCGTGCGGCTCCACAAAGACGTCAAACGTGCCAGCGTCTGCAGGACGGGTATTAACGGGTACCTTTTTCCATGACTGGGGCGGCAAGAGCACATCGTCGATTACGGCGAGGGCTCCTTGACAGCACGGAGATCCCTCAGAAAACGCGGACAATAAAATTTCACCAGCGCCGCAATCTACAGTGATACCGCACTCTCGTAGAAAATCAATCCCCAATATCATATCGTGTGTGGAGCTGGCTAAAACCGCAAATTCAACCTTGGACACTCTATGACCCAAAGCGACACTCGCAACGCACACTCCGATAGGACACAATGACACCCCGCTCACTCCACGAAATGTAGCACAGTTGTCCCAGCAAAACATCACTTTGTGTCCTAGCCGTGACTTAAAATTAAAACTCATAATTGACACAGTTGCCCCAGTGTCTATCAAAGCCATCGTAGGAAGTCCGTCTACGAGCACATGAACCTTATTTTGCGTCATAGAAACAGGTAGAGGCATGTTAGGGTGCAGTGACAAATGTTCGGCGACCTCACCTCCATCGGCCGCACCACCTAGTTTCCCGGCGGTGGGGAAGTGACACGGCGACCAGGAGATGGAGAGCAGCGCTTGCGTGCAGTTGGGGGCGTCAAGCTTCGTGCGGAGGCGGGCGAGTCATCGCGGCGGCTCTGTCGGAAGCTGTTGCCAACGGACGTGTCGCTACGGGAGTTCTGCTGGAAGCCATTCCCGAAGTGTGAGTCCCGCATCCAGCGAACACTACTGCGCTGGCTGTTCCGTCGAGGAAACGCCAGCGGTTGCTCGTAGTACCGTGGCTGTGCACGGCGGCGCTCCGGGCAGAATCAAACCACGTCCCCACGGACACCGCAATGGAAGCACACGGGGGCCTCGCGCACATCACCAAACCTTGGGCTCGGCTCCACGTATTCACGATGGTCATCCCACGTTGACACTTTGGCATGCGGTTGGTTGAAGGCATTCTGCAGATAATCACGGCGAGGGAAATCGTAAGTTGGTTGCTCCAGAGCTCTTGAGCTAGGTACGTGATTATATCCCGTGGTATCCATGGACGCACACGTCGTGTCATAAGGCAAATAGGCGTCGACAACACGTGCCCTAGTCGCAGCGGCAGCTTCACGTCTACCAAGTTCCTCGCGTACGATCTGCCTTATTGTTGAAGCGAGATCGCTGGACGCTATAGGGTCGACATCAACACTCGCGACGGTGGTCACATTGGGGAGTCTACCAAACTTGGGTGTAATGCGCCTTGCCCTCAAAGTCTCGAACGTGCGGCAGTGTCGGACCACGTCTGCCACAGATTACAACGTGTCCTTGCCTATGAGGAAGTTGTAGACGTCCTCGGCTATTCCTTTAAGAAGATGCCCGACTTTATCTTCCTCTTTCATGCGGGGATCTACAGACCTGCACAACTTCAAGATTTCCTCTATGTAAGTTGTGCAAGCCTCGCCTGGCACTTGGGCGCGCTGTATCAAGGTCTGTTCAGCACGCTTCTTCTTCAGAGACGGGTCCCCAAAGCAGCTCTTGATTTCATTTTCGAAATCTTGCCATGTGGCTCTACTTTCTTCGTGGTTTTCAAACCACAAGAGCGCCGTGCCTTCGAGGAACAATGGCACGTTGGCCAACCGGGTGTCCGAATCCCAACGATTATATCGACTCACCCGACCGTAGTGGTTCAGCCACTCTTCAACATCTTCTCCGCTTCTGCGGCGAAGGTCCGTGGCGTCATGGGATGTTGCCACGTACCGACAGGCGAATAGCGCGTGTTGTCGCCGTCAGGAATTGCATCCATGGAAAGCGGTGGTAGTCCGGCCAGTCGGCGGCTTCGGCGCAGTTCCAGGTGTTGAGCTTCCGTGATCGTTGGTACTGAATCGTTCTTTACTACCCAGCACTTCCACCACTGCTGTTACGGTGAGATGCGTTTATTTACAGATGGGGAATGAGAGAGGCCTAGGGACCGAACTGATCACGGTTCGAGCTAACGCGTCCTCTTCTACTTCAGTGTGCACCGTGTCGTATCAATACCATTATTGATGAAACAGGTGAATGTCGCTGGTTTTCTCCTATAGACTTTTGCGAAAGCTTTTGGCAGATCCTGCTGACCGAAGATACTGTCACGTGGTCGAGACAAACGCAGCACTGTTTATTGGGCGAACTTGTGCCCAGCAAAACAAAGCCAATGACAATGCACAGCAATAGCGTCGTGGGCAGTCGTCGGTTGACGGAAAGACTGACAAATGGCGTAGTGCGTCGGCTTTTATACCCGCGCCATAACACGTTCTCGCATTATCTCTGGAATTCCAGAAGTTACTGAAATCTCGCGTCAAGCATGCAAAGTTTCAACAATGGTCGACACGGTTCTAGAAGTGGCATGCAAGATAAACGCGGCCTGCATCGCGAGTAACAGAAAGTGTTAACAGCGCTCCCCGCAAACAATCAAACCGAGCGCGCGTGTCACTGGGAAGCGATAACGGCTTTGCACTTAAAACAACCGCACGTGTCACTACCCCCCTCTGAAAAACGCATCGTCCCGATGCTAAAGACAGAACATGAAAGTGAGAGTACATGCAATAAATTACATTAACAATGCGTCACAGTTAATCAGCGCGCGTAATAAGGTTTAAGTCGCACCACGTGTACCACAACTTCAGGTCGGGCGCGCCGCCGCTGGGATGGCGTTAAGCCATCGGGCACGACCTCATAGTCCAGTCCACTACGACGTCGTACTACCATGTAGGGTCCAAAGTAGCGCCGCAAGAGCTTCTCACACAATCCCCGTCGTCGTATTAGCGTCTAGACCCAGACGAGTTCGCCGGGTTGGTATTCGGTGTGACGTCGTCGAAGGCTGTAGTGGCGCCTGTCGACCGCCTGCTGGCTCTTGATACGGAGGCGGGCTAGCTGTCGATGTTCTTCGGCGGGCTTCAGGTAGCTGGCAAGGTTGAGGTTTTCTTCGTCGGTCTCGACCGGTAGCATGGTGTCAAGCGTCGTTGTTGGGCTCCGTCCATAGACAAGCTTGTATGGAGCAAGCTGCGGCGTTTCTTGCACGGCCGTGTTGTACGCGAAGGTCACATACGGAAGTATGGCATCCCACGTCTTGTGTTCGACGTCGCCGTACATGGCCAGCATGTCGGCGATGGTCTTATTTAGACGTTCGATGAGGCCATTCGTGTGGGGGTAAAACTGAAATAACTGAAGTTACTGAAATGTGCGCGTCAAGCATGGAAAGTTTCAACAATGGTCGAGACGGTTCTAGAAGTGGCATGCAAGATAAACGCGGCCTGCGTTGCGCGTAACAGAAAGTGTTAACAGCGCTCCCCGCAAACAATCAAAAGGAGCGCGCGTGTCACTGGGAAGCGATAACGGCTTTCCGCTTTCTAAACAAGTACACCGCTTGCCCTACACTGTTTGACTTAGTTGAATATATTCGCCTGCTATTTGGGCGGAATTCTCCTGCCCGATTCCGAAAGATCATGAATGGTCACGGCCGGACTCGACTCTCCTCTCTCCGCGCTTCCTTACGGCCTTTGCAACGCGGCTGGAGTCAATGGAATATTTTCTGACGAGCAACGCGATGGCTCGCTGCAAGAGGTCGCTACCACCTCACCGTGTTCGCAGGAGCGAAGGGTCGCGCGGGTACGGTGGCTACCACCTTAGCGCGCGCGCTTGATTTTGCTGCGGCCATTTTCTTCAATAGCTGCTGTTAAGTTGGTTGTTTGTTCTATGCTGCTGTCCCGACTGGTGAGTTTCTTGTGCGCACAACGTTCATCAGTCTTGCCCACTGATGCCCACGACATGAGTGTGGACTTGCTGCCTGCAACCTTGGCCTGCTTTTGCGGGCACAACTACCTCACCACTTCTGTGATTGACGGCGGCGCCTGAAGCAGCGTTCCTGTGTCACCGATCCCTCGCGTGCTACCTACTGTATGCCAGCTTTTGCAGCTGACTGTGTGAGCTTCCTCCGTGGAATCGTTGCAAGCGGGAAAACATCGTTTCTTCCATCTGCCTCAAACGCGACCACTGCAGCGATGGTGTAGGGTTGTGCGTCATTTTAGAAATTTCAACAGGGAAAGACGCCGGGTGTTTGCTTTCACCAATTTCCCAGCGATGTGGAACTGTGTTCTAAGTGGCGAAAAAAGAATTTCTCGTGAAAATGTTGTCATCAATGACAAGTCCGCATCAAATCTAGTGTGTAGCAAACACTTCAATGGGTGATTATGTTCCCAGACGCCGAATACGGAAGTTGCTTGTGGGAGCTGTACAGACCATCTTCGAACTCTATCGGTCCTACATCGTGCCAGCTGCAGAGACCGCGTAAGGACCCTCCTGCATATCGTGACGCTCCAGCTAATGGGAATTCATCATAGCGAAAAGCAGAGTCGATGTTGTCTGCTCATGAAGATTTTGGTGCCAGGGAGGAGGTAACCGAGGTAACACAAACCAACAGTAATAACGCTCACCGATCTAGTCACTGCCTTGTCATAATGGCTTTGCGCTCGAAGTGCGCGGGGCTCCTGAGAAAACTTGCTGTAGACCAAGATTCAAGGATACAACGACGACAAACACTATACTACCGTCTGTCTATACTTTCTTTGAAGCGGCTGCGAAACACCTTGCGCGAACCAAAGTGAACGAAGTGCTGCTACTTCTCGTTGCACCCGACCTTGAACAATCGCCCATCTTGAACTGTCCAGAAGATGTTGGAAATGGTCACACAAGGCACACAGCTAATGTAATTGCTGACAAATTTGTCAGACTACTTCTAGTAAATCACACAAAGATGGTAACAGAAAAAAAGAGAAAAAGCTGATGCTTATGTGCATAAGCATGAGCTTGTGAGTGTCATTTCCTTTCTGTGGTGTGTCTTTGTGTTTGCGCTGAAAATTTTCCCTCTAAGATTATGTGCATAAGCCATCCAGAAAATACTTTGGGCTTTAATGTACATGATGTGAAGGTTGTTGGCACAAAAATGTACAAGAGTGCACTCTATTGATGAGGAAATAAATAGTTTGTATCTGCAAAATTTTTATCTTTGTTGTAGCCTCCCAGTATCTGTACCTTTCTTATAAATGGAAGTGCACCTATTGAGACAATAATTTTCCCGAAGTAACGACACGTGTATTCTATAATAGTTGGTGTTGGCTTAACCTTCCCATTTAATATTTCCAGCGCCGTCTGCTACAAACTTGCGGCTTCAAGCAGAGGATGTAAGCCGTTTTATTCACATCGTATGAGGCTATGGTGTTTACTACTGACGCTGAAAATAAAGATTAGG
Source organism: Hyalomma asiaticum (assembly GCA_013339685.2). Classification (NCBI taxonomy): domain Eukaryota; kingdom Metazoa; phylum Arthropoda; class Arachnida; order Ixodida; family Ixodidae; genus Hyalomma; species Hyalomma asiaticum. Next base: position 15,519,400 of record CM023482.1, read on the forward strand.
CTTTAAAATTCCAGATAACTTGCGTCCGACAGCCGGAGTTACACAGATGTTGCTCGTATACTGCCTCGCATCTGTGAACTCGCTTTGCGGTGGCGGCAGCGGTGAGCTAACAGCGCCACCACAGAGTTCCGGCGGCAGGCGGCAGCATCCATCGTTGCAAAGGCCGTAAGGGAGAGCGGAGGGTGGAGTCGAGTCCGGCCGTGGAATGGTGTACTAAAAGCATACCTGGGACTAATTTGTAACGCCTTCATAGAGGACATAATCCTTTTTCAAAGACTGACGAGGAGCATGGGGCTCATCTTTCTCATATCCTGGATGCTCTCAGCCAAGATCCGCTGAAAGTCAACTCTAAGAAAAGTGCATTTTTTCAAGCCAAAGTGGCGTTACTCGGCTGCGCCATCGACAGGTCTACAAAAAGCACAAAGCAGGATTCGGTGGCTAGGTTTTCCAACCTGGTGAAGCCGTATGATGTTCATTTTCTACGAGTGTTCCTGGGCCTAGCTGGACATTTCAGATCCTTCAAAAGGATTATGCAATGAAGACCAGGTGTCCCACACGTCTGATGGAAAAAGACATACATTTCGAGTAGAATTCGGAGTGTGAAAAAGCTTATAAAGAACTAGTGCAATTGATATCATCAAATATCATTCCTTGCATACCAGGATCAGCTATGCCTTTTGTGCTGAATACCAACGCATCGCACAATGTCACAAGTGCAGCTCTTTATCATAAGCAGTCGCCATCTGAACATCAGAAGCACCACGTTTTAGGTTACTATAGCTACACCTTGAATCCTCCTGACGTGAGTTGCTTACACTACAACGGAGAAAGAAGATCTCGCTGTTCTAAAAGCGGTGCAGTATTTCCGAACTTACCTGGAAGGAGTGAAATTTACACTATTCACTGACCATTAAGCTTTGATCCATCTCCTAAACATGACACAACCAAAGGGCCGAATTGCTAGGTGGGTAAACTATCTACAAGAACTCGATTTTGATGTTTGTCATCGACCTGGTCCGTTGCTCACAGACGCTGACGCCTTATCCAGGCTACCTGTTCACGAGACGAGCGAACACCCGGAAGAGATAACCTGTGCCAAGGTATGGGAAGAAATGGATGCAATAAGGTTCGCTGACGGAAGGTATCACGTTCCAGCTACACTGGTTTCTAAGCTCCTCCGTCTGCACCACGATAGCTCGGAATCAGGAAAAGGGAAGACATGATTCCTGATTCCTGATTCAGGAATCAGGAGGTCATGAATTTGGAATCAGGAGGACATGATGGTTCCGGGAGCACCTACAACAAGCTCCTCAAGAGGTTGACTTGGCCGAGAATGAAGGACAATGTGAGGAACTATATTCTTACATGCCATCCATGTCAAGCGAACAAAGATCAAGCAGGCAAGACTTAATAGTAATGCGGAAGTACTCCAGAAACCCCTTTGAAGTTGTACACTTGGACCTTGAGGATTTGAAAAAGGTGGAGGAGGGTACCAGAAAAGCACAGGCATTTTTACTCAGCATGGACAAATGCACGGCGTTACTGCCTTTCTTCCAGCATAATGCTTCAAGAGTACAAGAAACTGACAGATCCCACGTGCAGTGGGAATCAAGGAAATGCGAAGCACGCATAAGGAACGTAAAATGGATTTGCATTGTTCTCTCGTCATACAGAGTTTGGTAGATATGAAGTTAACGAAACGGCAGCAAGAGCACCATGACTGCGGCATGTAAACCATACCGCTCATACACGCATGTCATGATTCTAACGTTATTACCTGTGATTTACATTCGCCATGCAGTCGTTTTGTGCCATAGCAATTTTGGCACACATCCTATTAAGGAAACGAGTGGCATGTAGATCATGCCGCTCATGACATGGATGTCACGATTTTCATGTTATGACCTGTCATTTATGATCGTCATGCAGTCATGTTTTTGCATACCAATTTTCCTATACATCCCACTAAGGAAACGGCCAAGAGAACACCAAGTCCGTGGCATGTAAATCATGTCGCTCATGACATGCATGTCATGATTTTCATGTTATGACCTATCATTTACGTTCGTGATGCAGTCATGCTGTGGCACGCCAATTTTCGTATACATCCCGTTAACGAAACACGTGGCATGTAAATCATGTCGCTCATGACATGCATATCATGATTTTCATATTGTGACCTGTCAGTCATGTTCGCCATGCAGTCATGTTGTGGCATACCAATTTTCGTATACATCCCATTAACGAAATGGCCGGGAGAGCACTATAGACGATGGCATGTAAATCATGCAACTCATGACACGCATATTATGATTTTCATGTTATGAACTGTCATTTATGCTCGCCATGCAGTCATGTTGTGGCATACCAGTTTTCGCATACATCCCATTAGCGAAACGGCCTGGAGAGCACCAAGACCGTGGCATGTAAATCATGCCGCTCATGATATGCATGTCATGATTTTCATGTTATGACCTGTCATTTATGTTCGTCATGTAGTCATGATGTGGCATACCAATTTTCGTAAACATCGAATTAGCAGAACGGCCAGGAGAGCACAAAATCGTAGGCGGCTAGATAGATAGATAGATAGATAGATAGATAGATAGATAGATAGATAGATAGATAGATAGATAGATAGATAGATACGCTCAAACTCGCAGAAGTTCGCTAAGTGCTTCGCATTTAAAACAGTAGTTTTGAAGAATGGTTCTGCCTTCCGAAGTGCCCAACGAGATAAGTGGGCACGGGATCGCTGAATGAGTATCACATTTTGTTCCCCATAGCACCCTGCAGCAAAATGATGAGCTGAACGTGCTATTCGAGACATCAAACAGTAGAATAAAATGTCCCCTAGATTTTCGAACGGATGAAATATTTTCCTTGAGACTGCAACCAGACATCACAACCACTCTAACATGCGTCCTCCCTTTGCTGGTTCTTGAATTGCGCCTTCACTCCCTGCAGACCGTAAACTGGCTCTGACTGAGCAGCTCTCTGCAGGACGTAAAGAAAATGAGAGCCAGGCAGACGCTTACAGACAACGGATGAAAATGAACTTCGCAAGAGACGCAGCAGGTGCATTCCGGCTACGCAAGTTGACGACAGTGTGCTGATCCGAAAAAGAATTCGGACTGGGAATGACAAGTTTTATGAACCATTTCCTGTATTTCAAACAGCATCTCAGAACGTCGTCCTGAACTGTTTGGTACCTAGGACCCTCAAGCCAAACTGAGTGCACCTCAATTGGAATTGTGTTCAAAGCTTACACGAGGAGGTGTAAGCATAAGAAGCTGGGTGGGTGAAGCGGACCCCAACAAGCACATGAAAGAAGAGAAATGCAAGAGAGGACAAGACGAGGAGGTCTCGAGACGGGCAGAACAACCTTAAATGGGGGACGACAACCGTCTTTGTTAAGTTATGCTGTTGTCGGAACTATTAAACCCAGGATCGCTATATATATATATATATATATATATATATATATATATATATATATATATATATATATATATATATATATATATATGAGCGAATGAAAATCGATGGATCCGGTGAAATATGTGTTTGAGGAAGAGGGTGACAAACGTTCGATGTGATGGCGTCAGCAAACGCGGTGCGCGTTCCTGCCTGTGTAAGGGGCTGCGTAAGGCGCTGTGGCCCCTCCCCCTTACTAGAGTGTACTTCACGTTTCTAACGCGTTTGTGCTAGCGTCCCGTCAAACGCGAGATCCCAACGTTTGAATACAGTGTTTCTCACGTCTTTACATGATGATCGACTGGGCGAATTACACGGAAGATTCACGGTTTACCGATGATTCCCTCCGGAGCTTCGCCCACTCATCATTCACCCCGTGGATATGCTGTGATTTTTTTTCTTCAATCGACCTTCGTTCCGAGTACGGGCAGGTTGCAGTTGACGAAATGGATCGTGAAAAGACAGCGTTCATCACGCCTGATGGACTCTATCAGTTTGAAGTCATGCCATTCGGACTATGCAATGCTCCCGCTACATTCGAACGAATGATGGGGGTCCTTCTTCGCGGCTTAATATCGTCAATCTGCTTGTGCTACCTCGATGACGTGATCGTCTTTTCACCGATCTTTGTCACATACCTCGAGCGTCTCTCAATAGTTCTTTCAGTATTCCGGAAGGCAGGGCTTCAGCTCAATTCGAAGAAATGTCACTTCGGCCACCGCCAGCTTACTGTGCTCGGACACCTTGTCGATTCGTCGGGTGTTCGGCCCGATCCGGAAAAAGTTCGAGCAGTCAAGGAGTACCCTGTGCCCACCTGCGCAAACGATGTTCGAAGCTTCGTGGGCCTTTGCTCTAACTTCCGCAGATTCGTGCGCAATTTCGCTCACTAGCGCACCCTCTCACGGACCTTCTGAAGAAAGACGTCACCTTTGTCTGGGGTCCTGAACAATCTAGCGCGATGTGTCTCACTTCTCCACCAGTGCTTGGCCACTTTGACATGTCGGCTCCAACAGAGGTACGCACCGATGCAAGCGGCCACGACATCGTTGCAGTTCTGGCGCAACGACAACATGGATGCGACCGTGTCATTGCGTACGCTAGCCGTCTTCTGTCCCCGGCTGAACGCAATTATTCCATCACAAAACGCGAATGCCTGGCCCTCGTTTGGGCAGTGAGTAACTTTCGCCCTTATCTTTATGGACGGCCTTTCACGGTAGTCACCGATCATCACGCCTTATGCTGGCTTTCTTCCTTAAGAGATCCAGCTGGAGAGCTCGGTCGGTGGGATGTACGGCTGCAGGAATACTCGTACACAGTGGTGTATAAGACGGGTCGACTTCATGGAAATGCTGACTGCTTGTCACGCCATCCGGTAGACCCCTCAGACATCCCCGAGACCGGCAAGTCAACTTGTGTGCTAGCTCTTACCACGTTTAGCAACATCGCCGATGAGCAACGCCGTGACCCTTACCTCAAGGACGTCATTACCAAACTCACAGGCCCGACCACTCCAACCCGTGTTGCAAGATGGCGTCTTATACCGTTATAACATGCGCCCTGACGGCCCTGAACTGCAACTGGTCATCCCTAGACAAATGCGTCAGGCCGTCCTCGCTCAGATGCACGATGTTCCCACCGAGGGTCATCTGGGCGTTGCGCGGACTTATGACCGTGTTCGTCGTCGCTTCTTCTGGTCGGTATTTACCGTTCCGTTTGCCGTTACGTGGCCTCGTGCAGATCTTGTCAGCTCCGCAAAAAACCAACCGCCCTTCCAGCTGGCCACCTCCAGCCCATTCACATACCACCGGAACCATTCTACAGAGTTGGACTTGATCTCCTTGGCCTGTTTACGTTATCGCTCAATCGAAACAAATGGATAGCGGTTTCGACGTACTAAACCACCCGGTACGCAATCACACGCGCTCTCCGTTCCAGTTGCGCAACTGACGTCGCAGACTTCCTTCTTGAAGATGTTATACTTCAGCACAGCACAGCGCACCTCGACAACTGCTCACCGACCGCGGCCGCTCCTTTGTCTCACAGGTTGTGCAAGATATCTTGCAATCCTGCGCAGCAATACACAGAGTTCACAATGGCGTATCATCCTCAGACGAATGGACTCACAGAGCGGCTCAATAGAACAGAAATGCTCGCCATGTATGTTTCTACGGACCACCGTGACTGGGATGCCGCTCTACCATTCGTCACATTCGCCTACAATACGTCCCGCCATGATTCTGCTGATTTCTCTCCATTTTTTTCTTTTGTACGGCCGAGACCCCATGGTCCCTTTAGACACGCTCTTCCCAACCGTTCCCGACGCAACGTCACAATACGTGCGGGATGCCATCTCTAGAGCTGCAGAGGCACGTGAGATTGCTCGTCATCGTCTTGAGACTTCGCAGAAAAATCAACGACGCGCATACGATGCTCGCTGCCGTGACGCCCACTTCAGCCCTGGTGACATCGTCCTACTTTGGAAACCGTCACGGCGAGTTGGCCTTTGTGAAAAGTTGCTGGCGCCATATTCAGGCCCCTACCGTGTCTTACGAAAAGTGACTGGTAACGAAAGGGAAGGGGTCAAGGGCTCGTTCTTTATTTGTTAGAAACAACTTAATGAGCAAACAGACAATGAAGCCTAGGAAAGCATAGGGGAAGTTACTTGTGGTATTGTAATTGTGGAGAAAGTAGAAAGGAATTAAAGTGGACGAAAAGACAAACCTGCCTTCGGTGGGACCCGAACCCACGACCTTCGGATGTCGCGTCCGATGCTCTACCAACGGAGCTACAAAGGCGGTCGTCCCCCCGTCCACTTTATTGTGTATTTATGTACGTATTATCCTGGGAGTGTTGGGCAGCGCCACTCGTGGCCAAGGCGGCGTGTGTAGAACACACTTTTTTGCCAGGAGGCGTCACGTAGAACGTGAACTTAGATGAGATGGCTGCTGCCCAATAAGCCCTCGCATGCTACGTAAGGCACCAAGTCTGCCGCAACGAGGCCCAAGCTATGAAATAACGAAAGGGAAGGGGTCACGGGCTCGTTCTTTATTTGTTAGAAACAACTTAATGAGCAAACAGATAATGAAGCCTAGGAAAGCATAGGGGAAGTTACTTGTGGTATTGTAATTGTGAAGAAAGTAGAAAGAAATTAAAGTGGACGAAAAGACAACCCTGCCTTCGGTGGGACCCGAACCCACGACCTTCGGATGTCGCGTCCGATGCTGTACCAACTGAGCTACAAAGGCGGTCGTCCCCGCGTCCACTTTATTGTGTATTTATGTACGTATTATCCTGGCTGATGATTATCCTCACTGATGTGACCTATGAAATCCAACCTCTCGAGGACACCTCAGCGCGACCTACTTCTGATATCGTCCACGTCGTGCGCCTGAAGCGCTATCACTCGAACCTGCCAAGCGCCGAGACGGCGCCTTCGCCGCCGGGGGTCATGCAACGGAGCACTACGATAGAAGACGATGGACACAGCGCCGAGGAAGACGACGTTCGCTGATGCTCACGCGGACGGGGCTCCATCTTGTATGCTTTCGTTCTGTCCATTGTACGAAGCGTGTAAATATATATTAACCAGAGTCTTTCTTCCCCGTAATAATATTGTGATGGCCGCACACAGCTGAGCCACACGACAGTCAAAGCGTGTGCGTCGTCTTCTTCCTTATTCTTTCAACCTACACCACTAAGCAGAGGCTCCACTGCAGTTGCTGTAGGTTGTGTGTCCTCTCGCGTCATGAAACTCACGAAGGCGAAAGTGCCGACCCGGTGCGTCTATTAAGCTCTAGTAGCGGCCGGAAAGTAACGCTTGCGCCAAAGGACATGGACGACACCTCGTGATAGCAGAGTTGAAGTTGAAGTTTATTTCACCACATTTTTACATATTTTTTTACATATTTTTACATATTTTACATTTTTTACATATATTTATAATGTTTCATGAAGTGAAGGTACAATGTGCTGCGGAATGTGGGAAAAAAGCTGCGATATAAACGCAGCTTGACTAGCCCCACATCCCAGCGATACATGGCAGTAGAGGTGACAGCATTTGTGAAATCATCTAAAACAAGTAAGCAGAAACAGATATGTAGTTAAATTGGCATAATAAGAAATAACATTTCATACAAAAAGAAAATGCAGATAGGATTTCACAAAAAGAAAGTACAAAGAAGCGAATACGAAAATTTCTTATTTGTTGCATCGTGTTAGTAAAAAAAGACTGAACATATCTTGTCGCGAAAGAAGCTGCAGTTGTTCTAATGAAAAATTGAATTTGTTGAGTGTTTGGGAGTAAATGTTTAAGCATTTGGAGACCATAGTTGGTTCTGCATCGAGGGACCTTCCAATAATCGCTCTTTCTTGTAGGTCGAGACGAAGTGCAGCGGTCTAAGCATGCTATGGAGCTAAGATTGTTATTTCCTTTCTTAATTTCAGCTTTTAAAGATGATAATAAGCAATATTCATACATTTTATCAA
>CM023482.1:15527461-15572952 GCA_013339685.2 Hyalomma asiaticum
CAGAAACGATCTAGATAAGGAAGACACCCGAGGTGCAACGGCTGGTTCTTTAATCGTTGCCACGTGTGAACTATCGAGTCACGTGAACGGGATAAGGGCTTGAGTGGCAAGGCAGGAATGAGAAACAAGCTGAGTGCAGGCTTTGTGTGGGGAAAGCGAAGGAGCGAAAAAAAGGTGAAAAAGGAGAGAAAAAAAGGAGTAGGTGGGCCACCCAGAATAATGAGTCTGCGGTAAGAGTCGAGTGAGCAAAGCGCGGCGGCATGCTTTAACAGGGCGACGCGCTCCAGCTGCATGTAGTTTCTGGCCTTTTTGAACAACAGATAAGGTCGGGCGCGACACGAACGAGGGAAAAGAAAGAGAGAGAGAGAGAAAAAAAAGAAAAAGAAAGAAAAAAATGAAGGGGGGGGTAAGAAATATTGGAGGAAGTACGGGTTAAGCACACTGGGATTGATATCTTTATGTGCTGTCGACGCCAGTTTAGCTATAGCTAAATAACAAATATCGTTTTTTGACTGTTACGATAGGTTGCGTAGGAAAGCGAGCCGCCCTGGGCTCTCGTTAATTCCATGCGAGAACGATCTTAATTTATTGATAAAGAAGGATTCGCGCTCTCGTGTTCGCGCTCTCGTGTGTGCTGAAAGCCGGATTGTAGAAGCACAACACTGATGCGCTCAAAAGAGTGACCGGGCAAGTTTATGTGTTTGGAAAATGGCAAATTTGGGAGGCCGGTAACATGTGCCCTGTGATTGTTGAAACGCAGGCGGAACGCGGTTTCTGTTTGGCCAATATATTCCTTTTTGCAAACTTCACATCGGATTTTGTATATGACGTTGCTCGAATCACAATTAAGATCATCCTTAATATCATAAACAAAGTCAGAATGAGAGGCTTCGGCCGTACTTGTGGTCACCATGTGTGGACACACTTTGCATCGAGGTTTCCCGCATGGTCTGAACCCTTTGTGGCGCTCAGACCTCTGTGTTTTTGCCCTAACGAGTAGGTCTCTTAGGTTTTTATTTCTGCGGTAAACCACCTTAGTGCGGTTTGAAAGACAGAGGACAGTCGACTGCTCTGCCTAAGTATATTAAAGTGGCGAAGGGCAGCAGCGGAGTAAGTGAGAACTAAATTTGGACATAACGTTTCGTCTCTGTTGCTCTGCCCTGGCTGTATTGTGACTTCCCTGTCCAAGGACCGAGCACGCTGTATTGCATTATCGAGAATTTTTTCGGGATACTTTTGGCGCAAAAGAGCTGATTTCAATTTTTGCGAATGGAGATCAAATTGTGAAATTTCCGAACAAATCCGCCTGTATCTATGGGCTTGGGAGTAGGGCACACTTGTTTTACAGTGATGGGGGTGGCTACTGCTGAAATGGAGATATTTCTGGCGGTCACTTGGTTCCTTGTATAGAGAGGTGGAAATACTGGTGCCATTGATTGTTACGGTGACGTCTAGGAAGGGTACACTGTGTTATGAGCACGTGTGTGCGAACGCAATCGAAGGGTGCACTGAGTTGAAATCAGAGATGAATTTGGCAAGGTTGTCTTCACCATCGGCCCAAACAAAAAATATGTCGTCTAGAAAGCGGCGGTAGAATATTGCCTTGAGGGGAGATTTTTTAAGAGATGGGATTTCTAATGATGCCATAAAAATATTTGCATAGTTAGGAGCCATTTTGGTGCCCATGGCAGTTCCGTTAACCTGTAGGTAATGTCTTCCATCGAATTCAAAATGGTTGTATTTAAGTACAAGGTTTAGAAGCACCTCCAGGGCATATCCATCAAACTCAATTGGCGGTGGGCTCTTTCTATACGCCGAGACCGCGGCAGCGATTCCTTCAGTGTGGGGTATATTTGTGTGCAGGGCCGCGACATCCATAGTGACTAGGTGGCTACCAGGAGGCACCACTAGATTTGAGACCTCTCGAAGAAAGTGGCTGGTATCTTTAATGTATGACGGAAATGATTCTGGGATATGCCTGATTAGTGAGTCAATGAAACTGGAGATCTTTTCAGTAGCAGTTCCGTTACTGGAAACTAGAAACTATAGGGCGGCCGGGATATATATATATATATATATATATATATTGGATAGTCGTGCTGATGGCGTTGGCAGCTCGCAGTGCAGCGACGTCTCGTCTCTCATCGCAGCAAACGACTCCATGTTGCGTTTTTCATCAGTTCTCCTTAAGGTCTACATCATGAAGAGTGACGGTAATTGTACACGGATGTCTGCGGATGGCCAGCGATGTATTTTAGTTTTTATTTGTAAGTTCTCACCGATTATAGCCGTTTCATGCGTGACACTGGTGAGGGGGGAGCCAGTTTCTCGTCTGCTAGCACGCGCGGGATAGGGCTTTCAGGACCGACCGTGCCCACCTCCCTTATTTGGGTTCTTTGTCGCCGCGGAGCCGCCTGTAGTTTGTGTGCGAGGCGTGCGCTGTTTTTCACTCATTAGTGCGCTTTAAAACGCCTTTCAGTGACAGACTGTCGACAGGGTATCAGTGCGTTTTTGCGGTTGCACCTGCAACCACAGACAATCACGCTTGCTCTCCTTTTTGTCCAATCTGGCGTCCCTGCAGGTTCAGTTTTAAGTCCACTACCATTGCTGATCTAATGAACGATCTTCCAGGTAACATTAGCTCTAGTATAAGGCATTTGTCGTGTTCCGGTGGTACCGGGTACTTAAACATGCTTTATTGCATGCCAGCAACTTAACAGTAACCAAGAATGCCGAAGGAAAAGTACCCCGCCCCCTGCCCCAGCCGTGTGCCAAGCGTTTTTAGGGGCGAAGCTCCTCTTAGTCTAACCTTGTCACGCGTCAGGCGTCAGTCGTCAGGCGTCAGGCGTAACCCGCGTGCTGGGAGGCACGCGCTCGCCCTCGGCGTTCGCCTCGGCGCGTGCCTCCCGGCGCGTACCTCTGCTGTCTTGTGAGAGAGAGAGAGAGACAGAGAGAGAGCGAAAGGCGCGCGTTGGCTATGGAAACGCTCGTTCTTGGAGGAACGCTGTACCAACTCGCAAAGAAGGAGAACGCGCTCTCACCCGCGAGAGACAACATTGGCGCAGGCAGCGTCTCCTAGCGAGCTTCTTAATTGAGAAACACCGACTGCTCGCGTTGGAGAAGCGTTTACCGGCAACCCATATATATATATATATATATATATATATATATATATATATATATATATATATAAGCAGTGAAGAAACGGACGAACGTGCAAGTACTTGTTACTTTCAACGTTTCGGCCGGTGGTCTGGCCTTCATCAGGAAACCTGATGATTTCCTGATGAAGGCCGGACCGAAACGTTGAAAGTAAAAAGTTCTTGCACGTTCGTCCGTTTCTTCACATTCTCATATTCGTCTGGATCCGCAGACACATTTACTGGATTATATATATATATATATATATATATATATATATATATATATATATGTAGGCACTGGATCTTGACTTGCAATGAAGTGCCGGTGGGAGATTTCACTTGTGCATAGTTGAACCATGAGGATTCGTAGCGTGCGCGTTAACTAAATTAATCCGGGACTCGGCACGCTCTACGATGAACATCCCGAGCTTCGCCCACTCATCATCATTCACTCCGTGGATATGCTGTAGTTTTTTTATTCACATCGTGGGCGTGCGATAAGGGCCGCGTGACAGAGGATCGCGCAAGCACACGCGTTCAGATATGCGACATCCCCCCACACTTATTTAGATCCACAAGCATTGTCCAAAAAGTTTACGGCACAAAGCGATCAGGTGGGCGACGCTGTCTCTGCGGGTGGCGACGTTCGCTAGGAGCGTTGGAAGTGTCCCCCAGTTCACTTTGTACGGTGGGCGAGCTGTCGAAATCATTTGACGAGTCGCAGGCCTGGACTTGTGCTGGGACTTCTTGCAGTTTTCCACTGAAGGGCAGGTCGAATTCCGCGCCGATGTCGGTTTTATTGTTGCAGATATGATTTTGGAGACGCACCCACTGGAACACACCACGCGGGGTCACTGCACTTAACCGGTATGACACTGCTCCCGTACGGGCAAGAACTGTTGCAGCCCCGTCACGGTGCTTCTTATTCGAAACCACAGAACTACACTAACTTGGCATAAGAAGCCCCGTGACGGGGGTGGTTGAACCCGCTTCTTTGAGCGGTGGCTGATGTTTTCTACACCTATCTCGGTGCACAGCCTCCAGGATGGGGCCACACTTCGGTGTTTACGAGTCAGACACGACGACCGGTGCTAAGAGCTCTGTCCTTAACACAGGAAGGGAACACCGCTTATTACAGGGAGTGATTCAAACGTAGGCATAACAGGCACGCAGGCACACTTGCAACTGAGCAAGCTATAGGGTGGTATCGAATGCGGGCTCTCGAGGTGCCAAGCATGCATGCTACCAGTAGGCTACTCCTGCTCGATACATATGATAAATAAAACTACTGCGCTAGCATATGTAACGATGGCGCCTGTGTACCGTGACTTCCGCTTCTAATGCGCAGTAAGCACTATCCTATAGCAATACATATGTTCTGCAGCCATTTGGTAGAATCTTGCGCAACTTTGCTCGATCCCATAGGCAAACTTCAAGAAACGACGCTTTTAATTGTACATCAACGCACCGTTCATTGTCTTTTTCTTCGACAAGACGGGTGTCTGTGCATGGAGCTAACGCTACTTCCAACATTACATCGTACCACGGGGCACCATTCAGTCGCCACGGTGCCGTCGACGTTACTGGTTATCCCATGTTAAGCATACTCATGAGCGGGAGCGTGCGCTTTGCACGAAAACCATGATCCTGCTCGTAACACTTCGACTGAATGCTAATCATTTTGTCGTAGGCAATTTCCTCTTTGGCTGATTCGCATGACACCGATTCCCACAGTGCGCGGGATCTGCAGAATTTTAAGAAATAGGGGATATTCGATACGTAGAGTGCCATCTGTCGACAGCCTCGTCTTCGTGATGCACCGTGTTTATCAGGGCGCAGCGAACCGAGAGTTGTGGTATCCCAGCCTCTATCTGCTGCTACCTGCTGCTGTTCTGGCAATCGTTTCCCGATGTTTTCCCGCCGCTAGGGAGGGAACGCCGAGACGATAACGCCGGTTGCGCTGACAGCCATGCGCTCCGGCAACATTTCGGTATATTGTGCAGAAAAAATCCTTTTTCTGACACGATTGCACTGCATTGGATCCGTAAAAGCCCCGGGAACAAGCAAAACCCAGTTTCAGCGGTGAGTGGCTGTTTGACGGTTTTCTGCAAGCACACACGCCGTGGCGCCGACATCGGCGCCAGGTGTAACGCACCGCCGCTTAGGCGGCTGCTGGGCCCATTGGTGTGATAGTGTCCCCATCGACATGGACGCTCTTCAGGAAACATCGGTGCCTCTTTATGGGCAACCACTGGTACCAACACATCGGGAGTCCGTGGCAGAGCCCACTGAAATCGACGTTCAGGTGTCGTTGCACAAGGATTCGTCCGTAGAAACCGAGGGTGCGGCTGTGGCGGAACGCCGTGACGGTCACCGATGGACGGAGGACGGCTGGCAGACAGTTCTGTCACGCCGGCAGAAGAGGAGCCAGGTGAAAGAGCAGACAACCGCTTCTCAAGCCACCGATTTTAAGAACCCATCAAGCAGTCAACCGAAGCAGGTGAAGCATGGACGTCGTCTGAGAAGGCGCCGTCCGCTCCCGCCCTTGCCAAGGGAAGATATAAAAGTCGTTCTTAGACCGCACAAAGTCTTCGTCGTAAAAGACTTGCATGCCGCCGTGATAGACGCTTGCCATCGACATTTCGACGGCAGTAGCTTCACGATGTTCGTCCACCCGGACTCCAACATCATTATCGTATCGACTCCTCACGAGCTTGTGGCCAAAGAGTTAAGAGAGCTCATTCATCTAACTATCAGGGGCCGAATGCACTCGTTCAACTCTTATATAGCGGATCCAGAGGGCGTCCTACGATGCGTTGTGCCTGGTAGTCTGCCTGGGACTTCCGAAGCGGATCTTATGGCCAATCTAGTATTAGCCCTTATGGCCAATCTAGTATTATGGCCAGTCAAGCTAGTATTAGCCCTTTTCATTGACTTTAGGAAAGCCTTCGACAGCCTAAATCATAAAATACTTCTTGCCAAACTAGAAAGCTATGGGATTCGTGGACGTGCCGCTGAGCTCGTGCATTCTTATTTGTCGCATCGACGTCAGTACGTTAACGTTAACGGGCACTCGTCCGAAACGCTAGGTCTTAACTCAGGTGTGCCGCAGGGAAGTTTACTGGGACCTTTCTTGTTTAATTTATACATTAACGACATCGTAAATATTCATGATAACTCATTTTATGTTATATATGCCGATGACAGAAGTGTTTTCTTTAGCGGTAAAAATCCTGACGAATTGATAAGGAAAGCTAATGAAATGCTTGTCGCGCTGGAAGGCTGGTCGAAACTAAATGCTCTAGAAATTAATGCAGCCAAAACGAAAGCAATCATTTTCCGCCCTAAGGGTAAAACTGTATCATTTTGCGAGTCTTTGACTTATAGCTCCAAAAACATAGAAACTGTACCAGCATTTAAAACTCTTGGTGTTTGGTTTACAGAAAAGTTGCTGTCGGATGTGCATGTCAACCACGTGTGTTTAGCTGTCTCGCGTTTTGTTGCTCTCCTTTACCGCAATAATTACTTTCTTCCGACTAATATCAAATTGATGCTATTCAAATCTTTGTTTATGTCCCAAGTGAATTATTGTCAACTTGTATGGGGCACTGGCACGCATACAGCCTTAAAGAAGCTCCACGTTCTACAGAAGAAGGCTTTACGCATCGTGTATAACTTGTCCAGAGATCATCCTTCTGCACAACTCTTTCAAGCGGCCGGTATCGCAACAGTTTTTAATACATATAACTTACGCCTCGTTCTCAGATATAGATATGAAATAAAGAACAATATTCTAATGCTTGAGGATTTGGCAGAGTTAGCCGAATACTCTTCTTCGTATCCCTTGCGGCTCATGAAAAAATACGAAACAAGAACACCACGCACAAACTACGGGGCCCAGATGCTAAGAATAACTTTGCCCTCTGTGTTAAACCTTTTATCGCAAAATGGTCTTCATATTTCTTGTTGCAGATCTGCGCTTCATGCTTTCTTCGTGCGATGATATCTAAAATGTCAGTTTGAACTTGATCTTTGATTAGTGTTTCTTTTTTCCTCATGTTTCCTTTCTTTTCTCGCTGAATTGCGTGTACATTTTGTGTTCTTTCGGTTATCATGTGCAAGAATAATGTATGCTTCTTGTGCCTATACTTACGTACGCGAATTTCTTGTTTGCCATTCACTGCCTGCTGAACTGTAACCGGCTGGGAAGCTCAGTCAAGCTCACAAGAGCTTTTTCTTCCCATGCCCTCCCCTTCCTGAAGTGGAAAATAAACTATTGATTGATTGATTGATTGATTGATTGATTGATTGAATCTCCGTGTGCGCACCCAGGGAGTGACAACTGAGCGGGCGCGCATGCTCGGATCTACGAAGACAGCCATCATTACCTTCACGGGCACAACACGGCCCAGATGTGTCTATTTCATTGGAGCGGAGGCCGTGTGCTACCCCCCCAAGCCTACAAAACAGGCATACAAGGTATGCCATTCTAAAAGCCATCGCACCGATATGTGCCCAACACCTGATGCCAATGTGTGCCCCACTTTCGGTGCACATGAGCCTACACAAGGACATGAGTGCACCCCTAAATGTGCTCTCTGCAGGGAGGACCACATGACAGGTGACAAACTATGGAAAAAAAAACTCAAAAACGTGCCGCCTAGGAAGTCACGCGCGGTTCGGCCAGACAAGACACCATCCGCGCTGCTTCAGCTCCGACAGAGACTCGTTCAGCGGAATTGGGCTCGCGATCAAGATCCAGGTCGCGAGGCTCTTCAAGAGACCGAACCCCATCTTCTGCTGGGAAACACCACAAACAGCAGAAGCAACAGCAGCTGCAGCAGCACAAGGAATCAGCACAGCAGTTAGTGCCACTCAAGAACCAGATGGAAGAAACCACCTGCCAGCCAACTAATCAGATGAGCTGGTCGATGATTGTGTCTCCATCTGCTCCCTTAACAGAGAATCCTGAGTACCAAAACGTTGTTGCCGAGCATAAGAAATTGGCTCTAGAAAACAAGCAACTCAGAAACCAAATTAAGGAGGAACGTCTCGAGTTCCAGAAAATCATTTCGTGTTTACCAAGCTCGAAGCTAGTGTACCCAGCACCTCCACCACGTATGAGGCCTCGGTTTGGACGACGTTTATTCTCAGTAGCTCGGCAGGTCGCTCGATGATGCCAACGGGCTGGGCGCAAAACACTATGATGATGATCACACACCAGCGATGAAGAAGATACGCAGAACGCATGGTGATGATGATAAAATACAGATGATGAAGACGTGCTGAATAAACGCCCACACTAGGAATAACATCTACGAAACGCTCGACAGGGCAACGCGCACTGTTGCTAATGGAGTGGTGACCGCCTCGTTGGTGGCGCAAACGGCTACAAACAATCTCCGAGAGCCGTTTCGCGAGGGGGCCCACGTTAGCAATTACAAATGGGGCCACAGTTACAAGGCTTGCAGGATTTAATGCGAAGCTGCAATCACACCAAGAGCGTGTAGCTTCTGAACTTAAACAGCAGTTACAGCAGCAAATGCACCAAATGCTTTCGGAGTAAAAAAAAACAGTTCCCATAGAAATTCAGCAGCAGCGTCAATATGTAAGCGAGTCATTTGTAGGTAGGCAAAGGGACATCAGCAAACGTGTCAGTGTTACCCCCGCGAGGGGCCCGTTACCGAACGACCGCCGCATAACCGAGGATGCGGACGCGTCCATAAAGAGTAGTAGCCAACATGGGGTGAAATAACTCTATGGAAAACCCCGACCACCTAGAAATCTGGAATTGTCGAACGTTCCACAAACGGGCGACGGCACTCCTGAATTACATTCATTTGGTTTTAATACCACCCGAAATACCTTCGCGTCTGAGCGATGGTGCCGAAATCCATTACGGCTAGGTTAACTCATTGCGATTGGACCGAAATTAATCACCAAGTAGTTACTGTGCTCCCCCCAAACGCGGGAAAGTGCACACTACAATCTCAAAGATATACAGTCCTCCCAAAAACAGACATGACGACTTTACCGAAATCCTAAAGGAGGCCACCCGTGCCGTTGGTACCAAAGATCAGCTCGTGAGGGTGGGCGACTTCAATGCGGCTAGCACCGCTTGATGCTACAACCGCGATTCACCTAAGGGCGTGTTACTAGAGCACGTCACGTCCAAATTGGGTTTTAAGCTGATGACTCTGCCGACAGCACCCACCGGGCTCTGTAACAGCGTGAACAGGGATACGTACCCTGATCTGGCTTTTACCTTGAACATTAATACCGCGACGTGGTCAAACCTAGATGGAAATCTAGGCAGCGACCACTACATCATCAGTACCTCCGTATCATCGCCGAAACTTCGACGGATCGCTGGTGATGTTGTAATGACGGACTGGGTGACCTTTCGAAGGCACCCTATGCCGGAGGCACCCTATGCCCTATACCCAATGATGTCAATGGGTGGGCCGCGTTCATCCGCGAAAGCGCATAAGGCAACCTCCAAGAAAATAACGCGCACGGCGGAAGCGCCTGCGGTAGATCGACAACTGCGGAAGCTATGGGAGAGTAGGCGGGCGCTGCTCAAGAAATGGAAGAGGCAACGTTTAAACCGCTGCCTTCACAGACGAATCGCTGTGCTTTCGGAAGAAGCAAACAAATATGCAGCGAAACTCGCCACTAGCGGCTGGGTGCAGCTCTGCGGATCCCTCCGCGGCACTCTGGGGACAGGCCTGACGTCGGCGATACTCAGAGCAATGCTGGAGCCGGAGAAATCAAAGTTCGCAATGAACGGCACTCTCCAAAAAATAGTGCATGACTACCCCGGCACCGACCAGGAGCTGATCCAAGCACTGAAGGAACGGTATGAAGGTACTGATGATGTCCCGTCTTGCGGCATACGGCACACGGACACCGAGCGTGCTCATTTGGACGCCCCAATCACTAAGGAAGAGGTTTCCGCTGCAGCAAAGGCCGCCAACAGGAACTCTACCCCGGGGTCAAATAGAATTACCAACGCCATGATCAGAAATCCCAGCAGCAAAGCCCTTGAAGAGATTACGCACATCCTTAATGACCAGTGGTGGTCCCAAGGTCGCGTTCCGCCGGATTGGAAGAGCCGACATTAATAACTATACCCAAGCCAGGTAAAAAACCCTCCCTCGGAGCCTTGCGGCCCATTTCGCTCACTGCCTTGTATGGACAAGCTCTATGAGCGAGTGATACAAGTACGGCTTCAAAATTTCATAGAGGACGGATATCTTTTCCCAGCTACTATGATCGGCTTTCGTAACAGGCTATCGACCCAGGACGCCTTCCTCCTTTTAAAGGAAGAGGTTTTGAGTGCGGATCTTAGCCCTCGATCTGAAAGGAGCATTTGATAACGTTTCACACGAGACCGTTCTCTCAGTAGCTCAACGCAATCGGCTGTGGAGAGCGAATATTCAACTACCACGTCTCACCTATTCCGATAGTGACCGCGCGGACGGCCACCATCGGAATAGGTGAGACGTCCATGGTAGGAACAGTTCTCGATGCCTAACAAGGTAACACCTAAGGGGCGGTCATCTTCCATTTAGCTATGCGCCGACTTGACTTGCGCGCGTACTCGACGAGATCCCGCATCTTGGCTACACATTGTGTATGCGGATGATATTACCCTTTGGGCCACGAAGGGCTCGTAGGCGCAAAAAAGATCAAAGCCTACAGGCTGCCGTGACAGCCGCAGCGGATTTCGCAAGAAAAAGCGGCCTCAGCTGTGCGCCAGAAAAATGTGAACTTATACAACTGCACCGTAAATACTACAAGAGCAGCGGTAACATAAACTTAGAGGTTGACGGTCATGCCATAACAGAGGCTGGCCAAGGCATGTATACTAGGTGTCTAGGTCCAGGGAAACGGCAAAGCCAGTCTCACCATAGTAACCTTAAAAACATCAGTTAAGCAGATGGCTAGAATGATTCGGCTAATTACTCATCACAAGAAAGGGATGAAGGAAAACGATACCCTCCATCTTGTTCAGGCCTTGATTATGAGCAGGGTGACGTACGGGCTTCCGTACCACTCAATGGACAAAAGTAATGGACCGCCAGGTGGACTCCCTCATTAGAAGCGCTTTTAAGGCAGCACTCGGTCTGCCCATCAGTACACCGAACTTGCGACTGTTAGCACTTGGTATACACAGGACATATGCTGAGCTCAGTGCGGCGATCCTCATCTCTCAGAGGAATCGCCTAAATCAAACTGCAGCAGGCAGGACAATACTCCGTAGGACAGGAATCTCTCCGTATCCCCAGCACCTTGATCAGGAGCTGGTCAAAGTACCTGCGGACGTCCGCAGGCACATCACGATCACGCCAGTGCCAAGAAATATCAATCACGACTGTCGCACTGAACGACGAGTTGCGAGAGTCAAGTGGCTCCGAAAACAGCTCAAGCCACCGCCCGACGTAGCATACGTCGATGCGGCCAGTTACGACAGGCAAAAGCACGGAATTACGCTCGTTGACAACAACATGAGGCTGCTGACGAGCGCCTCCCTATTTACGACCTCGGCCACAAAGCAGAGGCAACTGCCATAGCCAATAGCATTGAGGTTTCATGAGCGTAGACGGAGAGTCATCAGTCATTCTATCCGACTGACAAGAGGCATGCCAGGTCTTTTTAACCGGCCGCCTTCCCGCCACGGCGCTTACGCTACTAGGACCCAAACCCACTCTCCACCATCGGTTGACCTTGTGCCCGGGGCACGCAGGGCTTGAGGGCAACGAAAAGGCGGGCGCTCTAGCTCACGCGTTTTGTAACCGAGTGGAGGGTCCCTCTTATTCGTTTGCTGTACCAATTCTAGCTAGAGAGATTCTTGTCCACGAGCGCTTCACGCGACACAAAATACCGGGCGCCTCATAAGTCCCTTAGTGGAGAAGATGCCGCCGATCTTCAAAGAATTCGGACAGACGTTTACCCCCATCTATTCAAACTGCACGCAATATATCCGGGGCTATACCCGGCTGTGTGTCCTTAGTGCGGCAGTAGGCCGACTCTCTACCACATCTCGTGGTGGTGCGCGAGTAAACCAAGCGACTTGGCCATTATCTCGGCAGCACTTTAGTACCAAGTACGGAGCAGTGGGAGGCACAACTCGCCAGCTCGTCCTCGGGGGTGAAACTGGCGCTCCTCGATCAAGTCCGGCAGCCAGCCAAAGCCAATGGAGCCCTGGACGTAGGCCCCCAAACTAGAAGCCCCAAGTTCACCCTTCACCCTTTCATTCTAATAGTTACTTTCTCTCTCTACCGCCCCTACCTGCCGCTGGGCAAGCAGCGCATATCCGTGATACGCTGGCAACAACGTAACACTGTTGTCAACCAAATACCTTCATTATTTGAACTAGGAAAAGAAAACATACTGCCAGAGCACCGCGATTGGTCTCAGAATTGCACTCGCTCGGAAATGTCGGCACGCGCCTACCATTTGGCGTCATTTCTATTCTTCCGCGAATTTGAATTGCCTTCCAAACGACAAATGCGCTACTCTGTTTTTGAACGGACGGGTACGTCGTGCACAAAGAATCGAGAGAGCATGTTGGTATGCTTTCTGGTGGGTCTATTGCTTTTCACAGAACAAGCGGCTGCTCATGGAACTAAATATCCATAAGCCATCGTCCATCATACGTTTCGAGAGTTCACATTAATTGTTCTGAAGCAGTGTGCCTATATTCTGCGTCTCCTAATAATTATCCCACGTGCACTTCTGAGCACATCGTGTTATCAGCACAAGTGCGATGCATGTTGTAGGTTTCCGAATGCTGCACCGTAAATCAACGGTCATGGAAGCGAGTTTCTGTAGTAATAAGTCCTAAGAGCTTTCACATGCGTGCTGCACGGGTTAATGGTGCCCAATGCTTGAATCACTTAAAATCATTTTTTCCTTGCGTTTCTCGGAGCTGTGTTTCGGTTACTTGTTTCCAATGTGAACGTACCCAATCAGTAACTCTAATTATTTGCGGCAGCCCCGCCATGATGGTTTAGTGCCTATGGCACTCGGCTGCAGATCCGAAGGTCGCAGGATCACATCGCGACTGTGGCGGCTGCACTTCGATGGAGGCGGAATGCTGAGGCCCGTGCATTGTGCTATATGCCAGTGCACGTTAAAGAACTCCACGCGATCCAAATTTCCGAAGCGTGTCTCCTAACACCACATCGTAGTTTTAGGACGTAAAAGCTCAGAAATTATCATTAAATTGTGCCGGCAAGCCATCAGCGCTATATACCGTTCATATCCGCATTGCATTGCAACCACAACTTCATCCTCCACGGAGGCGAAATGTTAAGGCCCATGTGCTGTGCGATGTCAGTGGACGTTAAAGAACCGCAGGTGGTCGAAATTTCTGAAGACCTCCATCACGGCATCTCTCATATCAGAGCTGGTTTTCGGACGTTAAACCCCACAAATCAATGAATCAAATCCTACGTGGCCCTCACCAGCTGCTTGGCGGCCATGAGGTTAAAGCAAATAAACTTATTAGCGCTTGCTACAGAGAACTCTCCCGTAAGTGGACACGACGGCGGGGTTGCTCTTCCGATGACCCGTATTTTCCTCCCTATACTGCCCCCCTTCGCCAAAGAAACTTGCGAAGTGAGGTGGTGGTTGGCGCTACCTCGTCCAGCATCATTTTTCTTGTCTGAAGAACCAACTGAGTACCTGCCCTGCTAAGTGCCTCCCCGCCTTTTACTAAGGAAAATGCTGTTGCGTTGACAAAATAACTGGGAAACTAATAAAAGGGTGTATATTGCAACGAAGCACTACGATAGAAGACGATGGAGACAGCACCGAGGAAGACGACGTTCGCTGATGTTCACGCGGACGGGGCTCCATCTTGTATGCCTGCGTTCTGTCCATTGTACGAAGCGTGTAAATATATACTAACCAGAGTCTTTCTTCCCCGTAATATTTGGTGGAAGGTGCGGGTTCTCCCACACTCAAGACGGATTTACGCAGCGGACGTTCACTGGCTTCACCTGCAATGCCAACCGCAGGCGAGAACGAGGATGCTGCGGGCAGATCGCCAACCATGCCTCGACCAGCCGCCCTCAATCGCCCGTCGTCGTCACACAGCCGCGTGACCCTGGCACATCTTCCGGCTCAGATGGTAAAGACGTTGAAGATTGGCTTGAACTCTACGAACAGGTGAGTGCAAGCAACTATTGGGACCCGACCCTAATGTTGGCGAACATCATATTTTACCTAACTGGAAAAGCACAAGTATGGTTTTTGAACCACGAGCAGGAAATTGCCAGCTGAGACGTATGCAAGCAAAAGCTCGTGGACGTTTTCGGCAAGCCCATCGGACGCCGTCGTGCTGCCCAGAAAGAACTAGCGTTCCGAGCTCAAACTTGCACAGAGTCCTATGTGACGTACATTCAAGATGTGCTCGCGCTCTGTCGCAAAGTCGACGACAATATGCCAGAAGCAGAAAAGGTTGCTCACATCCTCAAATTTATCGCAGATGACGCATTTACACTTTTGTTGTTTAAGAGTTCATCCACAGTGCAAGACGTCATCAATGAACGCCGACGCTTTGAAGAAGCAAAAAGCTGCCGCATTACTCCGAGCTTTACCCATCTTCCAAACACGGCTGCGACATCAACCTGCGAGGGCCTTCGTTCCCCACCAGTTCCCGCAGCATCCGACAACCTTGTGCGCATCGTGCGCTGCGAGATTGAAGCGGCCTCTCCAGTTCTTCTCCAAGTAGGTTCCTCCGATGACTCGCGCGCAACTGTTTCGCTTATTCAGACCGTTGTGCATCAGGAACTGGCAAATGCAGGACTCCAGGCTCTTTGTCCAGCTAGCAGGCCAGACTACCGTCCACCCCAAGCGCCTGAGCTGTCCCGAGGCCCATACCTTCGTCCTCGCTTTCAGAACACCGCAGAATGGCGCACTTCTGATGATAGGCCCATCTGCTTCTCTTGTCGACGCGTCAGTCACATTTCCCGTCATTGTGGAAATGCTGGCAGCTGGCAGCCCTGGTCAAGTTATCGGTATACCCGACGTCCAGCTGGTAGTCGCCGCGCCCCGTTCAACAATGAAGACGACAACGCTCTGCAGTCATGGCCAGCGCGACCAAACCGCTCTCCTTCGCCATCCTCGCACCGGCCCCGCTCAACAATGCGCCGTCGCTCTCCTTCTCCTTCCTGCTCACGCCGCTCTTCGGAAAACTGACGGGGGCAGCTCCGAGAGGTGAGCCTGCCACGACGACCCGACCCGAAATTCCTCTGCCCACACTACCTGGACATCCCAACCTTATCAATGTCGACGTAGATGGTGCACCTGTCATCGCACTCATTGACACTGGCACCCATATATCGGTGATGAACTCAAACCTCCGTGATCGACTGAAGAAAGTTCTCACCCCTGCTCCGATCGCTCTAGTCCGGGTAGCCGATGGCGCAACACCAGCTGTTGCAGGGATGTGCACCGCCCGTGTTACTGTTGCTGGACACCATACTTCTGTTTCGTTTTACGTCCTCGACCGATGCCCACATGGCATCATCTTGGGGCCTGATTTTTCATCAGCACATTCGGCGCTTATTGACTGTTCCGCAGGTGTTATCCACCTCACCTTACCGCATGCCGTTGAGCCTTCACATCCAGCGCCCAGTCGGCTCCGCTCCACGGATTACGTTCGCCTCCCGCATCTAGCGGTGACGTACATCGATGTGTTTTCTGATCCCCCTGTTGATGACGGAGAGTACATCGTTTCACCCAACGCTACCGTGCTCTGCTCGCGCAGTGTGATGTTCCCCCACTCCGTAATCAACATAAAAGACAATGCGGCATGTCTCCTTATTGTAAATTTCGGACTATTCCTTCAAGTACTGTATTGTATTCTATTGTATTCTATTTTGGTATTGTATTGTATGGTATTCTATTGTATTCTATTTTTGAGAACCCTCCCCACTGTAATGCCAATTGGCGCTGTGGGTAATGAAATAAATAAATAAAGTAATACCCCCAGCTATCTCTCTTGCAACGCTAGCTCCAGCTTGCGATCACGATATTTCTGTGCTATCTGATCCTGCAGTGTCTCCTGCCGCCACTGATTCAAACTCCACAATAACAGATAGCATGACGAAAATGATCGACACTGACCTTCCGGCCCATCACGTCGACGCGCTTCGTGCTTTGCTCATTCATCTCTTACCAGGACATTTTTGATCTTAATGATCTACCACTGGCTCAAACAGCTGTTGTCAAGCATCGAATACACACCGGCGATGCTCAACCCATCCACCGACGGCCCTATCGCGTCTCTTCTGCCGACCGCCAAGGAGGAAGTTCACAAGATGCTTGCCCGTGACATCATCGAACATTCTTCAAGCCCTTGGATTCGTGCTGGTCAAAAAGAAGAGCAACAGCTGGCGATTGTGTTGACTACAGGAATCTTAACCGCGTAACCAAGAAGGACGTGTACCCTTTGCCACGGATAGATGACGCGCTTGACTCTCTCAGTGGTGCCAAATATTAGGGGCGAAGCTCCTCATGCCATCACCTGGGCGGTTCTCGGTCCTGCGTAGCCAGTAGCGTCTCCCTTAGCACACAATAGATGGCACTGTCCCATAGAGATTCATGCACACTGCAGTTGGGTGACGATACACTAGATGGCGCTGTACGCATTCTGCGTCGTCATCTCCATTTCTCGTCTCCTTTCCGAGAAGGTGTTGTCCCATAGACATGCGTACAATATGGCGGTTGGGTCAAGGTACACTAGATGGCGTTGGCGGTGCAGCTGCTCTCCAATTGGCTGCTGCGCGGGCTGTGCCTGGGTGCGCGTGGAACGACTGCCTCTCTCAGTCTCCTGCATCGTCGCCGTACGTGTCAGCCTCCTTTTATGAAAAAAAAAATTCCGAAATTTGTGTCGGAAGCGGGGAATCCAACCAGGGACCCCTCACTTCCGAACGCGCGGCGCTAGCCACTACGCCACGAAGCGCATATAGACACATGCACCACGATGACACTAAATACCCAACATTAACGAAAGGCTGCCCGTTTCTAACGCGTTTGTGCTAGCGCGTTATGGCCCGTGTAAGAAGCCGGTGTAAGACGCTGTGGCCTCTCCGCCTTATTGGGCGCGAGTACCACCACTGGAGATGCTAGCGTTGCGGTCGTTCTGACGTGCGAAGTTGGATCACGTTACCCCACGATCCCACCTCTGGCGTAGCCTCCGCCGAAGCGGACGGTTCACACGCGTTTTCAACAGCAGTTCGCCAGCGTTTTCATCTAGAAACATCATTGCTTCGCCTTTATTTCACGTCCGCAGACACCTAGGGACCACAAAAGCTGGAGAGTGCGATGGTATTTTCTAACAGGCGACGTCTGCAAAATGAGCCCAGTAAGTATCACTTCTTCCCCTTTTGCCCTGCAGACGACTACGTGGCCAGCTTCAAACACAGATTCTCCTTCTATCAGCAGCCGCGGGGTGTCATACGGCTTATCGATGAAGGTGTAGATGCTGGACACTGATAGTTTCACTGAAGCATTTAGACCACAATAAGTTACACCTTGCAGCGTGCTAGTGCATTCAAATGCGTAAACTAATACGTCCGGCTCTTACGCTGTATTTTCTATCGCTATTGGCCACCTTGTGCGAAATACGGACGGGACGAGTCATTCGTCGAAAAATGCAGTCATGAACTGGCTCGATCGAAAATCGCCGTGTGACGACCGTCTTGAATACACGGGAAAAATAAGCAACAGAAAGGAGAACCAACCGACAAATTTGCCCTAGGCTAGTGTCCTTGGGTCATACTGGAGAGAATTTAAAATGTGATCAAACCACAACGTCTTAAGGCGAACCCCCTATTAGAAAATAACAAGCTTTAATAAGGTGCGCACGTGCGATGTTGCACGTGTACGCCTTAAATCATGTGAGAAAGGTCGCGATTGAATGCAGCTCTATGCTTACTGCTTTGCTTTCCGCAAAACGAAGGAAGCAATAGCATCGCGCTGCATAGGGGTATGCATGTTCAGCATGAGTACAAGTTCCATATTTCCATTTCTTCGAGTCAACCGCGGTCTCTTTGTTGATGCAAACATACAATGAATGAATTGCACAAGAAACACGTCGCACGCCTTTCTTGCTGCCGAAAACTGTGTATTTACCGCAACCACCCGCTAAAAAACATCTTGATGCTTACTTTTCATTCACTTTCATTCATCAAAATGCTATCTCACCTATATCCTCGCCGGTGACCATATCAGACGACAACAGCAGTCGACGCGGTGTCTAAAGCTTTGTAATGAAGCTATACCTTTTCCGGAAGAGTTATTCACCTTGTATTTCAATCAGTAACGTAGAGACAACAATGTTTTACAGATAACATCTAGCTGAAATAAACGACAACAATAAAAAGGCGACGCGCAAAGCAGCTCCGTGCTGAGCAAAAGCAGCGCTGGTGGAGCAATCCAACTTTGCGCGTCACACCGGTTGTTCCGCGTGGCGGCGCTACGTTATGTCCTCGCTCCCAACACTCTCTCAGCAGTAATGTGATGGCGTCAGCAAACGCGGTGCGCGTTCCGGCCTGTGTAAGGGGCTGCGTAAGGCGCTGTGGCCTCTCCCCCTTACTAGAGTGTACTTCACGTTTCTAACGCGTTTGTGCTAGCGTCCCCTCAAACGCGAGATCCCAACGTTTGAATACAGTGTTTCTCACGTCTTTACATGATGATCGACTGGGCGAATTACACGGAAGATTCACGGTTTACCGATGATTCCCTCCGGAGCTTCGCCCACTCATCATTCACCCCGTGGATATGCTGTGATTTTTTTTTCTTCAATCGACCTTCTTTCCGAGTACTGGCAGATTGCAGATGACGAAATGGATCGTGAAAAGACAGCGTTCATCACGCCTGATGGACTCTATCAGTTTAAAGTCATGCCATTCGGACTATGCAATGCTCCCGCTACATTCGAACGAATGATGGGGGTCCTTCTTCACGGCTTAATATGGTCAATCTGCTTGTTCTACCTCGATGACGTGATCGTCTTTTCACCGATGTTTGTCACACACCTCGAGCGTCTCTCAATAGTTCTTTCAGTATTCCGGAAGGCAGGGCTTCAGCTCAATTCGAAGAAATGTCACTTCGGCCACCGCCAGCTTACTGTGCTCGGACACCTTGTCGATTCGTCGGGTGTTCGGCCCGATCCGGAAAAAGTTCGAGCAGTCAAGGACTACCCTGTGCCCACCTGCGCAAACGATGTTCGAAGCTTCGTGGGCCTTTGCTCTTACTTCCGCAGATTCGTGCGCAATTTCGCTCACTAGCGCATCCTCTCACGGACCTTCTGAAGAAAGACGTCACCTTTGTCTGTGGTCCTGAACAATCTAGCGCGATGTGTCTCACTTCTCCACCAGTGCTTGGCCACTTTGACATGTCGGCTCCAACAGAGCAAGCGGCCACCGATGCACCGATGCAAGCGGCCACGACATCGTTGCAGTTCTGGCGCAACGACAGCATGGATGCGACCGTGTCATTGCGTACGCTAGCCGTCTTCTGTCCCCGGCTGAACGCAATTATTCCATCACAAAACGCGAATGCCTGGCCCTCGTTTGGGCAGTGAGTAAATTTCGCCCTTACCCTTATGGACGGCCTTTCACGGTAGTCACCGATCATCACGCCTTATGCTGGCTTTCCTCCTTAAAGGATCCAGCTGGACGGCTCGGTCGGTGGGCTCTACGGCTGCAGGAATACTCGTACACAGTGGTGTATAAGACGGGTCGACTTCATGGAGGTGCTGACTGCTTGTCACGCCATCCGGTAGACCCCTCAGACATCCCTGAGACCGGCAAGTTAACTTGTGTGCTAGCTCTTACCACGTTTAGCAACATCGCCGATGAGCAACGCCGTGACCCTTACCTCAAGGACGTCATTACCAAACTCACAGGCCCGACCACTCCAACCCGTGTTGCAAGATGGCATCTTATACTGTTATAACATGCGCCCTGACGGCCCTGAACTGCAACTGGTCATCCCTAGACAAATGCGTCAGGCCGTCCTCGCTCAGATGCACGATGTTCCCACCGCGGGTCATCTGGGCGTTGCGCGGACTTATGACCGTGTTCGTCGTCGCTTCTTCTGGCTCGGTATTTACCGTTCCGTTTGCCGTTACGTGGCCTCGTGCAGATCTTGTCAGCTCCGCAAAAAACCAACCGCCCTTCCAGCTGGCCACCTCCGGCCCATTCACATACCACCGGAACCATTCTACAGAGTTGGACTTGATCTCCTTGGCCTGTTTACTTTATCGCTCAATGGCAACAAATGGATAGCGGTTGCTACGGATTATACCACCCGTTACGCAATCACACGCGCTCTCCGTACCAGTTGCGCAACTGACGTCGCAGATTTCCTTCTTGAAGATGTTATACTTCAGCACAGCGCACCTCGACAACTGCTCACCGACTGCGGCCGCTCCTTTCTCTCACAGGTTGTGCAAGATATCTTGCAATCCTGCGCAGCAATACACAGAGTTCACAATGGCGTAACATCCTCAGACGAATGGACTCACAGAGCGGCTCAATAGAACTATAACAGAAATGCTCGCCATGTATGTTTCTACGGACCACCGTGACTGGGATGCCGCTCTATCATTCGTCACATTCGCCTACAATACGTCCCGCCATGATTCTGCTGGTTTCTCTCCATTTTTTTCTTTTGTACGGCTGAGACCCCATCGTCCCTTTAGACACGCTCTTCCCAACCGTACCCGACGCAACGTCAGAATACGTCCGTGATGCCATCTCTAGAGCTGCAGAGGCACGTGAGATTGCTCGTCATCGTCTTGAGACTTCGCAGAAAAATCAACGACGCGCATACGATGCTCGCTGCCGTGACGCCCACTTCAGCCCTGGCGACATCGTCCTACTTTGCAAACCGTCACGACGAGTTGGCCTTTGTGAAAAGTTGCTGGCGCCATATTCAGGCCCCTACCGTGTCTTACGAAAAGTGACTGGTAACGAAAGGGAACGGGTCAAGGGCTCGTTCTTTATTTGTTAGAAACAACTTAATGAGCAAACAGACAATGAAGCCTAGGAAAGCATAGGGGGAGTTACTTGTGGTATTGTAATTTCGGAGAAAGTAGAAAGGAATTAAAGTGGACGAAAAGACAAACCTGCCTTCGGTGGGACCCGAACCCACGACCTTCGGATGTCGCGTCCGATGCTATACCAACTTAGCTACAAAGGCGGTCGTCCCCCCGTCCACTTTATTGTGTATTTATGTACGTATTATCCTGGGAGTGTTGGGCAGCGCCACTCGTGGCCAAGGCAGCGTGTGTAGAACACTTTCTTGCCAGGAGGCGTCACGTAGAACGTGAACTTAGATAAGATGGCTGCTGCACAATAAGCCCTCGCATGCTACCTAAGGCACCAAGTCTGCCGCAACGAGGCCCAAGCTATGAAATAACGAAAGGGAATGGGTCAAGGGCTCGTTCTTTATTTGTTAGAAACAACTTAATGAGCAAACAGACAATGAAGCCTAGGAAAGCATAGGGGAAGTTACTTGTGGTATTGTAATTGTGGAGAAAGTAAAAAGGAATTAAAGTGGACGAAAAGACAAACCTGCCTTCGGTGGGACCCGAACCCACGACCTTCGGATGTCGCGTCCGATGCTCTACCAACTGAGCTACAAAGGCGGTCGTCCCCCCGTCCACTTTATTGTGCATTTATGTACGTATTATCCTGGCTGATGATTATCCTCACTGATGTGACCTATGAAATCCAACCTCTCGAGGACACCTCAGCGCGACCTACTTCTGATATCGTCCACGTCGTGCGCCTGAAGCGCTATCACTTGAACCTGCCAAGCGCCGAGACGGCGCCTTCGCCGCCGGGGGTCATGCAACGAAGCACTACGATAGAAGACGATGGAGACAGCGCCGAGGAAGACGACGTTCGCTGATGCTCACGCGGACGGGGCTCCATCTTGTATGCTTTCGTTCTGTCCATTGTACGAAGCGTGTAAATATATATTAACCCGAGTCTTTCTTCCCCGTAACAATATTGTGATGGCCGCACACAGCTGAGCCACACGACAGTCAAAGCGTGTGCGTCGTCTTCTTCCTTATTCTTTCAACCTACACCACTAAGCAGAGGCTCCACTGCAGTTGCTGTAGGTTGTGTGTCCTCTCGCGTCATGAAACTCACGAAGGCGAAAGTGCCGACCCAGTGCGTCTATTAAGCTCTAGTAGCGGCCGGAAAGTAACGCTTGCGCCAAAGGACATGGACGACATCTCGTGATAGCAGAGTCGAAGAGGCTGTCGAGGTTTCAGGGGCAATTTCGTAGGTGACGTCTGTCAGTTGTCGAAGACTACAGCATGGGCCTGTATAACAAGACAACAGCTTCTCGGAAAGTCGTGGGTGTCGTGTCGGGAACCAAAGAAGAACGACTGTTTCCGTTGGAAAACGTTCCTCGCGATGACGATGGTCATAAATGCGCTTCTGAGTTTCTTCGGAAGCCGTGAGTCTGGTACGGGCAATGGCACGAGCGTGGTCAGCGCAGGCGATTGAGTGGCGGGCGGGAACCGTCCTTGAGGTTGCAGCGGAGGGAAGGAATGTATCCAAGGGAAATGTTGGTTCGCGTCCGAAGAAGAGGTAGAACGGGGAATGTAAAGAAGATGTAAAGGGGGAAAGCTGGGATGAATCTGAGAAAAAGTAATCGATATTTGTTCAAAATACTTTAAAGAACCAATCCTCCCCAAAGAAATTGAGCGCGCACAGAGACTTGGATCATTTACTTCAAACAAAAATAGACCCATCCTTGTTAAAATGGCTAATTTTAAAGACAAAGACAGAATTCTTCAAGCTAGCAAAAATGCAAAAGTTCTGGGATTAATGTTACAGAGTATTTCTCTGCTAACACGCGTCTGGCCCGCAAACACCTGACGGAATTCATAAAGTTGCAGCCTTTTGAATCAAAGCTGCGGCATTATAGGTTGACTGCAGGTAAAGATACGTATGTATTCAACCATGCTAGAAAACAAGTTATTCGAAAAGAATCATAGCAATTCAAAGAGCAAGCCAGTTTATGTGTAGACAACGCCCTATCTTTTGTATTTACTAACATTAGGAGTGTATTACCAAAACGAGAAAAATTGTGCAGCGTGTAAGAATCGTCCAATTCCCATCTCTTGGTACTAATTGAAACATGGCTTCACCCGTTCATAGACGATTCTGAAGTTCTGCCTTCTCTCCCTCACTTCGACATATATAGGCGAGATCGTGAAAATAAAGGAGGGGGAGGCGTTCTCATCGCCGCTCACCGTGACCTAAATTGCATTCCTATTTCAGTTCCCTCAACCCTTGAAATAATTTCTGTCATCTGCAAGGTCGTCTATCCGCCTATCGTAATATGTACCTGCTATCGTCCGGCCGACTCAGATGTGTCATTTGTTGAACGCTTCCATGACTATCTTCATCATGTGACGTCTGATTACAGTCACGCTAGCATTTTAGTTTTTGGTGATTTTAAGTTCCCTGCAGTTACTTGGTCCGATCTCTCGTTGACGACAATAAAACATAACAATGAGAGTGATTTTGTAAACACATGACTAAATTTAACTTATCTCAAGTTGTTACTTCCATCACTCGATAGAGCGCTCATTCGTCGAACATTCTTGATCTGATACATCATATCCTGAAAATATACCTCCTCTAACTTACCTTGATGGAATAAGTGACCATGCAGTCATACACGGATCATTCCAGTGCAAACTAAATCGTCCCCAAAGGCTAAAAAAAATGCTCTTTATGAAAAAGGTGATTATCAAAGTATGAACAGGGAGCTAAATGAATTCTGGCAATCTTTATCAGTTGACTTCTCGTCACGTTCCGTTGAAACGAATTGGTCCCTTTTTAAAACAGAAATGCACAGGCTTATCAAAAAGTACATTCCCACAATTTCCGTTAAAGAGCGTGCAACGTCACCCTGGTTTAACCGTAAGGTAAAGGGGCTAAAGAATAAAAAAAATAGGCATTTCAAGCAAGCAAAAACTTCTGACGACTCGCGCAGCGTGGGCAAAATATCGCACTACAGCTAAGCTATACGACGCTACCCTAGCCCAGACCAAACGCTCGTCTTTCAATTTCACGCTGCCTATATTCTTGCTTACTAACCCAAAACAATTTTGGAAAATTATCAATCCGAAACAGCGTAAATCATCTGTGTATCTCGAAGACGGCACTGGTAATGCTGTTCCCAATATCGCGGTCGCGGACACTCTAAATTATATGTTTTGCTCCGTTTTTACCAAAGAAGTTCATAATCACCTGCCTCAATTTCCATTCCTGAATCACCCCATTATGCCCGAGATCACATTTTCACCTGAAGGTATTGTCAAATAATTGACTCACTAAAGATAACTTCATCTGCTGGACCCGATGGTATCAGCTCCAAAGTGTTAAAAAATACCAAGTGCATAACTAGTGTTATTTTGTCTCATATTTTTCAACAGTCATTGTCATGCAGCACCCTGCCTCATGAATGGAAGTTGGGTAAGATTGTTCCAGTCCCTAAGAAAGGCCCCTCTAGCTACCGCCCGATCTCTCTAACCAGTGTCTGCTCGAAAATCATGGAACATGTCATTTATTCTCATACCGTCAATTTCCTCAATTCTGTGAACTTTTTTAATCCATATCAACATGGCTTTCAAAAACTTTTTTCGTGCGAAACCCAACTTGCAATATTCCTCCACGATAATCTTGTTAGCCTTGATCAAACCATACCCGTAGACGCCCATTTCATCGACTTCGAAAAGCTTTCGACAAAGTGCCACATAAACGCTTGCTATTAAAACTTTCGCGACTTAACCTGCATCCCCTTGTTTACGATTGGATTAAGGACTTCCTCACTAACCGACAGCCATTTGTGCATGCCAAGCATTCATCATCGACTTCATCTCCTGTCTTATCCGGAGTGCCACAAGGCACTGTATTGGGTCCACTCCTTTTCCTCATTTATATCAACGACCTGCCCAGTAATATTTCATCAAAAATACGCGTGTTCGCTGACGACTACGTCATTTATCGCCCGATCAATTACGTCCCCGATAACCTAGCGCTCCAAAGCGACTTACTAAAATTAGATAAATGGTGCAGTGATTGGTTAATGCTGGTGAATACTAACAAAACATCCTTGGTTTCATTTAATAGACGGCGCGACTACCCGGCGTTCAAATATCCTCTTAACGGCAGCCTCATCTCCTCTGAACCGAATGCGAAGTACCTAGGTATTACTCTCTGTGACGACCTCACTTGGACCACTCACATAACCAATATTACTAATGCCGCTAACCGAACTTTAGGCTATCTTAAGCGAAATCTAAGGCATGCATCTCCTCTGGTGAAATTACTAGCCTATAAAACACTAATCCGACCCAAATTAGAGTATGCTTGTTCCATCTGGGATCCCCCTGAACGCTTTCTAACCGAACTAATAGAATCAATGCAAAACCGCGCCATTCGATTTATTTATTCTGATTATTCTTACACTACTAGTGTAACTAACCTAAAGAAAAAAAGCAGGCCTGCCCAGTCTTCAGATGCGCCGTAAAATCGCAAGGCTTTCACTCTATCATAATTTTTTTCATGTTTTGCGTAACTGTTCTCCCATCAACCCAGCTCATCGCATCTCTCAACGCATCAGCCATGTTAAAGCGGTGTACCCTCCCCGTGCCCGCACCGCCACGCATCTGCAATCATTTTTTGTCAAGACCGCCATCGGCTGGAACAATCTTCCCTCGGACATCGTCCTTCACGTCAATCATACTCATTTCAAGAATTCCGTCGAGTCACACTTTGTAAATATGAACTAACTTGTTTGTTTATCCAACCCCTCATGTAAAACCCTGTGTACAGGGTCCTTGAGGTATTTTAAATAAATAAATAAATAAATAAATAAATACCCAGCAACGTCGTGGCGGGAGGCATTATGCGCGACGTCCCGACAAAGATGGTCTGCCGACACATATTTGGAATACGTGTCCGCGGGGCTCCGGTTCAAGCGCTCTGTGAGGCCGTTTGTCTGCGGGTGGTATTTTATACATACCCTCTCAGTTTTTTTCATTTGATTGATTGATTTATGGTGTTGTACGTCCCAAACTACCTATGATCTTTCATAAGAGCCGTAGTGGAGAGCTCCGGAAATTTTTACCACCTGGGGTTCTTTAACGTGACTGACATCGCACAGTTCGCTTCCATCGAAATGCAGCCGCCGCGGCCGCGATTCGATCCCGCAACCCTCGGAGCAGCAGCCGAGTATCATGGCCACTAGACCACCGTGGCGCGGCCTGAGCTTTCATTTAAGCTCGTACTACTCAGTAATTGGCTCCAATGTAGGCAACACCTAAATGTACGCCATTGCTTAGTTCAAAGCAACCTCCGAGGCATGGTGCTTGGTATTCATTTTAAATATGGCAATTACGCGCGAACGATGCACTGTGACATGGTTTGTGGCCCAAATAAATCCTGCAGGGCCGTCACACTGTGGTATTCGTGGTGTCATGCGAAGCAGTCCCAATGACGAATTCTTTGGCGTTAAACCCAGGGTGTCGATCCGGACCTGAACCGAGAACTGTACCCCTAACCGCAATTTTGTATGTAACTGAACCCGACCCCGAACCAATATGCTCGAAACTTCCTTCAGCTCGAACGCAAGCCGCACCGAAAAAACGTAATACCGGTTATCGGTTCGCAAAAAAGCGGTTCATTAGACACGGCGCCGCCATATGCCAGCGGAACCTTGTCGCTGCGATACATTCCCGCCTTTCCTATTGTTGACTTTCATCGGCTCATTAATTTAAGTCATTTATTTATTTATTTATTTATTTATTTATTTCAGCATTCTCAGGGCCCGAGCGCCTTAAAGAGGACGGTGGGTTATATTTTTCATACAACATACTCAAAAAAGGATAGACTTGGGTGTTACATAAATAGAATGAAGGAAACCAATAATAAACCGCGCAGAATAAAAAGCGAAAACATTTGATTCAGAATGCAAAGCATAACAGGGTCTGTTACAACAAGGAATGAACTCGGATGAAATAACACTTAGGCACAAGTACGTGCCTGTGAACCAAAGAAGGCATAGTTGCAGCCTCATGTCAAAATATTGGTGTGATGAAAGATGAAAAACGAAGTGGCTACACAAAAATAAAAACACTATAATCCTACAATGATTATGTCATTATGAAAACAGCAGGTCAGTTACAGCATCCTTAAAATTTAATTTATTAGTAATCTCGACGACATATCGGGAAAGATGATTCCCCCTTACTGATGTACTGGGCATGAGTGAATTAAAAAAATGCTTTGTGTGGCATGTCGAAATACCAACCTTGTGACGATGGTCGATGCGGGCAGATACGTAAACGGAAGGGGTTATCAATTTATTCTTGAGAACTGTATTGTCGTAACATATCTTGTGGAACAGGCACAGGCGAGATATTTTCCTACGTTGTGAAAGCATATGTAACGATAAACTTATTTTGATGGAAGTGAAGCTGCAGGTGCGATGACAGTTAGAAAGAATAAAACTAGCAGCCCAGCTCTGGATGAATTCAAGCTGAGAGATGAGCATTTTTTTACTGGGGTACCACACAGATGCAGCATATTTATTTATTCATTAATTTATTTATTTAATTATTTAACATACCTCAAAGGCCCCCTACAGAGGGCTTTACATGAGGGTGTGGGCGAACAATATAAGGTTATTAAAACAATGATTCTATGGCACTTCTAAATTTATCCTTGTTGCAGTGATGGATGACACTTGGGCGACATTTAGTGACACTTAGTTTTATACGGACTAACGATTAATAAAGGAGTCATTTTACAGGACTAGAAGAAACATGAAAATTTCGGTGTATAATGCCCAGCATACGATTAGCGTTGAATATATGATCTACATGCATATTTCCAAGAGAGACCCAAAGAGATAATTACGCCCAGATATTTGTAAAAGGACACAAGTTCCAGATTAGTATTATTAAGATGATAAGAAGGCAGTGTTGTATTACGACGCATTTGTTAGTGTTGTTGGGAAACGCGAGGTCGCAGCACAGCCCCAGACAATGCAACGAGCGTCGCAGGCTTCTAGAACCTACTGACGCGCACTCCTTATTTTTCTTTTCTTTTGCAGCCGGTACAAACGCGCCGGCTGAGAACGCCGACGTTAGCGTTCCTCGTGCTGCGGCGTCGGTGGCCTGCACAGGGCCCCCACGTAGACATAAGGTCGAAATGGACGCGTCGCCGAGGAAGGGGGGGTCGGTCAGGGCGTTATGCCCATTATGCTATACATTGGCAATGACCGCTTGGAGCTCATGTGGAGGCGTCTCGAGGTAGGCCGGTTTGTGGCGGTCTAGCCAGACCACATCCTCTCTACCGTTTAGTAGGATTGTAGCGCACTTCGGCGTCTTGTGCAGAACGCGATACGGCCCGTCATAAGAGGGTGTGAGAGGTGCCTTTACAGCTTCGCGTCTGAAGAAAACGTGCGTCGGAGAAGCCAGGTCTCGATGGACGAAGACACTGTGGCAGAACGGGGCGCAGTTGCCGGATGCAATCTTGGAAACATTGTAGGTACTGCAGCGGTTGATGCGATGAGACCGACGAGTTGAACAAGTCTCCAAGAAGCCGCAGGGGTGCACCGTAGACGAGTTCGGCCGTTGAACATCCCAGGTCGCGTCGTAAGACGGCGCGTAGTCCAAGAAGCACCATAGGAAGGTGGTTAACCCAGCGGTCTCGGGCCAGGCGCGCAGTGAGGGCAGTCTTTAGCTGGCGATGGAGCTACTCCACGATGCCGTTGGCAGATGGATGGTATGTTGTGGTACGGCAGTGCTTAGTACCAAGCAGGCGAGTGAGGGAAGAGGGCGCATTCAAATTACCGGCCACTGACCAAATTGCCGGCCGTTCAAATTGCCGGCCGGTGTAGTGACAATGCTGGGGCAGCCGAATCTGGAAACCCATGATGACAGGAAGACTTTGTCGACCGTTTCCGCAGTGATGTCCGTAATGGGAACAGCTTCGGGCCAACGGGTGAAGCGGTTGATCAGGCTCACGAAGTACCAGCAGTCGCGAGATGTAGGAAGTGGTCCAACCAGTTCAAGGTGGACGTGAACAAAGCGACGGCCAAGAGGCAGAAAAGGCTACATAGGAGTCTTCGTGTGCCGGATCACTTTGGCAGTCTGGCAAGCGAGGCACGAGCGAGGCCACTGGAGAATGTCGATGTTAATGTTCGGCCAGACGTATCTCTGCGTAATCCGGATGCTCTGCGTAATCCGTTGCGTAATCCAGATGCTGGGGTGGCAGATGTCGTGAAGCGATTGAAGTACTCCACGACAAAATTCAGTCGGAATGAAGGAAGGGGCGAGGTGTGGCCGCGAATATGTCGCACCAGAGTGAGCCGGGTACGAAATGGTGAGGAACGTGTTGCAGACGGAGAGAACGGGGGTGGTCACGCAGCGCTTGCAACTCTGGGTCTTCCATCTGCGCCTGAGCAAGACTTTCCCAATTGACAGCACATGCAGCAGTGCTGAGGGAGGTGACACGTGACAGTGCGTCAGCTGCGTCGTTCTCGGTCCCCTTTGTGTGCCGAATATCTGTCGTAAACTCCGATATATATGCCAATTGGCGAAGTTCACGTGCGACGTACTTGGAGGAGTTTGTAAGGTAGATATAAGCGAGAGCTTTATCGTCCGTCAGAACATAAACAGGCTGGCCCTCCAGGAAGTGTCAGAAGTGCTGGATTGTGGAGTAGATCGCCAGTTGCTCACGGCCGAAAACGCTGTAGTGGGTCTTGGCAGGTTGCAGCTTCCGAGAGGAGAAACCCAGTGGGTGCCACTCAGGCAATTTTCTGCTGGAGAACAGCGCCGATGGCCACGTTGGAAGCATCCACCATAGTACGAGTGGTGCATCAGCCCTCTGGTGGACGAGGAGTACGGCATCGGCGACAGCTTGTTTAGCGGCTGTGAAGGCAGCTTGTGCTCCAGCGATCCAGGGAATCGCGGAGGTCTTGGTTGTGCGAAGAGGCTGGGTTAGTGGGTGAAGAACTCAGCGCAGTGGGGAATAAAGCGTCGGAGAAAATTCACCAATCCTAGGAACTCGCGCAGTTGGCGTAGGGTGGCGGGTGCTGGAAA
This sequence comes from Hyalomma asiaticum, assembly GCA_013339685.2. NCBI lineage: Eukaryota > Metazoa > Arthropoda > Arachnida > Ixodida > Ixodidae > Hyalomma > Hyalomma asiaticum. The sequence goes on from CM023482.1 coordinate 15,557,771, forward strand.
GTCTTTCACGGCCTTGACGTTCGAAGGCAACGGACGAATTCCCAGCGCCGAGATGCGGTGACCCAAGAAATCGAGCTAGGAAGACTCGAAAACGCATTTTTGAGGATTGACAACTAGGCTGTATTGTTGAAGGCGTTGAAAGAGTTCTCGGAGAAGACGCTCGTGATCCTGTGGAGTGCGGCTCGCGACGAGGATGTCATCGATGTAAGCAAACATAGCAGGAAGCCCGCGCGTCACCTCTGCGATAAATCTTTGGAATGTTTGAACTGTGTTTCGCAGGTCAGGCCTGCGCACGTACTCAAACAGGCCGAAGGGTGTAGTGATGGCTGTTTTCGGTATTTCGATAGGATCCACTGGGATTTGTTGATATGCTGTGACAAGATCTATTTTGCTAAAGACCTTGCAGCCTTCCAAATTTCCTGCGAAATCTTAAATGTGCGGCAGGGGATAGCTGTTGTGGACCATGTGAGCGTTGAGCGCCCGGTAGTCGCTGCATGGACATTAAACTTGTTCTTTTTTGGGTACCATATGAAATGGGGAGGCCCAAGCGCTGGATGAAGGGCGAATAATACCCAGCTGGAGTATGTGGTCGAATTCCCGCTTAGCGATCGCGAGACGCTCACCGAAGAGGCGGTGGGGTCGAGCTGCGACGGGTGGACCACGCGTGACGATGTGGTGGGTTACATTGTGCTTCAGGGAATGTTTTAAATTGCAAGGCCTCGTGACGTCAGGAAAATCGAGAATTCTGGCGTACGGGCAGTTTGGGATCAGCGTGCGGATGCCGATGGGAGCAACAGGCGACAGAACCCCAGTGATGGAGAAGCGCGTCTTGCTGTCAATCAGGAGATAGTGACGCGTGCTGCCGTCGAGGTCGAAATGGGTCAGGAAGTCCGAGCCGAGAATGGGCCGATTGACGTCGGCTACGATGAAGACCCATCGAAATGTGCGCCGCAGTCCCAGGTCTGTGTGAGAGACGACAGGCCATACGTTATTATAGAGGTAGAGTTCGCCGCTCAGAGCGTAGGTCCACGCTGCTTAGAAGTGCGGTCTTCCTTGGAGGCGGATCAATGAGGCCGATCATTGGCCGATCATTGGAAGCGGTGTGGGTGCGCCCCAGCATTTCGTGCAACTCGGGTGTTGGGAAGGAGCCATGACCAGTTACGACGCGAGATCTGTGAGGCCAGGAATATACACAGGGAGGCAGACAGGTGTGTAAGTGTGCCCTCAATTACCCTAACGAATAGGGAGATTGGTTTCCTGGAAGGGCGAATGCGCGACCCGTAACTTGGCGCGTGTAGCTTCTGTGAAGGCAGATTGGTGACGTTTCTTCAGATTAGATGATGTTTTTTACACTCTATATGTCACATGTCCAAAGTAAAATTTTCAGTTGAAGTCTAGTGGTGGTCCTGTGTGCTTGTTTCCCTGTCCTTGTTTTTGTTCGCTATAGTATGTTTTTAGTCTGCTAGGGTCGTCATCTTTTAGGCTGGGTCACCAATGTTGGGAAAGGCGAGGTCGCAGCGTAGCTCCAGACAACGCAACCAGCGTCCCAGGCTTCTAGAACCAACTGACGCGTGCCGAGTTAGCCCTCTTGCACGCGCCGCCTCTCTTTATTAACGCGATAGCGTTAGAGAGCTCGTTTCGCAGAAATACCGCCGTCGGTGTCGGTGCGTGAGCGAAAAATCGGCGTGAGCGAAAAATCGAGAAAGATGCAAATAAAATAAACAATACAAATCTTTGGTCCCACTGAGGATCGAACCCGGGCCGTTTGCGTGGCAAGCAGGTGTCCTACCACAAAGTCACGATGTTTTTTTTCTTTATTACCTGTCTTTGGTACATAAGAAATGATACAGTAACCCAAACGAAAATTCCAATACAACTACACAATACTCATTGTACATGACACTCAACAAATGATACAATAACCAAAACCAAATTGTCAATACAACTACACAATGCACATTGTACATGAGGTCACCTCTTACCCACCAGCAAGTGCTGGTTTCATGACATTAAAATTCGCCAATGCTGTGAGCGGCTCTAATCGAGAGAGCCACTCGGGATCAGCGGAGGCTTTTTGGATCTCTATAATCCAATGTACACTTTCACGGAAATACATTCGCGCAGGCCGAGCATCTTTATCCACATGATACCCTGCCATCCTAGATCGCCAAATAGAGTGGAGGCCCAAGAGCATGATTAAATCAAACGGCACCCCCTGCTCCCTATCAACATTTAAAAACCTGATTCCATGCGGGTCCAGTGGGAGGTTTTTCTTCATGGTTCGCTGTAACACATCCCAAAAATAAACGCACTCCCAGCAATGTAAGAAAACACGGTCTACAGTTTCTGGCACTTTGCAAATTAAGCAATGCGATCCCCAAGGTAAGAAGAATCCTTTTTGCTCCAAGAACGTCTTAACTGGCAATGGGCCAGTGTGCAGTTTAAAGAAAAAGGTCTTTGCTGCCGGCGGCACCTGCATTTTCTTGACTCTCTTTAAGACGTTGCCACCTGAGCCTCCACTGTACAGTGACCTGAACCAAGGCACTGGGAAAACAACGTCACACAGGGCAAATGTCAGGTAGTGGAAGGACTCGCCTTAACGCATTTTGTTCGGCAGGTGTCACGACGAAAATGAGCCCATTCGGCGATTTGTAGGCTCATTCGGCGATTTGTAGGAGGAATAAACTTTTTTTCTTTTCTTTTGCAGCCGATACAAACGCGCCGGCTGAGAACGCTGACGTTAGCGTTCCTCGTGCTGCGGCGTCGGTGATCTCTACAGTGTTTAATTCCATATTCCAAGTGTCACTCCGGTCACGAATCCGGTTTATATCAGACTGAAGATCTACATCGGAGTCATCATTATTACCACGGTTTATAACGCAGTCATCAGCGAACAGTTTAATTGACGAACACAGATTATCAGGTAAGTCGTTTATACAGATGAGAAATAGCAACGGGCCCAGCACAGAGCCTTGAGGCACGCCCGATTGAACAGCAGAAGTGATGGAGCAGGTGTTATTAACAGTGACAAATTGGGAACTATCAGAGAGAACAGAGTGAAGCCATTGATGAACGTGAAGATCAATGTTAAGTTTACTGAGTTTCGAAAGGAGCAGTTGATGAGAAACCTTGTCTAACGCTTTTGAGAAATCAAGGAATATGCAGTCGACAATGGAACCGCCGTCAATGATTGAATTCAGGACTTACGATTACACTTTTTTTTCCGCGGCGGTGGTCTATATAAGAGCGCTAATGGGGATTTGAAAGACGCTAGGGCAAAATGAGCCGCGCGGTCGCATTTTTATGGAGGCGAAATCCTAAACACCCTGCATCCTGCAATGAAAGTGCACCCGAGGAGTTGAAAACTACCGGCATGCCTCGACTTTCCACTCTTCGATTCCCTTTCTCCAGGCCGCGATGTGTACAAGGGCTACAGAAAACTGCATTCCTGCCTTAAGAGAACCACAACTATTTATCCTTTGTCTACGGAATTGGCTGCGAGAGTTAACACAATGCGGTGAGTTAGAGTGCAGGGCGAAAAACATTGTTTTCACCAGAAGTAGAAATTTGTGCACAGATAGTAAAACAACTTTCTTGTAAACTTGCGAAAATGTATTCAGTGCAAACTGCGATGTTCGTTAGTACATATATCTTCACCGCTTCCCTGTGTAAACAACGCAACCGACCTCCCAGAGCTGTGAAACTCCGTGACATATGAGAGCAGCCTTTAAGAAGTTTGCGAGCAACCAGGTCTCCCTTTTACGCAATCGATCAGTTCTCTATTTCAATTAAGGCAAAGCTAGCTGTTTTGTTGCTATTCTCTGCATGTTTGTATTCATTCATAATGGCGCCGAGTCTGCTCAATGAGATGTTCTCTATAGTCATGACGTATAGCGGCCATTTTTCTTCACCATTTTCAACCAGAATCTGATGGAATCCTGTGGTCATGCACATGTATAATATTATGTAGGGGGTTTATTTTTGGGGCCTGCACACTGCACGAAACCTTTTGTTTAATTTCGCTTGATTTGATGTTTAACAATTATTTTTGATAATACTGTTATCTGACGCAGTCCGCAAATTTAGCCCTTCGCACATCCATAAAATTTTCCATTCGATTTCCACTGGGTTCCTTTATAACTAGCAATATAAAGATGGACGTGAGAGAGAGTGCTGAAGAACGGACTCGTCGGAGTCAGAAAGGCTTGCCATGTGATGCAGTGCTCATAAAATGGGTGTTTCTCACAATACCTGCTGCAGAAATTTTCACTAACTTTAGCTGATTTAAGTGAAAACATCGCTAGCTGTTGCCGATGTACTAGCGGGCCCTTCCTCAGTCCGAAAAAACTTTCGTATGTGCAATACGTGCGGTGCAACATGGGATCGGATACGAAGATGAAATTAAATGGAAAACAAAAAGCATGCTCTGTAGGGCCAGGTCCTAAACGCTTCGAGTACGTGAGTGGTCTTTGCCAGTGTCGGACTGCCTTAAATTTCAAGTTTTATAGCACAATGCCTGGAATTTTCTATGGGAAACAACTCCAGCGCGATTTTCTCTTTGTGCTTGAATTTACCGTTGCGAGTTTCCTAATGCTGTCACTTGAGCTTGAGCGTTGTGTTGGGAGTGCTCCAGGATAGCAGAAACAGTGCTGTCAACGTTAAATGTGAAGTTCACTGCTCTCTAACTGGTTCGTGAACAGGTTGTTCGGCGAATGAACGGCGGTGGCGGGGGAGAGTACCGTGTAGGCAGTGTAGGCTGGGCGAGAGCCGTCCTAGAGCGGCCTGAACGGACAAGGTTGCGATTGAACTCCCGCGCACATGTCTCCGGCTGATGCACGAAAATTTCGGGGCTAGTGCGTGAAGGTAAAACTGCATGCCTTTCCGGTGGATATGACAATGTATACATGGCCGGTACTCCACACCCACTCATTTGTGCGATATCACGTTAGTAATGATGCCTTTTTCGTAAAGGGAAACGCCATGTTTTCAGATGGTTTGAATCCTTCGACCGTGTTGCATTTCTTAGTCTTGACTGCAGGCCCGCAACGGCCGCAACTACTCGGTTCGTGCGGCCGGATGCAGGGCTCGCATCGTTGCATAAAAGATCGGTCCAGCAATCGACAATAACACGCCATCGTTAGTGCTGGACAGTTTCACTCCGATAGATGTGTTTGGAGGCTCCCCGAAGCTTGCCTGAAAGGAGAGACAAGACCCACAACTTATAAAAATATGAGGGGGCACGAAAAGGTGCCATTGCCTGCCTTCGTAATTGCCGAATTTATTTGTATATCGATCCTTTATAGGCACTCCGTCTATCGAGTATCTGAAGTTTTACATTCGATCCTGCTTTCTAAACGCACAAGCATGAGAGTTACATGCGAGGCGGCCCCACATACGGTGCCGGCTCATTGCGGGCGCCATTTTCATGACCCCTGTCGGTGTAGTAGCTAGGCATCGGAAGATGTTAAGTTGCGAAGAGCATCGTTATATCGCCGTGCAAATAGCGAGCTAGTCGTGTCGGGGAGGGGAAACACAAATGTTGTCGGACACGAGCTTTATCGCAGCAAACGGGAATCGTGCTGTCGCAAATAAAATAATTACACCATCTCCCGCTAAACATGAGGCGATGCAACGCCGATGCGAAGCAGCACGGGTGGGGGGTGCAGACCGCGTTTGCATCGGTTTGACGCTAGCAGACGCTGTCTGCGTCAGCGTTGTCTCTCGCGGGCGAGGGAGCGTTCTCGTTCCTTGCGAGCTGGTAAACCGCTCATCGAAGAAAGAGCGTTTCCCATAGTCCACGCGCCCCATTCAGAGAGCAGAGATGAGACAACAAGAGGGGGCGAGGAAGAGATGGATGGAGGGAGGGAGTAAGCCCCCCGAGCATAAGCTACTTCGCATCTACAATGTTGTCGGTCCGACATATGTTTTTGTTGGTCCCACACAGCCGCCCTTGTCGTTTTTTGACTGGGAAGCTATGCGTTTTTCCCCTGGCTTCGCGCCAGTACAGCGACGCATTCTCTCGTGGTGCGAAGTTATGCACGAAGGCATAGCTTTGCGAGACGCTCTGCACCGGTCAAGTTTGCAGCGTTGGTTTGAAGTTTATTCAAACTTGATGCATATATATACAGACATATACAGAAATAGACAATTTTTATACAGAAAAAGGTCCCATAGTGTAAACACTTTAGGGGGACCTTATTATAACTGTAGAAAAAAACATTTCTTAATACCAAACAGGAAATATTCAGAGTACAAAGTAAGAAATGAAACAAGAAAAGGAAACAGCGATTCAGATATTTAGGCAAATAGTAATGTAATGGAAAGCATAAAACAGTAAGGGTCAGAAAATGTAACAGAATACAAAGCAAACACCAATCAAATGCAACGAAAGCAACAGAATTAAAATTGTAATTTAAGAACATTCAATAAGTGGTGTTATTAAAAATGAATCTGCGAAGCTGACGTTCGAATGATGATAGAGAAAACGCGCACTTAATGTTGTATGGCACAGATTTCCACAGTTTCATTAAAACAAAAGCTAGTCGTTGAGAAGCATAGTCAGTTCGGACCTTGAACTAGGAAAAAGAAGTAAAAAAGACTTTATTTGAGTAGCTGTTACGGTGCTGCTCGGCTCTCAACCGAAAAACGCGGGTTAAATCCCGGTCGCGGTGGTCGCATTTTCGATGGAGGCGAAAATGCCAGAAGCGCGTTTGCTGGGCGCTCTCAGGGCATATTAAGGAACCCCTGGTCAGTAAAATTTTCGAAGCCCTCCACTACGGCCCTGCTGTCCTTTTTATCTCTTTCACTCTCTTTGCCCAGCCCCCCGGGCGCTTAGCCGTGCTTCCTACATTGGCTGCAGAAATTACTCTATCGGAAAAGCCAGAGGCGCTGGTCAGTGCCATACCTGTTTATTGGACCGGTGTGCAGAGTCAGTACGCTGTGCACTGGCAGACAGCGTACTGGATGCTGGCATGCGGATGCAGCGCGATTAGTTACTGTTTGCACGATCTGCACAGCTACTCTGCACATTGTTAACAGCTGTGATGAGGCGCATATAGCTTATGAAAAAACATCATACATCCTGACGAAATAAAAAAAAGAAAAAATCTAAGGGCGCAGGATTGGAACCCACGACACCCCCACACTTCACACTCTGACATCAACGCTCTACTATTATGCCACGCTGAAATACATTTGTATCGTATTTTTCTTCCACTCGTGAAAAAGTAAATGCTATATTTTGTCCATGTTCTCACTCTTGCTTTTGGAAATGCAGATTCCAGCACCTAACCTCGTGCAAGAAGGAAAACAAATGTAGCTTGTCACATCAGTGTGCTCTCATCCGGATATTAACGGCCCTCTGGTGCGTTTCGCAGTAAAAAAAGAGAAAGAAAGAAAAAAGCCTCGGTAGATTGGTACTGGTCATTGGTACTGGTCCACCAGCAAGAGATTCTATACTTATGCGGGGACAATATCTATCTTTTTCCCTGCGCACTAAATATTCCACATGTACGAAGTGAAACCATTGGTAAAACGTACGCACTTTCCCGCTCCTCTTTATGTTCCGCGTAATACAGCCGTTCCTACGATTAGGCTTGTTCTAGTACTTCTTCCGCGATGGTCAGTAGAGGCAACGCCTTGTACAAAGAACGATGAGAATACATTGTGAAGGCCTATTGACCGTTTGGACGTATTCACTCGCATGACGTATTATAATGCGGTCATATTCCATCACTTAACTACACACACGAAATGTTTGATCCATGAAGAGTGAGCTCGTTCTCAACAAACATTGCTCTACAGCGGCTAAGTGGTGCTGGGAGCTTTCCCGCAAGGCATCAAAATGCGCGCGTGTCGTTCGCCGACTGGTCACCGTGACACTTATATTACGATTGTGATCGCAGTTTCTACATGTCTGCAAGGTGCGATTGTTAGCGGTAAGCAAGGATGACGGCAGTTTGTACCGAACTCGCGAAGCTAAGGAGGATAGTCAAGTAAAAGCAAGCGATTATGGCGGCAGAGTGGGCGAGAGTTTCTCGACTTAGAGGATCGGATGATTTGTTGCCTTCTTTGCAACTACAAAGCCACTAACACTGTGGCTAGAACTCTATTAAGTGTTCACGAACGAAGATGGAGTTCACCGATTTGATACGGCTGAGGGGTATGCCTTGACTGCGCTGTTGTAATTTTTTCTGGAGGAAAATGAATTAAACATGCGGGATTTATTCTCAATGCAGCAGTGGCGTTCATAATCGTCAGCGTGCGATCGAATTTCTACTCCGTGAAACAATACAGCATAGGCCCTACGATAATTCCTCTATATCGAATCCCAAGTTGTACACGAGCCCAAGCGTGAAGCGTTGTTGGCAGCCCAGTGCGCTGGGCCAGCGTGCAGTGCGCCGCAGTGCATGCTGAGAGCGTGTAGTGTTTTGTCAGCGCTGTCGCTGCTCGCTGGGAAAGCGCGCAGCGCCGTTACCAGCAAACTCTGCCACGTTTCAGCGCTGCCCAGTGCGAATGCAGTGCCACCAAGTACCCCACAGCGCGTCCCAGCGTCTTTACACTGCGAAACAGTGACTTCAGTACCATCCAGTGCCAAACTTTCACTGGGAGATGCTGTTTTTTCCGGTAGTGTAGCGTCCGTTCCTTAACCTAACCGCAATCATCACCGGACAAAGCGACGCGCACTCTCTTCGTCTTTTAAATGCGGAGCATTTCTTAAGGCCCAACCGCATGCACGCGATTTTCGAGCGACAGCGACAAGCGACAGCGACAAATGAGGTCCGTCGCGCTGTCGCGTCGCGGCGGCTGCAACCACATGTTGGCGACAAAGTGCCATTGTTGCTAGATTGAAAACTATCGCGTGCACGCACGTAAATTGCAAAAAAGAATTTAAAACTAGATAAATGACCGGATGATAAATTTCTTATTGCTTTTTTTGTGAGAAAAAAGGACATAAAGGTGTTCGGCGACTCCCTTTTTTTCGCAATCTTTTGTTTAACCGCGACAGTAGTACCTGCAGTGACCTCGAGGGGGCCCCCGGATGCTACGCCGCTACGCTACGACGCACTTTGGAAACTGCGTCGTAGATGTTTGACTGCGCATCCCATCGCTGTTGCGATACGACGCCACGCTACTTCTTTGAGTAGCTGGGACTTGTAATGTGGGCTCGACATGTCCCATATAGCGTTTTCTTTTTTAACTTCGTCGATGAGACGCTCGTTGAAGTCGTGCTTCTCGAGGTTCGACATGGCTGCCTCGGATAGAGTAGGCCTACCTCGCACAACGACGTTGTTGACCAGAGTTCTTTGATCATACCAGTTACCAAACTCCCCATAGGCCCCATGTATCAAAATCCGGACACGCCGAGTGCCAAAACGGCGGAGGTTAGCAGATTGTCGCGCCATCTGTCGACACAGAAATTGACTACTAAATGGCAGGTTAGTGCGTTTTGTGTTACGGGGCACAGAAAGCTCCGCCGCGTCAATGAAGCGAGCCTTATGCAAACGATGTTGCGCACACAGAAAATCCGTCAGTTCGCCGTGATTCTGGCGTCCCTGGCGTCTTCTGCAGAACAAGAAAATTCACTGACCTTGTGCCGTCGCTTCTGCTTCTCCATGAACACTGAGGGTTCAAGAAGTGTTTGTCCGTGCCAAGAAACTCTATGGTCCGTGCTAACTGCTCTCACGAAAGAAGCAGGGAATCGTCTGTTCGGCTGCCGAGGCCGCTGGTGAAAGAACAAGAAAGCTTTTCGAACAGCGGATGATTTTCGGTGAATAATTATTCTTTATTTTTCGTCTTTAAATGTCGATGTGTCATTGGGAATCCAGCACCAAGCGCGCACCAGTGGAATTCAGTTCACATGACTACTGCGTCGATGTGTCAACACAGCAGCAGAAGGCCTTTAATGCAGAGCGTGTCGTCTGCAAGCGAAAAAGCGTATGGTGCAAGTCGACGATCCGAGTGCAGTCGAATTGCAATGTAAGGCGTCTCTATCGCTCGCTGCTTTCTTCTGCCCGTCTTTAGCCGCGTGATAACAGAGCGATTAGCAACTGTACCGGTGCTCCAACGTTTGTGGCCGCCATTTTCATGCAATAAACATCGCCTCCGAGATCCGGTGAGTATAGCGTTTTCAGTTAGGGCTCCCAGATGGGGCGACAGTCTGCTAACCTCCGCCGATTTGGCCGTCGGCTTGTCCAGATTTCGGAACGCAGTTTGGCAACTGGTATGATTGAAGAACTCTGGTTGTTGACATTGCAGCAAGCTACCACCATTGCAGTAAGCTACCACCGAAGCATCAAAACAAGCCGTCGATAACAAGATTAACGACAAAATACGGCCGCTGCCTCACTCTCCGCGTGAGATGTGGCTCTAAAGAAGGTAGTCTATACCGTGCAGTCCTTAAATAACGCGCGGATAACAAGCATCAAGAGCAAATTGCAACCGAAGCGAGGATCAGGCGTGCCGCCATGTTGCCGGAAATCGTCACGCTCACTTCCGGGCGACAAGCGATCTTTTCTAGTTTTCCAGAAACGCGCGACGCGACGAGCGACAGCGACGGATGGGGCTTCGCGACAGCAAATCCTGTCGCTCGTCGCTGTCGCTTGTCGCTGTCGCTCGAAAATCGCGTGCATGCGGTTAGGCCCTTAGTCGCATGATATCGCGCTTCGGCGTCGGCGGCGCCGTCACCACCTCCACTGCGCATGCGCGGCTCGTCTCGTGCAGGCCCACCGGGCTTCCAGCAAGCCGAGCACGCGCAGTGGGGGTGCGGACCTCTCCCCCGTACTCCTCTCCCTCGAACGCGGGCGGTGTGTATATAAGTGGCGGAGCGCGCGTTCGGAATTCAATCCATCACTCGGGCTGCGCGACGCTTCTGCGAAACGGCAACGCCGAGCTGCGGATTCCGAACTTCGTGCACGAGAAGCAGCGGCGAAACGTTAGCAGCGAGCTTTAACACCCCAGGTACGTGAGCGAGAATCAGCGTGCAAACGTCGTCAACGAGACGCGGCTCCGGACGCTGCTCGTGCACGACCTTGGTGCCGTCCAATACAACGACGGCACCAAGCAATAAAGACACACTTTAACTTTACACTCCCTGCCTTCGCTATTCCTTCATTCAATAAATAAGAATAATAAAGACGAAATAACAATTAAGCTTTCCCAAACCATACCCAATCACGCAACATTCACGCGATACCCCCACCACTCTGCGACGCATTTACTCGAGTTCCCCCGTGGGAAGATGCGAGCGAGATTTTTTTTACTCTGCTTGCGGCCGCCAGCCGCAGTTTTCCACAGTTTTTCCAGCGTAGTAGTAGAGATCGCGTCCGCGAGGAACGCACCCGTGCGAACGCCACAATGCGCATTCCACAGAAGTGTATGTGCACTCTTGAGGACCTGAAATAATGATGATGATAATTTTTGGTCCGCCTGACAAGCAACGACTTGCTACATAGCTTCGCTGTGAAAACAAAAGTAAAAGCAAGGCTAGCCTTTGAGCTGGTAAACAGTTCCACTGAAGTGAAACCAAGGGAGGTGTGAGACATGCGGTGATGCACCGGTGTTTTTCACAGAGGCGGGTTCATCGCTGCTAATGAGCTTGCCCACGACGACGACGAAGTTAGGCTGCGACAGCCCGGGGTCATTGCGAGAAATTTGTTAAAATTCTTTCTGGCACGACATCCCTAAACATACTGACTGCATTGCCCCGACGATTAGCCCACCGCGACGGGCTGCAGGAGGGCGCCTGCAGCGCGAGCGAATAGACGCACTGCATCCTAGATGGGGCCACTACGTAACAAGACAATCTGCTTCGCTGTATTGTTCGTAGCATCGAACGAAGAATCCAGTGGAAGAGAGGTGATGTTGATTTCTTGAATATTTTGTTTGCTAACCACGTTTCCCTGAACGCGGTATAGCGAAGATATAAGGCCCGTTTCTGGGCATGCATTTATGTGGCAGTAAAGCCCCGGTAGAGCTCCCAGCTGCTACTGTCGCATCCCTGGTAGTTGTAGTTTCGAATGTGAGCAGGCGTTTTTCCTTGTCAAATGTGTGCCAATTCTTCTTTCTTTAGCACAGCTTGCTTTATTGCGACAGAGATAGCAGGAGACGATGATTGGCCGGGCGCACAAGGTGCGTTGCACCTATATAATAACTATGTCGTCCAGCTGGGGCGAGCGTTTGTGCTTTTTCAAACATCGCAGATCTGTGCGCATCATGGGCTTCACATGTCGCGAACGCATGACAAAGCTGAAAGGTCTCACGCTAAGTTTTCATGTTCATGTTCACGATTTCATTTTCTTAGAATGCGTCACCCATGGTCGTCCAACATTGTTGTCTCGCGAAGCCAATTCTCGTGTACATCTCATTAATGAAACAGCGAGGAGAGCACCAAGACCGCGCCACGTAAATCATGTCGCTCATGACATGCATGTCATAATTTTTGTGTTATGACATGTCATGACCATCTTGCTCAAAGCCCGCGTCGGCAGCCATGTTCTTCCTGAACACGTGGAGCGGAGCACGCGCGCGCACATAGCGTCCGCCCGTCAACGTACGCGTTCCTATCAAACATGATAGTGGACGTGCCATATGTGATCAAACGCCCACTGAAACGTGGAACTTTCTTTGACGTTCTCTCACTGCAGAATTCAAGTAACAGCTTTAGGAATAACATGGCTGCCAAAACCTACGCCGACCAATCAGATGCGCCAGCGACAGACCAAAGCTTCTGGCTAATTCAATAAACGGAAAAAAAAATATCCAGGTATTTCAGCTATAGCTAACTCCACCCCCCTATAGCTCCTCCACCCCTCCACACACACCACACACACACACACACACATATATATATATATATATATATATATATATATATATATATTATATATATATATATATATATATCTATATATGTGTGTGTGTGTGTGTGTGTAGCTGTGGGTGCTGCCACCCGTCCATAAGCGCGGCAGAATGCCGGTGTGGGATGGCTGAAGCCTCACTATATATATATATATATAATATATATATATATATACGAAGAAAAAGTCAGACGTGGTGAAGAAGCAGTATATTTTTGACGTTTCGGCCGCGGGACCGGCCTTCGTCGGAATATATATATATTATATATCTATATATAATATATATCTGGCCTCAACTGGCCAGATGGCGTCTGGGGCGTCAGACCGAAAGGCTGAAGGATACGCGGGTGGTTGACTGTGCGTCCCGTGTGCTAGCGTCGTCCTGTTGCGTCGCAGTGTTTCTCCCGCTCACTGTAACCATTGGTAGTGATGAAACGTGTGCTTACTAAGATACAGTAGCCAAGTGCCTTTCGCCTTCAAGCCCCACATCATATTTCTTATACAGTCTACCAATATGGTTTCATGCAGGAAAGGTTAGATTCCGTACACGTTACCTTTCGAAGGAGTATGCCGTGAAAACGTCTGGGGACTCTGCATGGTTTCTTCTTCGTCTTCGCTTTGCTACTCCCCAAGCACGTTGGGTAAGAGTGCCATCAAAGAACGTACATAATCGGTTCTACTTGCGGGTATTTTTTAATTGTTTGTTCTAATTATTCTTGATTTCGGTGTAATATTACTTAATTTCACTTTTCTAAAGCCCAGTGGTTTAAATCTGCGCTAAGCCTTCACAATAATGGTGCGAGGCGCAGCACCCAAATTGAAAAAATGAAATAGCAGTTGTTCGAAAGAAATTTGTTACATTCAGCACATCACTCTAGTTTCGTTAAAGCGACGGTGGTGTGACCGTGCTTTTCCTTGTTGCTTAGAGCATTGGGGCAAGTGATATAGGTCTGCATTACCTACGCACCACGTCCCAGGACGAAGAAGAAACGGCATCAAATAGGCAACCACCACTTGTACCATCCGCGCACGTTTACTAGGAAAACAAGCTGCAGCATCGAATTAGTGTCCGGGAAACGTACTTTTATGATGCATATGTTTTAATTTTTCCGGAATTTTAAAGGGGCCTCACAAGTTAAAACACTTTTGAACATAGTCAGAAAACGGTGCAGGTCTCTCGTGGATGCTCCTGTCAACATGTCAGTGAAATATTAATGCACTTCATGCACCACTGAATTCGCTCTTTGGTCATAAACACAGCTCAAAAGCACCCGATCTTCATTTCACAAATGACGTCACCGGAGCCACGACTACGCCTCTTGATTTTTTTCAGTCCTTTAAGAGATATATGTCCATTTTCTTCATTTGTTGAATTCAAAACGAACAAATAAAGCATAGGAGATTATCTTTCCGCTGTCATCAAATCAGCCATTCCTCTTTCTTTCTCAAGCGCCCCCAGTGACATCATTTGTAAAGAAGAGCGGGTGCTTTCCAGCGGTGTTTCGAAACAATATCGTGGATTCCCTGGAGCCTGCAGCATAATAATATCTGGCTCACAAGTTCGCAGCAATATTCACGACCGATCGGCACCGCTTTCTCACTCTACACAGAAAAAAAATGAAAACGGAAAGAGAGCTTCAAGCTTGCACTAAGCCGCGTAAAGCTTATACGCAGTGAAGCTGATTGGTGTCAAACTTATTAATTGCTGTGAGGAGATTTTAACTTGGCCACGCATTCTATATCTGCTCGGCGCTGTCGATTTCGTTCTCGTGTAGCGGCAAGCCTTGATTTTTGGATCGCGGTTTCTTTCTCAGGAGTGCGATTTGGCTTCGGACTGCCTATGGCTGTGTCTGGCGCCATCAGAGGACGACTGCTCTCGTGGTGAAGCAATGCACAAACGCAGACCTTCGGGAGATGCTTTGCACAGACGAATGGACCCATACAGGATGTGTCCTTCTTTTTCTCCTGCTTGCGGTGGACAGCCGCGTTTTGGCCGGAACGCTGCGAGCGCGTGACAGCGTTGGACGTGCAGCACACCCGGCTCCGTCGAGTTTCGGTCGGAACTCCTGATTACCTGCTTCGACCTCCGAGAAAATCTCACCACCTTCACCAGAATGTGGTCCGGTTCATATGGATGGCCTCACTTTAGCAGGTGGGCCCCTTTGACGGACTGTTACGGGGCAATTTACGTCTCGACCACACCTACGGCGTCGCTAGCTTAACGGCCATGGCGCTACGGGTGGAATGCACTGCCGGCCCGCCACAGCAACCGCAACCGTGGTGGACACCCGTGTTCTATATTACCCCGACTACACCCCCGAAACC
>CM023482.1:15573052-15613868 GCA_013339685.2 Hyalomma asiaticum
AAATAATTACACCATCTCCCGCTAAACATGACTCGATGCAACGCCGATGCGGAGCAGCACGGGTGGGGGGGGGGGGGGGGGTGCAGACCGCGTTTGCATCGGTTTGACGCTAGCAGACGCTGCCTGCGTCAGCGTTATCTCTCGCGGGCGAGGGAGCGTTCTCGTTCCTTGAGAGCTGGTAAACCGCTCATCGAAGAAAGAGCGTTTCCCATAGTCCACGCGCTCCATTCAGAGAGCAGAGATAGAGTGTACTAGAACTGTTGAGTGGCGTGAACGCGCCTCGCCGCCTGATTCCTTCCGCGTCGACCGTAGCGGCGGCGCTGCAGTCGTCTGGTACTGAAAGCGCAGCGCGCAGCGCGCGTGAACTGCTATGCGCTTCGGCTCCCCCGGCGCGCTTTTTGATGCAGCTTTCTTTGTGCCTGCCCATTATTCATGTCTAGCACATGCTGTCATAACCCTTCAGGGATGACACGCCAATGTACTGAATTTCAGGTCCATAAGAGTCCATGTTAGAGATCGAAAATTATTTATTATGTTGATAAGATGGTTACTAGGGTATGACAATTATGAGGGAAAAAAATACCTGAACGGCACAGTGAGGCTTTACACTCTCGGCATTATCACACACGTTACCTGAAGTTACATGTGCTTCAAAGTACTTTTGTGCTGCGAACAACGGCAGAAGCGTATTGTTCAAAGCAGCTGATAACGCGTTAATTAAAGAAAACTTGGCTTCGGAGATTTTAACAATCATAATTATTGGGAGTTTAGCCTACTTGAGTTGCACTGCGTCATAAAAATTCTCTTATTTATACTTAAACATAATTTATTATGGAAAAATTTGTTGTAAGAGTCCGCTGAGTTGCGGTAAAATCGCACTTCCAGGAAATACCGGAAAAACAGTGCAATAGACCGATCTCACCACGCGATCTGCGCATGCGCGAGTTTCCGAGAGCGGCGCCGCCGCCATCTTAGTTGTAGTCCTCAGAGCACAGCTGCTAAGGCTGTGCTTGCTGCGTGCTATAAGTTTACTCGTGTTTCTTACGAATCCTTGCGTGGACGACGATTTAACGCGCCGGAAAACGATGTCCGGGCCTCCTGTGGCCGTGTTTCACTTAAATTTACCACGCGATGTAGCGCTGGTAACGAAAAAAAAGAAAAGGGCTGACAATGTAAACATGCGACCAGGTCGCAGTAGCGCACCCAGGATCTATGCCAAGGGGGGTTCAATTGTTTCACGAAGGGCCGGGCATGCGATTACAGTTGTTGCGTGTGTAAAAAAAGTAAATAAAGTTCTAAATAAAATGCTAAATAATAGTGACATCAATGATGTTGATTAATTTTATTATTCTTTCTGCGTTTTGCAGAGACATTAGCGCCATATTCTTCTAGAACTTAGGAGCAGATACGGAATGGGAGGGGGGTTAGGTTGGCCTCTGGGGGGGGGGGGGGGTTGCAACCCCCGAACCCCCCCCCCTCCCCCCCGGTCGGTGCGCCACTGCCTGGTCGTGATCTCGTCGTTATATAGTTCGTGCGCCCGTGTCGCTTCAAATTGCTGTTACCCGTATTCGCTGAATTAATCGCAATAAAAAGACAAGTAAGAAAGTCTTAGAGCACGTATCGTGCAGAGGTGGGACGCCAAGAGCACCAGAATGGTGAAAACTGAAGACTCAGTCGAAGGAACGATTTTGCGTTTGCTTTGTCAAAGCAAAACTTCACATGCGCAGTGTGTTGTTTATATACATGACTTCGATCATAGTGATGCGCTAGATGTGAATGGATAGAAAACGATCGCGATGAAGATGTTAAAGGCGGGTCCACATTAGCGGAACGATGACTTGCCGCACACCGTTAGCGAAAACTTACGGGCCGCTGCTAATATCGCGAACAACAAGCAGTTCCTGCTGCATAAAGTACGGATGAGTCGTTGAGTAACTTTGACAACAGATGCAAAATGACTAAAAAGCGGCAGCTCGCTCTGCCCCTCGCCCTCACGCCCGAAGGCTCGGCGCCGATGTCGTCGCTAGGTCTTACCGCTTCAAAACGGCGTCGGACATTATTACCTCAGTAGGCGTATGACCCTATGCAAGCCACTCGCGCAAATAAGATGACACGTTTTGTCATTGTATTTACGCTTTAATTTGTGCTCGCAATAAAATCACACACTGAAAACCATAACACCGGCGACGCCGGCGTGGCTGAGAAATCGTCGTGCGCAGCGTGAAGTATGCGCTACAGTTGAGCTGTGCTTGTATCAGATACCTCATTCACGTCAGACGCTTGACAGTTGCCATCGCTCGTAAAAGGTCAATTTAGGCATCTTCTAGCAATCACTACTTTGTCCAGAAGACAAGTTGTACCCACTCCGACGCCGCTAACGATGATCGCCCGGCAAAATGATCGTGCACACTCTATGAATCGTCGCAGTCACTGATCGGCCCGTCCGTGATGTGCCTAACCTATTATGACGCTGCTCTAGGACACTGCTAAAACGCCGTGCGTAAGGTAACACAAAATTCACGAACAATGCTGAACAAGCCGTGTGCCGTAGGGGCCGGTCTGTCCGACGCACCAGTTCCTGCCGGAGCTTGACATCCTTCGCGAACGCGAGAAAAGCGAAGTGCTTTTGTTTCAGGCTGTTCTGGTAGCATCCCGGGATATAGGACGTAAACCCAACCACCAAAATGTTTCGAAATAAGGCTGATAAAGCTCGTTAACGCCGCTCTCCCATGCAGCGGCCACGCATTTGAGCATACCGCGACTGCGCAGTGATGTTCCGTCCTGCGCCGAAGAATTCCCTTTCCGAGGCATGAAAATTCCCGATTTCAGGCATTTTTCCCTGCATGCATCGCTAAAAATCCCCGCATATTTCCCTGCACTAAAATATATACATATATTCGTGTTTGACGTGTTTCCGGCTCTTGCTATCGTTCTCTTCGCGCTTGTGCTCCTGCGCAACTCAAAGCATTGCCTCCGAGATTTTCTTTTCATACTACGCGGAAGCTACCTTCGAGCTGACATTAAGGGGTACGCGATGCGGGAGAAATGCCGTACATACTCGTTTGTATACACACGACAGCCGTATAAAATGAAATGTGTGCTACTATTATTGTTATTGTTACTGAAAGCTTCTGGCTTGTCACAAACATAGTTGCCAACTTTTGGTGAAAGAATAATGGCTTCCACTAGGGTGTGCTACGATGGCGATCGACAATCTCGGAGCTCGTGTGCTGTAATTACATAGCGCATATGTGGATTTTGAGCCTACCGCCCGGAGTAAACAAAAAGACGCTCCGTGTAACAGGAACGAATCTCAAAGGCTATGATTTTCCGTGCTACATGCGCCGGGAACGATTGGAGATACCGAAAACTGCCAACCGAGTACGAACCGAAAGTGCCCCGTAACAGAAGTGTTTCGAACATTATAAGAGTATGTCTTCACCTCCAAAATTCCCTGCAATATTGCGAAGATTCCCTTTTTCCCTTTCGTCCAAAATGACGGTCGAAAATTCCCTGAAAAAGGGAAAATTCCCTGCACGGAACATCACTGGACTGCCGTGAGAACTACAAGTTCCGGCATGCACTGCGGCAGCGGTGGCGTGGCGAAACAGCGCGGTGAGATCGGTCTATTGGTCGGAATAAAATGTAAACCACTTCCAATGGCTCCTGCTCAGATCGGCTACGCATCTGCGCTCTGTATGGTTCTGTGCACAGCTCATGCTGTTCGTGCCAGGAGGTGATGATCTCGATCTCCAGGTGCCTTCGGCTCGGCTCCCTGGCTCGGCATCCTGGTATTTTAAGCATTAGGAGCTTGCATAAGCGAAGCACAGTAACAGTGAAAGCACGCTGTTGAAAGAAGATAACCCTTTCAGCATTATTATCCTGCGCAAAACTGGCACAATTAAACTGAGTCGTCACTAATGTAAATGCTGTGATAAAGTTATTTGTACTTAGGTTTCTCATGAAACAATCGAGCGCATGTGGACTCATATGAGGATCAATGCTCTGGATATCGAAGAGACTGCCGACGGAACGAGCGTATGCTTTCCTCGCGGGTATGGTACTTCTTCACTCTTTGTCGTGCGCCCGTAGCCACTTATGATGTAGCGCGGCTCAAAGCACTGCTTGCAAGCCGCACGACATTTAGTGAGCAGCTAGGCGAATCCCTGACATTAATTTTTGTAGCGCAAAAAAAAAATTTACGCGCATTCAAGAGAGGACACATAAACAGGACGGGCGCTAGCCGTGCGAATCCGTGCGAATTCCGATTATAGGTCGCCTTTTTTGTGGGCCGGCAAGCTCCTGAAACAGGGAATATTTCGGCGCAATTTTGGCACGCCTGCGTGTTCACTCGTGCACCATGGTGCACAGCAGGTGTGCATACACCGATAAAGGCTCAGCAATGCATTAAACGCGCTAAAAACGAGCAATTACACGCTTTCGTAGGCTACGACGCGCGCGCGCCAAATGCAGACGCTCTCGACAGCTTCAGTGGATGGATGGATGGATGCTATGAGCTTCCCCTTTGTAACGGGGCGGTGACATGTTCGCCACCAGGCTCGTAAGAAGATTTAAGAACTTTTTTTTTCCTCTTTTAATTTTCCTCATGCCTTTTAAATTTACTTCAATCAAATCGATCATGCCATATCAAAAACGGAATTTCATATCCCAGTTCCCTGCCCCTTATGGCAGAAATTCCATATTTTTCCCTATAATTATTTTTGTCCGTTCTCTCTAGTTTTCTGCCACCAGTGTTCTAACCGTCTCTTACTTATTTAAATCGCGGCTATGTTCAGCTTCCCGTTGTTCGCCCTAAAACCCAAGGCTTCATGTAGGGTGGTGCCCAAACGTACACCTGGGTGGATATTTCCGCATTCAATCAGAACATGCTCTGTCGTTTCCCTATCTTCCTCACAGCATGTGCATTTTTCTTCTTCTTTACTGAATTTCGCTTTATAAACACGCGTTCTAAGGCAGCCCGATCTCGCTTCAAACAATAAAGCGCTTCCTCTTGAATTATCATAAAATGCCTCCCTCTTTATTTCGTTTTTGCCCTCTCGGTAGTTATTCAGAGTCGGTTTTTTTTCCATCGCTGTCCTCCAGTAAATCTTCTCCGCCTCTCTGACTTTTCCCTTTACGCTCTTTGTTGTCAGTTCTCTTAGAGCCGTATATTTGCTGGTGAGCCTCCTAGTTCTCTTTCTCCACTGCGTGTCAACGCTCTTTCTATATAAATAGCGGAACACCTTCACTGCCCACCTAACCTCTTTCATATTCCTTAGCCTTTCTTCAAACCTTATTTTGCTCTGCGCTTCCCTTGCCTCAAAACTCGCCCATCCCATATCGCCCTTTACAGCCTCGTTTGTAGTTTTCCCGTGAGCACCCAACGCGAGGCGTCCCACAGTTCTTTGATTCACATCCATTCCTGATTGTATCTCTGGCCTCATGCACACCACTGAGTTCCCAAATGTAAGCCCCGGTACCATTACCCCTTTCCACAGACCCCTAAGCACCTCGTACCTATTGTGTCCCCATAACGCTCTGTGCTTCATTATTCCTGCGTTCCTCTTTCCCTTTGCTGCCAAGGCTTTTTCCTGTACCTTCATGTATCTATCGCCCTCATTTACCCATACGCCAAGGTACTTGTATTCGCTTACTCTCGGTATTTCTTGGCCCTGTATGGATACCGCCTGGTCGTTGGGATCATTGAATACCATCAATCCGCATTTTGTTACACTAAATCCTAGTCCTAGATCCTCGCCTTCCTTCCCGCATATATTCACCAGCCGTTGTATATCATCTCGACTGTTTGCGAATAAGACAATATCATCAGCATAAAATAAACCCGGAAGCATCTGCGCAATCGTCACGCCGCCCTGTTTGTGTGACAGATTAAAACCAATGTGGCTATCTCCTAGCGCTTTTTCCATTCTAACCATGTACAGCATGAATAACAGCGGCGACAAAGGACATCCCTGTCTCAGCCCCTTGCTAATATCAACGTTCTCTCTGCTACTTATTCCTTCCCATTCTATGCAAACTGTATTTTCTCGATATATTTCCCTCAAAAGCTGTACACAATCGTCGCCTATGCCCATTCCTTCCAAAATTTCCCACAATATTTCCTGATTAACATTGTCATACGCCCCAGTGATGTCTAGAAAAGCCACATACAACGGCCTCCTTTCTATTTTAGATATTTCTATACACTGAGTAAGAACAAATAGGTTATCGTCTAAACGCCTGTCTACTCGAAATCCATTCTGAAGTTCTCCCAAAATATTGTTACGTTCTGCCCAGGCTTCTATTTTTAATTTTACTGCTTGCATAGCCATCCTGTATAGTACCGATGTAATGGTTAGCGGTCTATACGAGCGAATGTTATTCTTTTCCCCCTTGCCTTTATAGATTAAGTTCATTCTGCTTTTTCGCCAACTGTCCGGTATTTGCCTCTCCTGTAAGCATTTTTCTACGGCTTTCAATAGCGCTTCTTTAGTGTTCTGTCCTAATTCGTTAATGAGGCTAACGGGGACCCCATCTAAACCCATAGCAGTGCGCTTTGGAATTTTTCCTTCGGCCTTTTTCCAGTTGAAATTCTCAAGTTCTAGCTCTTCCTTAGTTTCGCTCTCCGTCATGGTTTTATCCACTGGGGGAATCTCTTGGACGATCTTTTTAAACGAATCGGCTGTTACCTTCTGGATGTAACCCAACGCTTCGTACCCTTCCAATTGATTTCCTCTTTCATCAACAATATGTTGTTGCAATGTGGCAGACTTTTTACCTAGCGCTTTTATGTGGTTCCAAAATATCCTAGGCGCGTCCTTCTTTTTGTCATGAATTTCTGTAACCCAGCGTTCGCTTTCACCTTTAATTTTTGCCTCGACCAATTTCTGTACAATAGATTTTTTCTCTAAATATATTTCCCATCTTTCCGTGACTTCGACTTGCGGCCGCTTCTCCCTTTTTGCCTGCCTGTGCTCCCTTGATGCTTTACGTCGATTTTCGATCGCTTCCCGGATTTCCTTGTTCCACCATCTTTTTGGCGTTCTCTTTCCTTTCCAGCAAACAGTTTTCTTCTCTTTACTTATTTCTTTCTTCATTGCATGAACTAGCTCATTATACCCCCAGTCCTTGCCTCGTATTTTGCCTACTTCTTCCTCTACTCTTGCGGCTATATTTTTATTTGTTTGTCATTTAAGTACGACCTGCCAAACTTCGACTCTACGTTATTATTTTCAGTTTTATATCCCAGTTGTAACGTTATGCGTTTATGATCACTACCCAAGCTGTTCATCCCGTCCTCGTCTATTCTCATTTCTCTCAGTTTTTCATAGATTCCTTCCGTCATTAGACAATAATCAATGTTCGATTGTCTGTTTCTGACCTCCCACGTGATCTGTCCACCACACTTGGGCCCTGTGTTAACTATCACGAGACTATGGTGCTCGCAAAGATCGAGCAATAACCTCCCATTGGTGTCTGTATATCCGTCAAGGTCATGGATGTGGGCATTCATATCCCCTAGGAGGATGATTTCAGCCCCATGACCAAATTCTTTAATATCGGTGTTTATGCAATGCTTTATCTCCAGATTCTTTTCCTTACAGTTATTTCCCGTCCACATGTAAGCTACACCTAGCCACGTTTTCTTTCCACCTACCGTGCCCGAAACCCAGAGGTGCTCTGAACACGTTTGTTTTACTCTGTCCCATTTGGCTCCGCTATGAATAAGCATTCCAACACCCCCACCTTTTCTTTCTGATATGATCCTGTTGCACCCTTCCCAAACATAATTGTCAATATGTGGTGGCTCTTCCAGGTCTCTAAGGTGTGTTTCTGTAACCGCATAAACGCCTATCTTTTCTTTGTTTAACTGTTCCTCAATCTCTAACCATTTTGCCTTTTTTCTGCCACCCTGCATGTTTATGTAACTGATTGCTACACGTGCCTTCGCTCTTTTCTTCCTTTTACCTCTTTTCTGCCATTTCTCAGTGCTGCCTGCCGGAAAATCCCCCTGGTTGTTTCCTTTGTTCCTTGCTACCCCGGACTCCGAAGGGCCCGCGTACCCCCCAAAAAAGCTACTGCACGTCGTGCAAGCCGCCAACCTACCTCATGACCAAGCCTCCTATCGAAGTGAATTCTGTCTCTTTGGAAACCACCCCACCTATGCACCTCCCTGTTTATTTCCACTACTTCGAAACCCTTCTCTCGACTCGTACGCCATATCTCTTTGTTTGCATCGACAACCGCTCTTTGGAGGTTGCCGTCACGCACTGGTATTTCCGGTACTGTGCACACTACTATCTGCACCTGGGGGGAGATGGCGCGCATGTCATCGACGCCTTTTGCCAAGGTCGTCGCTAATCCTGACGATTCTTTGTTGAGGACGTCGTTTAGCCCTGCCGCAATCATCACGAGGTTGCGTCCGTGAGCCTACAGTGACAACAGCGACTACAGTGACTACAGCGCCGCCGCTACTGTCGCCCGCCGGAGAATCAGCCGAGATGCGGCGCGGCCGCTTCGTTTGTTCCACTGCCCCCCTCTAGTTCACTGTAGCAGAGATGCGTGCTCCCTTACGGGCTGCAGAAATTAGCGCCTTATTTCTTTTCCTCCAAAGCCACTAACAACAACAACAGACAAGAAGAGGGGGGCGAGGAAGATGCGCATGCGCAGTACGGGTGTGGACTTCACACGGTGGATGGATGGATGGAGGGAGGGAGTGAGATAGCCCCCCGAGCATAAGCTACTTCGCATCTACAATGTTGTCGGTCCGACATATGTTTTTTGTCGGTCCCACACAGCCGCCCTTGTCGTTTTTTGACTGGGAAGCTGTGCATTTTTGCCCTGGCTTCGCGCCAGTACAGTGACGCATTCTCTCGTGGTGCGAAGTTATGCACGAAGGCATAGCTTAGCGAGACGCTCTGCACCGGTCAAGTTCGCAGCGTTGGTTTGAAGTTTATTCAAAGTTGATGCATATATATACAGACATATACAGAAATGGAGAATTTTTATAGAGAAAATGGTCCCATAGTGTAAACACTGTAGGGGGACTTTATTATAACTGTAGAAAAAAAACATTTCTTAATACCAAACGGGAAATATTTAGAGTACAAAGTAGGAAATGAAACAAGAAAAGAGAACAGCGATTCAGATATTTAGGCAAATAGTAATGTAATGGAAAGCATGAAACAGTAAGGGTCAGAAAATGTAACAGAATACAAAGCAAACACCAATAAAATGCAACGAAAACAACAAATTAAAATTGTAATTTAAGAACATTCAATAAGTGGTGTTATTAAAAATGAATATGCGAAGCTGATGTTTGAATGATGATAGAGAAAACGCACACAATGTTGTATGGCAACGAATTCCACAGTTTGATTAAAACAAAAGCTGGTCATTGAGAACCATAGTTAGTTCGGACCTTGAACTAGGAAAAAAAGTAAAAAAGACTTTATTTGAGTAGCTGTTACGGTGCTGTTAGGCTCTCAACCGAAAAACGCAGGTTAAATCCCGGTCGAGGTGGTCGCATTTTCGGTGAAGGCGAAAATGCCAGAAGCGCGTTTACTGTGCTCTCTCAGGGCATATTAAGGAACCCCGGGTCAGTAAAATTTCCGAAGCCCTCCACTACGGCCCTGATGTCCTTTTTATCTCTTTCACTCTCTTTGCCCAGCCCCCCGGGCGCTTAGCCGTGTTCCCTACATTGGCTGCAGAAATTACTCTATCGGAAAAGCCAGAGGCGCTGGTCAATGCCATACCTGTTTATTGGACCGGTGTGCAGCGTCAGTACGCTGTGCACTGGCAGACAGCATACTGGATGCTGGCATGCGGATACAGCGTGATTAGTTACTGTTTGCACGATCTGCACAGCTACTCTGCACGTTTTTAACAGCTGTGATGAGGCGCATATAGCTTATAAAAAAACATCACACATCCTGACGAAATAAAAAAAAAGAAAAGATCTCAGGGCGCAGGATTGGAACCCACGACACCCCCACACTTCACACTCTGACATCAACGCTCTACTATGATGCCATGCTGAAATACATTTGTATCGTATTTTTCTTCCACTGGTGAAAAAGTAAATGCTATATTTTGTCCATGTTCTCACTCTTGCTTTTGGAAATGCAGATTCTAGCACCTAACCTCGTGCAAGAAGCAAAACAAATGTAGCTTGTCACATCAGTGTGCTCTCATCCGGATATTAACGCCCCTCTGGTACGTTTCGCAGTAAAAAAAGAGAAAGAAAAAAAGAAAGCCTCGGTACATCTCGAGCATTGTTACTGGTCCGCCAGCAAGAGGTTCTATACTTATGCGGGGACAATATCTATCTTTTTCCCTGCGCACTAAATATTCCACATGTACGAAGTGAAACCATTGGTAAAACGTACGCACTTTCCCACTCCTCTTTATGTTCCGCGTAATACAGCCGTTCCTACGATTAGGCTTGTTCTAGTACTTCTTCCGCGATGGTCAGTACAGGCAACGCCTTGTACAAACAACGATGAGAATAAATTGTGAAGGCCTATTGACCGTTTGGACGTATTCACACGCATGACATATTATAATGCGGTCATATTCCATCACTTAACTACACACACGAAATGTCTGATCCATCAAGAGTGAGCGCGTTCTCAACAAACTTTGCTCTACAGCGGCTAAGTGGTGCTGGGAGCTTTCCCGCAAGGCATCAAAATGCGCGCGTGTCGTTCGCCGACTGGTCACCGTGACACATATATTACGATTGCGATCGCAGTTTCTACATGCCTGCAAGGTGCGATTGTTAGCGGTAAGCAAGGGTGACGGCAGTTTGTACCGAACTCGCGAAGCTAAAGAGGATAGTCAAGTAAAAGCAAGCGATTATAGCGGCAGAGTGGGCGAGAGTTTCTCGACTTAGAGGATCGGACGATTTGTTGCCTTCTTTGAAACTACAAAGCCACTAACACTGTGGCTAGAACTCTATTAAGTGTTCACGAACGAAGATGGAGTTCACCGATTTGATACGGCTGAGGGGTATGTCTTGACTGCGCTGTTATAATTTGTTCTGGGGGAAAATGAATTAAACATGCGGGATTTATTCTCAATGCAGCAGTGGCGTTCATAATCGTCAGTGTGCGATCGAATTTCTACTCCGTGGCACAGTACAGCATAGGCCCTACGATAATTCCTCTATATCGAATCCCAAGTTGTACACGAGCCCAAGCGTGAAGCGTTGTTGGCAGCCCAGTGCTCTGGGCCAGCGTGCAGTGCGCCGCAGTGCATGCTGAGAGCGTGCAGTGTTTTGTTAGCGCTGTCGCTGCTCTCTCGGAAAGTGTGCAGCGCCGTTACCAGCAAACTCTGCCACGTTTCAGCGCTGCCCAGTGCTAATGCACTGCCACCAAGTACCTCACAGCGCGTCTCAGCGTCTTTACACTGCGAAACAGTGACTTCAGTACCAGCCAGTGCCAAACTTTCACTGGGAGATGCTGTTTTTTTTCCGGTAGTGTAGCGTTCCGTTCCTTAACCTAACCGCAATCATCACCGGACAAAGCGACGCGCACTCTCTTCGTCTTTTAAATCCGGAGCATTTCTTAGTCGCACGATGTCGCGCTTCGGCGTCGGCGGCGCCGTCACCACCTCCACTGCGCATGCGCGGCTCGTCTCGTGCAGGCCCACCGGGCGTTCAGCAAGCCGAGCACGCGCAGTGGGGGTGCGGACCTCTCCCCCGTACTCCTCTGCCTCGAACGCGGGCGGTGTGTATATAAGTGGCGGAGCGCGCGTTCGGAATTCAATCCATCACTCGGGCAGCGCGACGCTTCTGCGAAACGGCAACGCCGAGCTGCGGATTCGGAACTTCGTGCACGAGAAGCACCGGCGAAACGGGAGCAGCGAGCTTTAAGACCCCAGGTACGTGAGCGAGGAGCAGCGTGCAAACGTCATCAACGAGACGCGGCTCCGGACGCTGCTCGTGCACGCAAGCGCCCACCTTGGTGCCGTCCAATACAACGACGGCACCAAGCAATAAAGACACACTTTAACTTTACACTCCCTGCCTTCGCTTGTCCTTCATTCAATAAATAAAATAATAAAGACGAAATAACAATTACGCTTTCCCAAACCAAACCCAATCACGCAACATTCACGCGATACCCCCCCCCCCCCCCCCACTCTGCGACGCATTTACTCGAGTTCCCCCGTGGGAAGATGCGGGCGACATTTTTTTTACTCTGCTTGCGGCCGCCAGCCGCAGTTTTCCAGTTTTTCCAGCGTAGTAGTAGAGATCGTGTCCGCCAGGGACGCACCCGTGCGAACGCCACAATGCGCATTCCACAGAAGTGTATGTGCACTCTTGAGGACCTGAAATAATGATGATGATAATTTTTGGTCCGCCTGACAAGCAACGACTTGCTACATAGCTTCGCTGTGAAAACAAAAGTAAAAGCAAGGCTAGCCTTTGAGCGGGTAAACAGTTCCACTAAAGTGAAACCAAGGGAGGTGTGAGACATGCGGTGATGCACCGGTGTTTTTCACAGAGGCGGGTTCATCGCTGCTAATGAGCTTGCCCACGACGACGACGAAGTTAGGCTGCGACAGCCCGGGGTCATTGCGAGAAATTTGTTAAAATTCTTTCTGGCACGACATCCCTAAACATACTGACTGCATTGCCCCGACGATTAGCCCACCGCGACGGGCTGCAGGAGGCGCCTGCAGCGCGAGCGAATAAACGCACTGCATCCTAGATGGGGCCACTACGTAACAAGACAATCTGCTTCGCTGTATTGTTCGTAGCACCGAACGAAGAATCCAGTGGAAGAGAGGTGATGTTGATTTCTTGAATATTTTGCTTGCTAACCACGTTTCCCTGAACGCGGTATAGCGAAGATATAAGGCCCGTTTCTGGGCATGCATTTATGTGGCAGTAAAGCCCCGGTAGAGCTCCCAGCTGCTACTGTCGCATCCCTGGTAGTTGTAGTTTCGAATGTGAGCAGGCGTTTTTCCTTGTCAAATGTGTGCCAATTCTTCTTTCTTTAGCACAGGTTGCTTTATTGCGACAGAGATAGCAGGAGACGATGATTGGCCGGGCGCACAAGGTTCGTTGCACCTATATAATAACTATGTCGTCCAGCTGGGGCGAGCGTTTGTGCTTTTTCAAACATCGCAGATCTGTGCGCATCATGGGCTTCACATGTCCCGAACGCATGACAAAGCTGAAAGGTCTCACGCTAAGTTTTCATGCTCATGTTCACGATTTTCATTTTCTTAGAATGCGTCACCCATGGTCGTCCAACATTGTTGTCTCGCGAAGCCAATTCTCGTGTACATCTCATTAATGAAACAGCGAGGAGAGCACCAAGAGCGCGCCACGTAAATCATGTCGCTCTTGACATGCATGTCATAATTTTTGTGTTATGACATGTCATGACCATCTTGCTCAAAGCCCGCGTCGGCAGCCATGTTCTTCCTGAACACGTGGAGTGGAGCACGCGCGCGCACATAGCGTCCGCCCGTCAACGTACGCGTTCCTATCAAACCTGATAGTGGACGTGCCATATGTGATCAAACGCCCACTGAAACGTGGAACTTTCTTTGACGTTCTCTCACTGCAGAATTCAAGTAACAGCTTTAGGAATAACATGGCTGCCAAAACCTACGCCGACCAATCAGATGCGCCAGTGACAGACCAAAGCTTCTGGCTAATTCAAAAAACGGAAAAAAATATCCAGGTACTTCTGCTATAGCTAACTCCACCCCCCCCTATAGCTCCTCCACCCCTCCACACACACACACACACACACACACACACACACACACATATATATATATATATATATATATATATATATATATATATATATGTGTGTGTGTGTGTGTGTGTGTGTACCTGAAGTACCTGGATACCTGGATATATATATATATATATATATATATATATATATATATATGTGTGTGTGTGTGTGTGTGGCTGTGTGTGTGGCTGTGGGTGCTGCCACCCGTCCATAAGCGCGGCAGAATGCCGGTGTGGGATGGCTGAAGCCTCACTATATATATATATATATATATATATATATATATATATATATATATATATATATATATATATCTGGCCTCAACTGGCCAGATGGCGTCTGGGGCGTCAGACCGAAAGGCTGAAGGATACGCGGGTGGTTGACTTTGCGTCGCGTGTGCTAGCGTCGTCCTGTTGCGTCGCAGTGTTTCTCCCGCTCACTGTAACCATTGGTAGTGATGAAACGTGTGCTTACTTAGATACAGTAGCCAAGTGCCTTTCGCCTTCAAGCCCCACATCATATTTCTTATACAGTCTACCAATATGGTTTCATGCAGGAAAGGTTAGATTCCGTACACGTTACCTTTCGAAGGAGTATGCCGTGAAAACGTCCGGGGACTCTGCATGGTTTCTTCGTCTTCGCTTTGCTACTTCCCAAGCACGTTGGGTAAGAGTGCCATCAAAGAACGTACATAATTGGTTCTACTTGCGGGTATTTTTTTTTAATTGTTTGTTCTAATTATTCTTGATTTCGGTGTAACATTACTTTATTTCACTTTTCTAAAGCCCAGTGCTTTAAATCTGCGCTAAGCCTTCACAATAATGGTGCGAGGCGCAGCACCCAAATTGAAAAAATGAAATAGCAGTTGTTCGAAAGAAATTTGTTATATTCAGCACATCACTCTAGTTTCGTTAAAGCGACGGTGGTGTGACCCTGCTTTTCCTTGTTGCTTAGAGCATTGGGGCATGTGATATAGGTCTGCATTACCTACGCACCACGTCCCAGGACGAAGAAGAAACGGCATCAAATAGGCAACCACCACTTGTACCATCCGCGCACGTTTACTAGGAAAACAAGCTGCAGCATCGAATTAGTGTCCGGGAAACGTACTTTTATGGTGCATAGGTTTTAATTTTTCCGGAATTTTAAAGGGGCCTCACAAGTTAAAACACTTTTGAACATAGTCAGAAATCGGTGCAGGTCTCTCGTGGATGCTCCTGTCAACATGTCAGTGAAATATTAATGCACTTCATGCACCACTGAATTCACTCTTTGGTCTTAAACACAGCTCAAAAGCACCCGATCTTCATTTCAACAAATGACGTCACCGGAGCCACGACTACGCCTCTTGATTTTTTCAGTCCTTTAAGAGATATATGTCCATTTTCTTCATTTGTTGAATTCAAAACGAACAAATAAAGCATAGGAGATTATCTTTCCGCTGTCATCAAATCAGCCATTCCTCTTTCTTTCTCAAGCGCCCCCAGTGACATCATTTGTAAAGAAGAGCGGGTGCTTTCTAGCGGTGTTCGAAACAATATCGTGGATTCCCTGGAGCCTGCAGCATAATAATATCTGGCTCACAAGTTCGCAGCAATATTCACGACCGATCGGCACCGCTTTCTCACTCTACCCAGAAAAAAAATGAAAACGGAAGGAGAGCTTCAAGCTTGCACTAAGCCGCGTAAAGCTTATACGCAGCAAAGCTGATTGGTGTCATACTTATTAATTGCTGTGAGGAGGTTTTAACTTGGCCACGCATTCTATATCTGCTCGGCGCTGTCGATTTCGTTCTCGTGTAGCGGCAAGCCTTGATTTTTGGATCGCGGTTTCTTTCTCAGGATTGCGATTTGGCTTCGGACTGCCTATGGCTGTGTCTGGCGCCATCAGAGGACGCCTGCTCTCGTGGTGAAGCAATGCACAAACGCAGACCTTCGGGAGATGCTTTGCACAACACGAATGGACCCATACAGGATGTGTCTTCTTTTTCTCCTGCTTGCGGTGGACAGCCGCCATTTTGCCGGTAACGCTGCGAGCGCGTGACAGCGTTGGACGTGCAGCACACCGGCTCCGTCGATTTTCGGTCGGAACTCCTGATTACCTCTTCGGACCTCCGAGAAAATCTCACCACCTTCACCGGAATGTGGTCCGGTTCATATGGATGCCTCACTTTGGCAGGTGGGCCCCTTTGACGACTGTTACGGGCAATTTACGTCTCGACCACACCGACGGCGTCGCTAGGCTTAACGGCCATGGCGCTACGGGTGGAATGCACTGCCGGCCCGCTACAGCAACCGCAACCGTGGTGGACACCCGTGTTCTATATTACCCCGACAACACGATGTGTACCCCCATCCCGTCTCCACAGCAGACCGGAGCAGCCTCAAGCCTTCAAGAGCGCCGCGCTTGCTGCTGCGGTCGCTCGCCGAGAGAAGGCGAGGAACGCTCTAATGACGGGCTTCACAGACGCGGCGTCTCTAGCCAAAACTGACACAGGGGTCTCGCCGCCTGCGTCGGGCTCCGCGGGCCAGAAGCGGGGCCAAAACAGGTCTTTGTGGCGGCCTCAACCCCTGCCGAAGTCGAAAGCAACGGACTTCGTCAATGTGCTCAATTCCCGAAACTCAGCTGTCCCTCGCCGCCATTTTCCCCGTGAACGGGGCTGGTCGCGCGCTCATCGCCCACCTCGGAGCGACCGCAACTCGGCTGCCCAGTCGAAAAATCCACCAGACCGGGTCTGGTGTATTTTACCCGTTCACACCAGAGCGGAAATTCAGACAGGGGTTCTGGCGTGTCTGGTGTACCCGGCCGTTTTGGTGTGATCTGGCGTATCTGGTCGGTTTGGCATGGTTTGGTGTGATCTGGCGTATCCGGCCGGTTTGGCGTGTTTTGGTGTGATCTGGTGTGCCCGGCCGGTTTGGCGTGTTTTGGTGTGATCTGGTGTACCCGGCCGGTCTAGCATGGTTTGGTGTATCTGGCTAGTTTTGTGTAATCGGGCACCAACCGATCGGTGCCACATACTATAACTTCGCACGGTTACAGTGTTGCCAAAACAGCGGATGTTACTAATCTTAGTACCATTGTGCCATGATTAAAATGTACTGTGGATCAAAATGTGCACACTTTTTTATGCCCGAGAAATAATGGCAGGCTGCAAGACACAGTAGTTTTGATATCAAAAAATGGCCGACTTGTTTATTTCATCCTCGGTCCTCTCAGCTTGCTAGTTTTCTGGAAGAGCCATTCAAACCTTTTGTGGCCTTCTTTGACTCTTCTTCAGAGTGGCCTCGGACAGCAGTGCGGCACCTGAAAAAGCAAAAACAGTGTGTTATAGGAGTTCCCTCATTTATAGGGACACTACGGGCACATATTAGGTTGAGCAAGACTGAAATAATGGATTTGTGTTATAACCACTTTGCTATTCCTGGTGAGAACGGTGAAGTTGTAAGAAAACGACAAAACTAAAAAATTGGAGTTTGTTTTTTTAAATGTGGAAACATGGGAATGTAGGCTACGTGAGAGCCGGCTATCCCATAGAAACTGAAGGATCCACTCCGAGAATTGCAGTGGTGCCTGTCTACAATTTCAATGCGTGTCCCTGGAATGTGTCTAGCCGACACAAAAGTCTGATGCTGCCCAAGAATATCTGTGAGCAGTCAAGCGTATATCAGAATCGCAAACCTTGGTCCCACTCGTAAACAGATCAATTCTCATGCAAACGCATGCATTCAGTGTCAGTGTTTCAACAATCTGAACTACCTTATTTGCTTGCATAATATGAACCGTACGTCTTTTGTTCGGCAGAACTAACGCGTACTTCAACTACCCAGATCCGGTCATGCACAGTCTGGTCATAATCACTGATCGAGAGGTCCCAGTGGGAATCGTTGCAGCTGCTCTCACTGCCCTCCCAAAGTTCATTGTCCTTGCTTCTGTCGAGTGCGTATAGTTGTAGCCCATCGCAAGTGAGCAGTGAAAACGTGACTGGCTGATGGAGAAACCTAAACTTCTGAAATTAACCGAGCATGAGTTGAAGCACAGACACAGAGACGAATGATGCATTATCCAATCATGGTAGTCACATTTGAGGGCAGAATGCAAAAACAGTCATGCACTTGCATTTATGAAAGTATTATATGTAATGAAAATAATTCAAATTCTCAACCACGGCCCCCATTATAATCATGAGGTGGTTCTGGTACGTAAAAATGTAATGTAGTGTCCTTTTTTGTTTTCTTTAACTGAGACCATGGTGAATGGTCTGAAATAAGCAGCTGTTTCACTTTGGGCAAGCGCACTCATTTTTTGGCAGAACATATTGTTAAGCACTTATTCATGTACATTCAATGTTAAAAGTACTTACGCAGAACTAAAGCGACAAGGGGACAAGTGTATAAAGCAAGAAAACCGCTGCCACTGCAAAGACACCCACAGTGGCACCAGCGCTCACATGCCCTCTTATGAACAGTTGAGCCTTTAGCGGATGATGCTCGCTTTGTATCAATTTGACGTGACAATTTTGTGACCAGAAAAGCTGTTGCAGGATTGTGGTTTCACTGAACTTAGTCTGACACAGTGCATAGTAGTACTCGTTTTAAAGGTGAACATTTGACAGAGATCTGTCTGGTTGGGATGAAGTTAAAGGTGAAAAAAGGGGGGACACCAACCAATAGTAGTACTCGGCTTGCAGTCATGAGTTTTTCTTGGTAAGAGTACAGAAACAAATTGCAAATATCAGCTAACTTGAGACAAATGAAAATAATGTGAACCTCAGCTTGGCTGCTCTTGAGGCAAGACTTCGAATTCCTAAATATCAATTCTTTTATTAGGTGCAGCTATAAAAGCGGATGTTTTCTGTCAGGCAAATTTCCGCTCGTCGGGGGACAGAAAATATAGGGAATCGTATCTCATTTACGAGTTCAGTACCGTCCAGCCTACAGGCATAAACGTAAGAGAACCTTTGAGTCCATTAGATATGGTGGAGCGTTAGCAAAGACAATAAAACGTTAAGGTATTTCACCTGTACAGGCTAAACAATGTTTCTTCCCAAAAGTCTCTTTTCAGGTTCTCATCCCCCGCCTAGTTCAATGAGAACAATGGTGTTAAACAGTGCAGCCACGTTTTTAGCAAAAAGCTTTCATTGGAAACGCACTGTGTGTGCAGTGCGGGAAGAGGGGAACATGCGGCAAGTGCAGCACCTGTACTTCGTGTATTTGTTCCTTTCTTCGTCCTGGTTTTTTACAGTGCACATACAGTGCATTTCCAAGAGTAGCCCACGCCCAGGAGCGGACCTTCTTTTTTGCTCTTTCCATTTCTATTAGTGACGCTAACACATGTCACTCAACTTTCCACTTCCCCCTCTCATTTTAGGGGCGAAGCTCCTTAAAGCGGCACCCGTTCGTCCCTCGTCGTAGTCGTAGTAGTGCGTAACCAGTCTTACGCTTTGACCTCCAAGGTGGTGCCGGTGGGAGATTTCTCCTGTGCGTTGTTGAACAATAAAAAATTCGCAGCGTGCGCGTTAACTAAAAGCCGAATTCTTCTGTGTCTCATTCCCCATTAGCAGCCATTTCGTGCGTCCCCGATGTATGTAGTAGTAGTAGTAGTAGTAGTAGTTAGTAGTAGGTAGCCACCGGCGCCTGCCTGCTGGAGCGCACGCACGCGCCGAGGGCGAGCGCGTGACACTTGGCGCTCGCCCTCGCCGCGAGCGCCGGGAGCCACGCGCTCCCCGGCAAACTCGACACTGCCCCGGCAAACGCGAGAGACAACGTTGGCGCAGGCAGCGTCTCCTAGCGAGTTTCTTGATTGAGAAATACCGACTGCTCGCGTTGGAGAAGCGTTCACCGGCAAAACCCATATATATATATATATATATATATATATATATATATATATATATACACTGGATCTTGACTTGCAATGAAGTGCCGGTGGGAGATTTCACTTGTGCATTGTGCATAGTTGAACCGTGAGGATTCGTAGCATGCGCGTTAACTAAATTAATCCGGAACTCGGCACGATCTACGATGCACATCCCGAGCTTCGCCCACTCATCATCATTCACTCCGTGGATATGCTGTAATTTTTTTCTTCTCTCTCTGTTTTTTGTTTGTTTGCATGTACCGTCTTCTCCTTCTGTGGACGGGGGAGAATGTGCAAAGCATACAGAAACGAACACTCGAGAATGCGGTTGCCATCCTGACGAAAACAAGTCCACTTGATGAAATGTTGACTCCAGCGACATTTTCTGTTCTCCATACTTTTTAGCGATCTTTTCATCAATTAAAGCTGTGATAGGTATGCAGATGCAAAATACCTTAGCTGCCACATCTTGCACAAAAGGGGCATAGCTGTCTTTCTGTGCATTTGAACTGACGGTGACATTGGCATGCCAGGTCCCCGAAATTATTTTCTCACCTCTGTTCTGAGTAGGTGGGGATAAAATTTCTATTAATTGAAGCTTGCGATATTGATACAGAAGTACCATTTTTTTCTTGCCACTGGCCATGTAGGACGCAAAACAACGCTTTTCTTGGTACTTTAACAAGTGGAAAAGCTTTTGGTTGTGCACTCCCATGCGTTCATTTTTGTCATTGGGATGGGTTGATTGGTGTTTCATGTAACAATTTCTCATTTGTCTCCAGGTTCGTATGGCAAATGGGTTTTTGTACTGAAGCCCTCATACTACCACCTGATGTGGGTGCACAAGGACTCCCACATTGTGGGATGGTCTGCGGCAGTCATCTGGTTCACAGATGCACTTGCACAATGACGGTCTACAGGGTCTACACTGCCGAACTCCTTTATGGCAGAAGGTGGCAAGAAGCTGGTGCAACAGCCATTATCACCTCATGAAGTGGAAGTGCTTAGACGTCAGTCTGCACGGTTGCAGCACGTATTTATAAGCCTGTCAGCCACCTGTCATAGATATTGTTTACTTATTACCTGTTACAAATATAGTGACTATGGGCCCCTGGCTGCTACTAAGACCAGTTAGCTCACTCATAAGCCACAGTAACCTGGTGCAACTCTGAAATGCTGAAATTCTTGCCTATACGAGTGTGTGCATACCAAGGGTTAAATATAGCAACAATGCCACACATCTGCCACTATGTCCTTCACTGCCCACAGCAGTTATTGGAACATTAAGCCTAAATTACTGTCCAGTATAATACTGGATTCTCGGCTAGAATAAGCCTTCGCAAAGGTTGCCTGCTTTGTTGCAGTGCTCCCTGTTATGCCTCACATGACTTGTTACACTCTCGTTGAGTGCTCTTGTTCTAGTATCTGCCACATAAGAACTACTCGGTGGTGCCTTTTTTTTATAATGTGGAAGCTGTGAGCATTGTGCTGCTTACCTTATGCAATTTCTGTGTGTTTGCTGGCTGCCTGCATTGTTGCTGCTTTGTGATTAATGCCCATCTAAACTTTTATGTATGGTTTCTTACCAGTGTCACTTTGCCATGCCTAGCTGCGCACATGGTGCAAGCCTTGCTTGTTTAGTGCCTATCATAAAGATGTAAAGAAGAGTTAGCAATAGACTGATCTCACCGCGAGTTCCACTACGCCGCCGCTGCCGCAGTGCACGCCGGTACTTGGAGTACTCGGTTCGTTCAGCTGCATAGCTGCTGCGTTGGCACGCTGTGTTTATGAGCTTTAGTGGCTTTATTTGAATGAAGCTGGATGGTTGGCCTATGTGTCGACATTCCACAACAACTTGCAGCAAAATGACCTCAGTGTTTCTCCTCTTTCCTAAGGATATCATGTTCTGACCGGAATCGGTAGGACAATTGGGAGAATTGGACATAGCATCATGTACAGCACACTTCTTGTGGAAGTTAGCGAGTTCCGTGTGTTTAATGTATGGCACTTTAGCAGTCTGCGATTGTGTCAAAACAGAGTGGTTGCATGATCGGCAAGCCTTTAAGGAACTGTGATGCTCTACAAAGCGAGCTCAATACGACTGCCACTCAAGGTGGCAGACTGGACAACGCTTGTTTTTTCCCCTTTAAGGAAAGTATTGGCCAACAAAGCGCAGTGATGCTTAAACTGACCGCATAAAAAAATCAGTGACGACTGCAAATCGCCTATTGCGAGCCTATGAACAGATCGCTAAAAAAAATGTAGAACAGGGAATGTCGCAGGAGCCAACGTTTCGATAAGTGGACTTGTCTTCGTCAGGACTGCGGCTCTTCTAGTTTCTATATGAACCTGTGATAAAAACCAAGCACAGTGCATGCACAGCGCACGGTGCGTAGCGAAAGCTCATCCGTATATACCTACGTCGTAGCTAGCGGTGCTCCCAATATTTTGCTGTTCCCTTCAACCTTTCACATAATTATGAGCAGAAGGTACAGTGGCAACAACGGTAACAAAACTTAGAATGTTATGGGTGTTGGCGTCCTTTAGTAATGGACCGCCCACTGCTTTCGAAGCGGTGAAGGCTTAGTGATATCTGCGCATAGCAAACAGCTGACCGCTGCAGGCGGCCAAAGTGAGCAGCCGCTTATCCGTTCCTATGCTCCCTATGCTGAAGAACACAAATGCAGTCATGCAATGCTTTATCCACTTATTCACGTGTGCTTTTTACTAAAGGGAGTAGGCGGCAGTATTTGGTGTTCCGGAATGTCGTAAGCAAGATATAATAAAACAAACCAGTCAGAAGGTGACCGCAGCCTTTTCTCGCGGATCTTTGAAACGGACAGAAACATTCAGAAAGATCATAAGGTTCTGACAACAGGTCGTAAACATCTGTAAATATCATCCAACACCTGCCTAGCTTCTGTGGATGCATGTGAACGTTCGTAGTAGTAAACAAAAACGAGACCCCCGTTTCTTTTTCCTTGTCCATCACGCCACTTTGAAAGTCATGGACATCTCTGTGCATTTTGTCCAAGTTGCGTTCTGTGCACTGCAGCACTATCACATGAAGCGGTTTCTTTTCACATGACAACAGCAATGTGCTGATGCGTTTTACACTCGGCTATTACGGGCTCATTACGATGGTGTCTGGTCACTGCCACCACCAGTTTAAGTAACTGCAACAGCTGCAATGTAAAGAAACGAAGTTCTTGGTTCTTGTGCAGACTTGAACTTTGCAGGAATAAAGTAAGACTGAAAGGAAAGGTTAACAGAGCACAGAGGAAAATCTAGCTAATCCGCCGCTGCTGTCAGCGTATATAAGCCGCCACCTGGGATTCTGGTGGGCAGAATTTTGACCACCTGGGATTCTTTGACGTGCAGTGATATTGCACAGTACATGGGCTTCATCTTTTCGCCTCCATTGCAGTGCAGCCATACCTGCCAGGATTCGATCCCGCTACCTCCGTATCCACACATGAGTGCCATATCCACTAGACCACAGTGGCAGGGCACATTTCTTTGTTAGAAACAACCTAATGATGCCAAGGAAAGCATAGGGCAAGTTGGGCAGCAGCCATCTTACAAAAAATATGTTCTACGAGCCGTCATCTGGCACAAAGTATTCCATACTCATCGCCATGGCAACGAGTGGTGTTGTCTAGCACGCCTGGGATTGTACACTCACGAGTACCCAATAATGTGGACGGGAGAATGATTGCCTTTGCAGCTCATTCGGTAGAGCATTGGACACGTTATCCGAAGGTTGTAGGTTTGGTCTTTACCAGAGGTGGGTGTGTGTGTTTGACCACTTAATTCCTTTCCATCTATTCCATAATTACTACAGTACATAAAAAAACTACAATTTCCCCTATGCCTTTCTTGGCTTCATCAGGAGTAAAAAAAAAACTTAAAATATTTTGAAGAGCTGAAATTTCCTTTCACAATATCGGGCTGTATGGGAAGCATGTTGCATATTCTGCACAATGGTATACTCACTGCTAATGTTACTTTAATGAGCTGTTATCAGGTGACATGGTTGATTGATTTCTGGGGTTTGACATCCCTAAACATGCACTGACAATCTCCGACATTGCAGCTCAGTTTCAATCACCCACGCCAGAAAGTGGACCTGACGTCATGATCTTGGCTGCCAGTGCTACGACGCAGTGAGCTCCATGGCCTTAATATTGAGCAATAAGTGTCGCTACTGTACGTTTAGTTATTGTCGGATTTTATCCAATGCATTATTTAAAACCTGGAGCAGTTAGTCGAGCACTCAATATAGGTGAGCTGACATCAGACAGATATAAACGCAGTGGAATAGGAAGGCACCACTCCAATTTTCGGAGTGGATCCTTCAGTTTCTATGGGATAGCCGGCTCTCACGTAGCCTACATTCCCATGTTTCCACATTTAAAAAAACAAACTCCAATTTTTTAGATTTGTCGTTTTCTTACAACTTCACCGTTCTCACCAGGAATAGCAAAGTGGTTATCACACAAACCCATTCTTTCAGTCTTGCTCAACCTAATATGTGCCCGTAGTGTCCCTATAAATGAGGGAACTCCTATAACACACTGTTTTTTCTTTTT
The DNA here is from genome assembly GCA_013339685.2 of Hyalomma asiaticum. NCBI lineage: Eukaryota > Metazoa > Arthropoda > Arachnida > Ixodida > Ixodidae > Hyalomma > Hyalomma asiaticum. Next base: position 15,597,264 of record CM023482.1, read on the forward strand.
CAGGTGCTGCACTGCTGTCCGAGGCCAGTCTGAAGAAGAGTCAAAGAAGGCCACAAAAGGTTTGAATGGCTGTTCCAGAAAACTAGCAAGCTGAGAGGACCGAGGATGAAATAAACAAGTCGGCCATTTTTTGATATCAAAACTACTGTGTCTTGCAGCCTGCCATTATTTCTCGGGCATAAAAAAGTGTGCACATTTTGATCCACAGTACATTTTAATCATGGCACAATGGTACTAAGATTAGTAACATCCGCTGTTTTGGCAACACTGTAACCGTGCGAAGTTATAGTATGTGGCACCGATCGGTTGGTGCCAGATTACACAAAACTAGCCAGATACACCAAACCATGCCAAACCGGCCGGGTACACCAGATCACACCAAACACCAAAACACGCCAAACCGGCCGGGCACACCAGATCACACCAAAACACGCCAAACCGGCCGGGCACACCAGATCACACCAAACCACGCCAAACCGGCCGGATACGCCAGATCACACCAAACCATGCCAAACCGACCGGATACGCCAGATCACACCAAACCGGCCGGGTACACCAGACACGCCAGAACCCGTGTCTGAATTGCCGCTCTGGGGTGAACGGGTAAAATACACCAGACCCGGTCTGGTGGATTTTTCGACTGGGTAGCCGAGTTGCGGTCGCTCCGAGGTGGGCGATGATCGCGCGACCGGCCCCGTTCACGGGGAAAATCGCGGCGAAGGACAGCTGAGTTCGGGAATTGAGCACATTGACGAAATCCGTTGCTTTCGACTTCGGCAGGGGTTGAGGCCGCCACAAAGACCTGTTTTGGCCCCGCTTCTGGCCCGCGGAGCCCGACGCAGGCGGCGAGACAGTTGGAGAGAAGACCCCTGCGTCAGCTGTGGCTGGAGACGCCGCGTCTGTGAAGCCCGTCATTAGAGCGTTCCTCGCCTTCTCTCGGCGAGCGACCGCAGCAGCAAGCGCGGCGCTCTTGAAGGTTTGAGGCCGCTCCGCTCTGCTGTGGAGACGGGATGGGGGTACACATCGTGTTGTCGGGGTAATATAGAACATGGGTGTCCACCACGGTTGCGGTTGCTGTGGCGGGCCGGCAGTGCATTCCACCCGTAGCGCCATGGCCGTTAAGCCTAGCGACGCCGTCGGTGTGGTCGAGACGTAAATTGCCCGTAACAGTCGTCAAAGGGGCCCACCTGCCAAAGTGAGGCATCCATATGAACCGGACCACATTCCGGTGAAGGTGGTGAGATTTTCTCGGAGGTCCGAAGAGGTAATCACGAGTTCCGACCGAAAATCGACGGAGCCGGTGTGCTGCACGTCCAACGCTGTCACGCGCTCGCAGCTGTGGGACGCTGTGCGAGCTAGCGCGCAGAGAGACCGAACGCGTCGAAGGCTGACAACCAAAAGACCTTTATTTATCGAGAGTCTTACTGAGCTGGCGAAAGGCGCTAGCGTCGCTAGTGAGGTCGTTGACGCACGCAGCGACGCCACAGGCCACATCTCCTTTTCTTTCCAGATAGAATATGTCTTCGCTCAGTGGTCCTCCACATAGCGTCGTGGCTTTTGGCGCCTTCTAGTACTTCGCCTAAGTGGTTGGGGTTCAGAAGGCTGCGATGATGTCGCTGTTGTGGAGCTACAAGATCTAAGATGCTCACGGTTGCGGCGAAACTCTTCCCCATCTTCGTTTGCCACGATGTATGATCTCGGTGTTGGATCTTCAGTGATTACAATCGCCGGGGACCACTCGGAGTGGCGGCTGTTGAACACTGAAACCGACAACCCTGGATGTAGACGTGCTAGGTCTCTTGTACCTCTGTTATAGTACGTCTTTTGTCGCTGACGGATCTCCTTCAATCTTGCAGTCACCTGTTTGGACGGTACTGTCTTAGGCTCTAGAAGTTTGGTGTGCACAGGCAGCTGTGTCCTTGTTCTTCTTCCCATCAGGCGCTGAACTGGGGATTGCAGTATCTTGTCCCTCGGACTGTTTCTCCATTCTAGTAGGGCGTTGTAGAACCCTGCGGACCCGTAGGCTGTCTTGCTGAGAAGTTTCTTCGCCTCTTGAACGGCTCGTTCCGCCATTCCATTGGAACGTGGGTAGTGTGGGCTTGACGTAGTGTGTACGATATCACAGTGCTCCACGTATTCAGCAAACTTGTGGCTGTTGAACGGTGGCCTATTATCGCTGATAAGTTTGCGAGGAAGACCGTGCGTAGCGAAGACTTCTTGGCAGAATTTAATGACGGCTTCTGCAGTGGTATGCTTCAAGCGTCGAATCTCAAAATAAAACGAGTAGAAGTCAACAAGGATCCCGTATTCCTCTCCCTCGTGGTAGAAAAAATCGATGCCAACTGTGCCAGGGTAGTTCGGGGACTTCGTGACTTATCATCGGTAGTGGTTGGTTCCTGGGCTTATGTTGTCTGCAGAGTGCACAACGATCAGCTTTCTCTTGAATGTCTGCCGACATACCAGGCCAAAGCATAACATCTCTGGCACGTTGATTCATCTTTTCCACGCCTCCATGGGCTGCGTGTAGAAGGTCTAGGACATGGTTCCTCATGCTACTGGGAATAATCAGTCGGTTGGATCGGAAGAGGACATCTTCTTCGACATGGATCTCGTCACGGTACGGCCAGTAAGCTTTGACTTGTTCAGGAATTGACTTTTTGTCCTCTGGCCACATGGTACTCGCATATTGCTTCAAGGTACAAAGGTTGTTATCTTGACTAGTTTCACGCTTGATCTGCTGCAATTTTTCGGTGGAGACTGACAGTTCTTGGATAACATTTACTTGAAAGTGCTCTTCTTCTGGCAGCTTTTCTTTCGACGGAAACCGAGACAAGGCATCGGCTATAAACATCTCGTTTCCTGGTTTATATGTTATCCGAAGTGGATACTTCTGGAGTGTCAGACGCATTCTTTGCAGACGAAGTGGACACTGGTGGAGTGGCTTCTTGAAGATCGCCTCAAGTGGGCGGTGATCACTTTCCACCAAGATACACGGCTGTGCAAAGACATAGTCATGAAATCGAGTGCATCCATGCACAATTGCCAACATCTCCTTTTCAATTTGCGCATACTTCTCTTGCGCTTGTGTTAGTGAGCGAGAGGAGTAAGCCAAGGGGTGTCCGTTCTGCAGGATGACTGCTCCTACTCCATGCTGGCTGGCGTCTACTTGTAGCACGAGAGGGAGCGTCTTGTCGTAGTATGCCAAGACTGGTGCTTGTGACAAGGCTGTCCGCAGGCTTTCAAAGCTTTGTTGCTGTGCATCTGTCCACACCCATGCGTTCTCCTTCTTCAGTAAGTCACGCAGTGGTGCACTCATCTCCGACATGTTCGGGATAAACCTTGCAACAAAGTTTACCATTCCCAGGAATGTCTTGAGTTGCTTAGCGTTCTCTGGGACTTGAACTGCGACAATTGCTTCTGCTCTTTTCGGGTCAATGGAGAGTCCTTTATCGGTCAGCCTGAACCCTAGGTAGCGTACCTCCGTTTTGCAGAAGTGGCACTTGGCCTCATTTAGCTTGAGATTTACCTCTTGGCACCGTTGCAAAACATTTCGCAGACGGCTGTCGTGCTCCTCCTTAGTTGAACCCCATACTAGTATGTCATCCATGACTACCTCGACGCCATCAAGACCTTGCAGTACTTCATGCATGGCTTTCTGAAAAACTTCCGGTGCCGTTGAAGTTCCGAATGGCATCCGCAAGAATCTGTATCTTCCATAAGGTGTGCTCATGGTGCATAAGTATGAACTGGGCTTGTCAAGTCGGATTTGCCAAAATCCGGTAGCAGCGTCTAATGTAGAGAAGTACTTCGCTGACTCTATCTTTGTCACGACGTCCTCAAGAGTCGGCATGTGGTAGTGCTCTCTTTTGAGTGCCTTGTTAAGGTCTACAGGATCCAGACATATCCTTATTTTGTCCTTCTTAACCACCTCTACCATTTGACTTGCCCACTCTGTCGGTTCTGTGACAGGCGCTAGAACCCCATTTGCTTCCATCCTGTGAAGTTCAGCCTTGACTTTTTCACGGAGAGCTAGTGCAATGCTGCGGGCGGGCTTGACTACGCCTTGAAATCCCTTGTGCAGGTTCATGTGATAGACTACACCACGTAGCTCACCGAGGCCTTTGAATGTATCCGCAAATGGTCTTGCCACTTCGTAAAGTTGGCCCTTTTCTGTCGTCGTGACTGTGCCCACCTGTCTTATAAGTCCGAGTCTCTGTGACAGGTCTCCGCTGAGAGTAGTTGGTACTCGTTCTTGCACGACGAAAAAATGTGCCTGAGTAGCTCCGTATTTTCTTGTCACTTGTAGGGTCACTCTTCCAATTGCTTTTTTCTTCTGTCCGAAGAAAGTGTTCAGTAACGTGTTGCTGGCGTCCGGTTTCATGCTTGTTAATGCTTTCAGTTGCTTGAGCGAAATTACCGAACAGTTCGCTCCCGTGTCCAAGTTGCAGAGCACTGGCTTGCCCTCAATCTCAATCTCAGCCTTCCAAACTCCACTCGTTTGTGTGTGCGTCGGCGAGACGGCATGAAGAAAGTAGCTTTCTTCGTATTCCAGACTGTCAACTTTCCGAGTCTTCGTCTGTGCCGCGTTCCTCTTGCTCGGTTTCTTTGACCGGCAGACGCTGGCAAAGTGGTTGCGTTTCCCGCACTGCTTGCATTCCTTGCCTTCGGCTGGGCAGGCTTGATTCTTGTGGAACGCGTATCCACATTTCGTGTATGTTTTGCTGTTTTGAACTAGGTTGACCTCTTCGGGGCAGTCCGGGCGTTCGTCGGCGTTCCCGTAACTTCCTCGGGTCGTTCTCTGTATTTCTTCAACTTGCTCCTTGCTTCGTTCTCTCGTACGGCAAATTTCGACGAGCTTGAGGTAATCTGGGTTATCGTTGATTAACTGGCTTTGCAGTCGCTTGTCTTTTATGCCCAGAATGATGCGACTCTTCAACAGTCTTTCTTCGAGTTGCCCATACTCGCAGTTGCGAACCAGCGTTCGAAGTTCTGTGAGCCATTCATCAAAACGCTCTCCCGGGTTTTGATCTCTCGTGCCGAAAACAAAGTCGTGGTACGCGAGGTTGACGACAGGCTTGCAATGCTCTTCAAATTTCTTCAACAACTTCTTTACGTCGTTAGGGTCCGCTTCGTCTTCAAATTTAAACGTGCGGTAAATCCTCCGTCCCTCTTCTCCGATTATGACGAGTAATGTTTCCGCTTGAACTTCTTTAGGCTTACCCGAGAGTCCAGTTGCAGTGGCGTAGAGCTTGTACTCGCTCTCCCAAAGTTTCCAAGCTACCCAAAGATCTTGCGTCGTATCCAGTGGCTTCGGTGCTGGGAGCAAGGAAGTAGCCATGGCCAGGCTGCACGGGTGCGTCGTTGTCCGGCGAAGGCTTCCGGTTACGCCAATGGAGCTAGGCCTACTTCGTCGGGTCTTCTGACACCATGTGGGACGCTGTGCGAGCTAGCGCGCAGAGAGACCGAACGCGTCGAAGGCTGACAACCAAAAGACCTTTATTTATCGAGAGTCTTACTGAGCTGGCGAAAGGCGCTAGCGTCGCTAGTGAGGTCGTTGACGTACGCAGCGACGCCACAGGCCACAGCAGCGTTCCCGGCAAAACGGCGGCTGTCCACCGCAAGCAGGAGAAAAAGAAGACACATCCTGTATGGGTCCGTTCGTCTTGTGCAAAGCATCTCCCGAAGGTCTGCGTTTGTGCATTGCTTCACCACGAGAGCCGGCGTCCTCTGATGGCGCCAGACACAGCCATAGGCAGTCCGAAGCCAAATCGCACTCCTGAGAAAGAAACCGCGATCCAAAAATCAAGGCTTGCCGCTACACGAGAACGAAATCGACAGCGCCGAGCAGATATAGAATGCGTGGCCAAGTTAAAACCTCCTCACAGCAATTAATAAGTATGACACCAATCAGCTTCGCTGCGTATAAGCTTTACGCGGCTTAGTGCAAGCTTGAAGCTCTCTTTCCGTTTTCATTTTTTTTCTGGGTAGAGTGAGAAAGCGGTGCCGATCGGTCGTGAATATTGCTGCGTACTTGTGAGCCAGATATTATTATGCTGCAGGCTCCAGGGAATCCACGATATTGTTTCGAACACCGCTGGAAAGCACCCGCTCTTCCTTACAAATGATGTCACTGGGGGCGCTTGAGAAAGAAAGAGGAATGGCTGATTTGATGACAGCGGAAAGATAATCTCCCATGCTTTATTTGTTCGTTTTGAATTCAACAAATGAAGAAAATGGACATATATCTCTTAAAGGACTGAAAAAATCAAGAGGCGTAGTCGTGGCTCCTGTGACGTCATTTGTTGAAATGAAGATCGGGTGCTTTTGAGCTGTGTTTAAGACCAAAGAGCGAATTCAGTGGTGCATGAAGTGCATTAATATTTCACTGACATGTTGACAGGAGCATCCACGAGAGACCTGCACCGTTTTCTGACTATGTTCAAAAGTGTTTTAACTTGTGAGGCCCCTTTAAAATTCCGGAAAAATTAAAACCTATGCACCATAAAAGTACGTTTCCCGGACACTAATTCGATGCTGCAGCTTGTTTTCCTAGTAAACGTGCGCGGATGGTACAAGTGGTGGTTGCCTATTTGATGCCGTTTCTTCTTCGTCCTGGGACGTGGTGCGTAGGTAATGCAGACCTATATCACTTGCCCCAATGCTCTAAGCAACAAGGAAAAGCACGGTCACACCACCGTCGCTTTAACGAAACTAGAGTGATGTGCTGAATGTAGCAAATTTCTTTCGAACAACTGCTATTTCATTTTTTCAATTTGGGTGCTGCGCCTCGCACCATTATTGTGAAGGCTTAGCGCAGATTTAAAGCACTGGGCTTTAGAAAAGTGAAATAAAGTAATATTACACCGAAATCAAGAATAATTAGAACAAACAATTCAAAAATACCCGCAAGTAGAACCGATTATGTACGTTCTTTGATGGCACTCTTACCCAACGTGCTTGGGAAGTGGTAAAGCGAAGACGAAGAAGAAACCATGCAGAGTCCCCAGACGTTTTCACGGCCTACTCCTTCGAAAGGTAACGTGTAAACATTACTAAGCACCCCTTTGAAAAAATGCAAGTGACTCTACTAGAATCAGGCTTCAAGACCAACCATGACCGCGAAGTTCGCGAATCGTTCCTAATACACAAATTTAACACTGTTTCTTGTGGTTTGAATGAAAACATTGGAAAGCTAACTTGTCTCTCGTCATAAGAGTATCGCATAGTATCATATCCCACTGTTTTTCATGAGATTCTGTTTAATCTACGGCGAATTTTACTTTACACCCCCCCCCCCTTTTTCTTGGTTGGTTCTTTTTTACTTTTTTACTGTTTTCTGCTTACTTAGTATATTGCCTCCCGCCGCAAAAGCATCACATGATGGCACCGCACTTCATTGCCTGTCACGCGGCGCCTGCCGATGTCTACACTGGTCTTTGTCTGCGCCCTCACTTATCTAAACTTTTTGTGATGGTTCAACCCCCCCCTCTCCCCCTCAAATGTTTGTGAAATTTTTGTGATATATTTGAGCACATTTTTGTCGCCATTTACTGATTGCATTGACTACTCATGGCGCTTTAATCACTTGATCCTATGTACCCATTCATGCTGAGTAGTTGCGTACTGTTGCCACTCGCCACCTAAACGCGCACGTACTTGTATAAGAATTGTTACATTGCTTGTAGCGCATCACTCTGACGAAGGCCAGCCCCTGGCCGAAACGTTAGAAATAAAGTCGTTTTTCTACCGTGTGTCACCGGCATATACCGGTTATACCGGTATATACCGGTTATACCGGATCCATTAGAGCTTCACCCCCTTTCCATATATATATATATGTGTGTGAGTGTGTGTGTGTGTGTGCGGGGGGGGAGTTAGCTATAGCTGAAGTACCTGGAGATTTTTTTCCGTTTTTTGAATTAGCCAGATGCTTTGGTCTGTCGCTGGCGCATCTGATTGGTCGGCGTAGGTTTTGGCAGCCATGTTATTCCTAAAGCTGTTACTTGAATTCTGCAGTGAGAGAACGTCAAAGAAAGTTCCACGTTTCAGTGGGCGTTTGATCACATATGGCACGTCCACTATCATGTTTGATAGGAACGCGTACGTTGACGGGCGGACGCTATGTGCGCGCGCGTGCTCCGCTCCACGTGTTCAGGAAGAACATGCCGACGCGGGATTTGAGCAAGATGGTCATGACATGTCATAACACAAAAATTATGACATGCATGTCAAGAGCGACATGATTTACGTGGCGCGCTCTTGGTGCTCTCCTCGCTGTTTCATTAATGAGATGTACACGAGAATTGGCTTCGCGAGACAACAATGTTGGACGACCATGGGTGACGCATTCTAAGAAAATGAAAATCGTGAACATGAGCATGAAAACTTAGCGTGAGACCTTTCAGCTTTGTCATGCGTTCGGGACATGTGAAGCCCATGATGCGCACAGATCTGCGATGTTTGAAAAAGCACAAACGCTCGCCCCAGCTGGACGACATAGTTATTATATAGGTGCAACGAACCTTGTGCGCCCGGCCAATCATCGTCTCCTGCTATCTCTGTCGCAATAAAGCAAGCTGTGCTAAAGAAAGAAGAATTGGCACACATTTGACAAGGAAAAACGCCTGCTCACATTCGAAACTACAACTACCAGGGATGCGACAGTAGCAGCTGGGAGCTCTACCGGGGCTTTACTGCCACATAAATGCATGCCCAGAAACGGGCCTTATATCTTCGCTATACCGCGTTCAGGGAAACGTGGTTAGCAAGCAAAATATTCAAGAAATCAACATCACCTCTCTTCCACTGGATTCTTCGTTCGGTGCTACGAACAATACAGCGAAGCAGATTGTCTTGTTACGTAGTGGCCCAATCTAGGATACAGTGCGTTTATTCGCTCGCGCTGCAGGCGCCTCCTGCAGCCCGTCGCGGTGGGCTAATCGTCGGGGCAATGCAGTCAGTATGTTTAGGGATGTCGTGCCAGAAAGAATGTTAACAAATTTCTCGCAATGACCCCGGGCTGTCGCAGCCTAACTTCGTCGTCGTCGTGGGCAAGCTCATTAGCAGCGATGAACCCGCCTCTGTGAAAAACACCGGTGCATCACCGCATGTCTCACACCTCCCTTGGTTTCACTTTAGTGGAACTGTTTACCCGCTCAAAGGCTAGCCTTGCTTTTACTTTTGTTTTCACAGCGAAGCTATGTAGCAAGTCGTTGCTTGTCAGGCGGACCAAAAATTATCATCATCATTATTTCAGGTCCTCAAGAGTGCACATACACTTCTGTGGAATGCGCATTGTGGCGTTCGCACGGGTGCGTTCCTCGCGGACGCGATCTCTACTACTACACTGGAAAAACTGTGGAAAACTGCGGCTGGCGGCCGCAAGCAGAGTAAAAAAAATGTCGCCCGCATCTTCCCACGGGGGAACTCGAGTAAATGCGTCGCAGAGTGGGGGGGGGGGGTATCGCGTGAATGTTGCGTGATTGGGTTTGGTTTGGGAAAGCGTAATTGTTATTTCGTCTTTATTATTTTATTTATTGAATGAAGGACAAGCGAAGGCAGGGAGTGTAAACTTAAAGTGTGTCTTTATTGCTTGGTGCCGTCGTTGTATTGGACGGCACCGAGGTGGGCGCTTGCGTGCACGAGCAGCGCCCGGAGCCGCGTCTCGTTGATGACGTTTGCACGCTGCTCCTCGCTCACGTACCTGGGGTCTTAAAGCTCGCTGCTCCCGTTTCGCCGGTGCTTCTCGTGCACGAAGTTCCGAATCCGCAGCTCGGCGTTGCCGTTTCGCAGAAGCGTCGCGCTGCCCGAGTGATGGATTGAATTCCGAACGCGCGCTCCGCCACTTATATACACACCGCCCGCGTTCGAGGCAGAGGAGTACGGGGGAGAGGTCCGCACCCCCACTGCGCGTGCTCGGCTTGCTGAACGCCCGGTGGGCCTGCACGAGACGAGCCGCGCATGCGCAGTGGAGGTGGTGACGGCGCCGCCGACACCGAAGCGCGACATCGTGCGACTAAGAAATGCTCCGGATTTAAAAGACGAAGAGAGTGCGCGTCGCTTTGTCCGGTGATGATTGCGGTTAGGTTAAGGAACGGACGCTACACTACCGGAAAAAACAGCGTCTCCCAGTGAAAGTTTGGCACTGGCTGGTACTGAAGTCACTGTTTCGCAGTGTAAAGACGCTGAGACGCGCTGTGAGGTATTTGGTGGCCGTGCATTAGCACTGGGCAGCGCTGAAACGTGGCAGAGTTTGCTGGTAACGGCGCTGCACGCTTTCCCAGCGAGCAGCGACAGCGCTAACAACACACTGCACGCTCTCAGAATGCACTGCGGCGCACTGCACGCTGGCCCAGCGCACTGGGCTGCCAACAACGCTTCACGCTTGGGCTCGTGTACAACTTGGGATTCGATATAGAGGAATTATCGTAGGGCCTATGCTGTATTGTTTCACGGAGTAGAAATTCGATCGCACACTGACGATTATGAACGCCACTGCTGCATTAAAAATAAATCCCGCATGTTTAATTCATTTTCCTCCAGAAAAAATTACAACAGCGCAGTCAAGGCATACCCCTCAGCCGTATCAAATCGGTGAACTCCATCTTCGTTCCTGAACACTTAATAGAGTTCTAGCCACAGTGTTAGTGGCTTTGTAGTTGCAAAGAAGGCAACAAATCGTCCGATCCTCTAAGTCGAGAAACTCTCGCCCACTCTGCCGCCATAATCGCTTGCTTTTACTTGACTATCCCCCTTAGCTTCGCGAGTTCGGTACAAACTGCCGTCACCCTTGCTTACCGCTAACAATCGCACCTTGCAGACATGTAGAAACTGCGATCACAATCGCAATATAAGTGTCACGGTGACCAGTCGGCGAACGACACGCGCGCATTTTGATGCCTTGCGGGAAAGCTCCCAGCACCACTTAGCAGCTGTAGAGCAAAGTTTGTTGAGAACGCGCTCACTCTTGATGGATCAGACATTTCGTGTGTGTAGTTAAGTGATGGAATATGACCGCATTATAATACGTCATGCGAGTGAATGCGTCCAAACGGTCAATAGGCCTTCACAATTTATTCTCATCGTTCTTTGTACAAGGCGTTGCCTCTACTGACCATCGCGGAAGAAGTACTAGAACAAGCCTAATCGTACGAACGGCTGTATTACGCGGAACATAAAGAGGAGCGGGAAAGTGCGTACGTTTTACCAATGGTTTCACTTCGTACATGTGGAATATTTAGTGCGCAGGGAAAAAGATAGATATTGTCCCCGCATAAGTATAGAACCTCTTGCTGGTGGACCAGTACCAATGACCAGTATCAATCTACCGAGGCTTTCTTTTTTTCTTTCCCTTTTTTTACTGTGAAACGTACCAGAGGGGCGTTAATATCCGGATGAGAGCACATTGATGTGACAAGCTACATTTGTTTTCCTTCTTGCACGAGGTTAGGTGCTGGAATCTGCATTTCCAAAAGCAAGAGTGAGAACATGGACAAAATATAGCATTAACTTTTTCACGAGTGGAAGAAAAATACGATACAAATGTATTTCAGCATGGCATCATAGTAGAGCGTTGATGTCAGAGTGTGAAGTGTGGGGGTGTCGTGGGTTCCAATCCTGCGCCCTCAGATTTTTTCTTTTTTTTATTTCGTCAGGATGTATGATGTTTTTTCATAAACTATATACGCCTCATCACAGCTGTTAACAACGTGCAGAGTAGCTGTGCAATCGTGCAAACAGTAACTAATCGCGCTGTATCCGCATGCCAGCATCCAGTACGCTGTCTGTCAGTGCACAGCGTACTGACGCTGCACACCGGTCCAATAAACAGGTATGGCACTGACCAGCGCCTCTGGCTTTTCCGATAGAGTAATTTCTGCAGCCAATGTAGGAAGCACGGCTAAGCGCCCGGGGGGCTGGGCAAAGAGAGTGAAAGAGATAAAAAGGACAGCAGGGCCGTAGTGGAGGGCTTCGAAAATTTTACTGACCAGGGGTTCCTTAATATGCCCTGAGAGCGCACAGTAAACGCGCTTCTGGCATTTTCGCCTCCATCGAAAATGCCACCACCGCGACCGGTATTTAACCCGCGTTTTTCGGTTGAGAGCCGAGCAGCACCGTAACAGCTACTCAAATAAAGTCTTTTTTACTTTTCTTTTCCTAGTTCAAGGTCCGAACTGACTATGGTTCTCAACGACTAGCTCTTGTTTTAATGAAACTGTGGAAATATCTGCCATACAACATTAAGTGTGCGTTTTCTCTATCATCATTCGAACGTAAGCTTCGCAGATTCATTTTTAATAACACCACTTATTGAATGTTCTTAAATTACAATTTTAATTCTGTTGTTTTCGTTGCATTTGATTGGTGTTTGCTTTGTATTCTGTTACATTTTCTGACCCTTACTGTTTTATGCTTTCCATTACATTACTATTTGCCTAAATATCTGAATCGCTGTTTTCTTTTCTTGTTTCATTTCTAACTTTGTACTCAGAATATTTCCTGTTTGGTATTAAGAAATGTTTTTTTTCTACAGTTATAATAAGGTCCCCCTACAGTGTTTACACTATGGGACCTTTTTCTCTATAAAAATTCTCTATTTCTGTATATGTCTGTATATGTATGCATCAACTTTGAATAAACTTCAAACCAACGCTGTAAACTTGACCGGTGCAGAGCGTCTCGCAAAGCTATGCCTTCGTGCATAACTTCGCACCACGAGAGAATGCGTCGCTGTACTGGCGCGAAGCCAGGGCAAAAACGCATAGCTTCCCAGTCAAAAAACGACAAGGGCGGCTCTGTGGGACCAACCAAAACATATGTCGGACCGACAACATTGTAGATGCAGAGTAGCTTATGCTCGGGGGGCTTACTCCCTCCCTCCATCCATCTCTTCCTCGCCCCCCTCTTGTTGTCTCATCTCTGCTCTCTGAATGGAGCGCGTGGACTATGGGAAACGCTCTTTCTTCGATGAGCGGTTTACCAGCTCGCAAGGAACGAGAACGCTCCCTCGCCCGCGAGAGACAACGCTGACGCAGACAGCGTCTGCTAGCGTCCAACCGATGCAAACGCGACACCTAGTCAAACCGATGCAAACGCGGTCTGCACCCCCCACCCGTGCTGTTTCGCATCGGCGTTGCATCGCCTCATGTTTAGCGGGAGATGGTGTCATTATTTTATTTGCGACGGCACGATTCCCGTTTGCTGCGATAAAGCTGCTATGCGACAACATTTGTGTTTCCCCTCCCCGACACGACTAGCTCGCTATTTGCACGGCGATATAACGATGCTCTTCGCAACTAAACATCTTCCGATGACTTGCTACTACACCGACAGGGGTCATGAAAATGGCGCCCGCAATGAGCCGGCACCGTATGTGGGGCCGCCTCGCATGTAACTCTCATGCTTGTGCGTTTAGAAAGCAGGATCGAACGTAAAACTTCAGATACTCGATAGACGGAGTGCCTATGAAGGATCGATATACAAATAAATTCGGCAATTACGAAGGCAGGCAATGGCACCTTTTCGTGCCCCCTCATATTTTTATAAGTTGTGGGTCTTGTCTCTCCTTTCAGGCAAGCTTCGGGGAGCCTCCAAACACATCTATCGGAGTGAAACTGTCCAGCACTAACGATGGCGTGTTATTGTCGATTGCTGGACCGATCTTTTATGCAACGATGCGAGCCCTGCATCCGGCCGCACGAACCGAGTAGTTGCGGCCGTTGCGGGCCTGCAGTCAAGACTAAGAAATGCAACACGGTCGAAGGATTCAAACCATCTGAAAACATGGCGTTTCCCTTTACGAAAAGGCATCATTGCTAACGTGATATCGCACAAATGAGTGGGTGTGGAGTACCGGCCATGTATACATTGTCATATCCACCGGAAAGGCATGCAGTTTTACCTTCCCGCACTAGCCCCGAAATTTTCGTGCATCAGCCGGAGACATGTGCGCGGGAGTTCAATCGCAACCTTGTCCGTTCATGCCGCTCTAGGACGGCTCTCGCCCAGCCTACACTGCCTACACGGTACTCTCCCCCCCACCGCCTTTCATTCGCCGAACAACCTGTTCACGAACCAGTTAGAGAGCAGTGAACTTCACATTTAACGTTGACAGCACTGTTTCTGCTATCCTGGAGCACTCCCAACACAACGCTCAAGCTCAAGTGACAGCATTAGGAAACTCGCAACGGTAAATTCAAGCACAAAGAGAAAATCGCGCTGGAGTTGTTTCCCATAGAAAATTTCAGGCAATGTGCTATAAAACTTGAAATTTAAGGCAGTCCGACAATGGCAAGGACCACTCACGTACTCGAAGCGTTTAGGACCTGGCCCTACAGAGCATGCTTTTTGTTTTCCATTTAATTTCATCTTCGTTTCCGATCCCATGTTGCACCGCACGTATTGCACATACGAAAGTTTTTTCGGACTGAGGAAGGGCCCGCTAGTACATCGGCAACAGCTAGCGATGTTTTCACTTAAATCAGCTAAAGTTAGTGAAAATTGCTGCAGCAGGTATTGTGAGAAACACCCATTTTATGAGCACTGCATCACATGGCAAGCCTTTCTGACTCCGACGAGTCCGTTCTTCAGCACTCTCTCTCCCGTCCATCTTTATATTGCGAGTTATAAAGGAACCCAGTGGAAATCGAATGGAAAATTTTATGGATGTTCGAAGGGCCAAATTTGTGGACTGCGTCAGATAACCGCATTATAAAAAATAATTGTTAAACATCAAGTCAAGCGAAATTAAACAAAAGGTTTCGTGCAGTATGCAGGCCCGAAAATGAACGCCCTACATAATATTATACATGTGCATGACCACAGGATTCCATCAGATTCTGGTTGAAAATGGTGAAGAAAAATGGCCGCTATACGTCATGTCTATAGAGAACATCTCATTGAGCAGATTCGGCGCCATTATGAGTGAATACAAACGTGCAGAGAATAGCAACAAAACAGCTAGCTTTGCCTTAATTGAAATAGAGAACTGATCGATTGCGTGAAAGGGAGACCTGCTTGCTCGCAAACTTCTTAAAGGCTGCTCTCATATGTCACGGAGTTTCACAGCTCTGGGAGGTCGGTTGCGTTGTTTACACAGGGAAGCGGTGAAGATATATGTACTAACGAACATCGCAGTTTGCACTGAATACATTTTCGCAAGTTTACAAGAAGGTTGTTTTACTATCTGTGCGCAAATTTCTACTTCTGGTGAAAACAATGTTTTTCGCCCTGCACTCTAACTCACCGCATTGTGTTAACTTTCGCAGCCAATTCCGTAGACAAAAGATAAATAGTTGTGGTTTTCTTAAGGCAGGAATGCAGTTTTCTGTAGCCCTTGTACACATCGCGGCCTGGAGTTGTGAGCGAAAGGGAATCGAAGAGTGGAAAGTCGAGGCATGTCGGTAGTTTTCAACTCCTCGGGTGCACTTTCATTGCAGGATGCTGGGTGTTTAGGATTTCGCCTCCATAAAAATGCGACCGCGCGGCTCATTTTGCCCTAGCGTCTTTCAAATCCCCATTAGCGCTCTAATATAGACCACCGCCGCGGAAAAAAAAGGTGTAATCGTAAGTCCTGAATTCAATCATTGACGGCGGTTCCATTGTCGACTGCATATTTCTTGACTTCTCAAAAGCGTTACACAAGGTTTCTCATCAACTGCTCCTTTTGAAACTCAGTAAACTTAACATTGATCTTCACGTTCATCAATGGCTTCACTCTGTTCTCTCTGATAGTTCCCAATTTGTCACTGTTAATAACACCTGCTCCATCACTTCTGCTTTTCAATCGGGCGTGCCTCAAGGCTCTGTGCTGGGCCCGTTGCTATTTCTCATCTGTATAAACGACTTACCTGATAATCTGTGTTCGTCAATTAAACTGTTCGCTCATGACTGCGTTATAAACCGTGGTAATAATGATGACTCCGATGTAGATCTTCAGTCTGATATAAACCGGATTCGTGACCGGAGTAACACTTGGAATATGGAAATAAACACTGTAGAGATCACCGACGCCGCAGCACGAGGAACGCTAACGTCAGCGTTCTCAGCCGGCGCGTTTGTATCGGCTGCAAAAGAAAAGAAAAAAAGTTTATTCCTCCTACAAATCGCCGAATGAGCCTACAAATCGCCGAATGGGCTCATTTTCGTCGTGACACCTGCCGAACAAAATGCGTTAAGGAGAGTCCTTCCACTACCTGACATTTGCCCTGTGTGACGTTGTTTTCCCAGTGCCTTGGTTCAGGTCACTGTACAGTGGAGGCTCAGGTGGCAACGTCTTAAAGAGGGTCAAGAAAATGCAGGTGCCGCCGGTAGCAAAGACCTTTTTCTTTAAACTGCACACTGGCACATTGCCTGTTAAGACGTTTTTATTTCATCAACGCTCACAAATAGGCAACGCGGAATGTACTAACAGAGTACAATAACTGATTCGTAATCAAAGTCCCATCTCAACCTAATAAATCGGAACAGATAATACTTTGAAACGAGTGTCAAATTGATGATCGCAAACAGTCGAGATTGTCAACATACTGCTACGAAGCTAGCGTGGGATGGCACATACCACCTATGGGATGGCACATATCGTCTACGGAAGAAGACAAAGAAGAC